>JAPEIT010000014.1:22619556-23087056 GCA_026229545.1 Pistacia atlantica
GATTCTGGGTGATGAAAAGTCTGAGACTGGGTGTGCATTGTGGAGCGACACTTCACGGATTAACCAGGGAGTTTTCTCGTACCTTTGTTATTTTGACTTTCTATTCCTGATTTATGCATAATGGAACATTGGGGACAATGTCATGTTTAGTTTGGGGGTAGGAAATAGAAATAAAACCTAGTTTAAGGGTATATTGGCTGGAAACCAGAACCCGCCTTAAAAACTACCTAGCAGTACTTGGCAACCTCTGGTATAACAAAGCCATGTACACCTTAAACGGAAAAAAAAAAATTCTTTAGTTTGATTGTTTTTGCCATGATGAATTGTATAAATCAATGATGAGAATAGGGTTGTTGCAATTTTACTGTTGAGAAATGTTAAGCATTGCTTCAAGTTTATGTTTATTGATTGGATTTTGATTGAGGTTTGTTGAGTGGTTCAGCCACAATTTTAATTTATTTCGGCATGCTTAGATTCATTTTATGTGGTTAGGTGAAGTTTGATAATGTTGGTGGACTCTAGAACCTAGTAGAGAAGTGCTTGAGGCGAAATTCTAGGATTAGACATGGTTGAGAAGATGATTTAGGCATTTTTTTTTGAAACTTTTGAGCCTTTCTAGCCGACCCATGAATGAAATTATCCCTAGTCACCCATTTGAGCTGTATGAATTTTATTGCTTTATTTTTCTTGGAAAACAACAAAATTGTCCAATCCTTATACCTTAAACACTTTATCGTACCCTTAGGAGAATTTGGTCCTAATGCAAACGAAAGAGTTGTACAAATAAGCCAAAAGAATAGTTTGGGGGTTGGGAGAAGAGAAATAAAAACAAAAGAGGTAGTCACTTCAATTCAATGGAATTGTTGCTATGTGTAAAGAAAAAAAAAACGAATTCTGCATAGTTTAAGGGTATACCGGCTGGAAACCAGAACCCGCCTTAAAAACTGCCTAGCTGTACTTGGTGACCTCTAGTATAAGAACGCCACGTACACCTTAAACGAAATTCCCCCGCATTTATGGTTTCCGAAATAAGAAAAATACACGTTTGAAGATTATGAATTAGTGGACATTTCAATTGGTGGTTGAGAAGAAGCGGAGTTCGATTTGATGTTAGTTTTTGCATTAGGAAAACCGAGTTTTCTTACTTTGTTACTCCTATCCTTTTTCTTGGAACCCACTACCCGAGCCTAATGTTACAAAAGACCTTTTGATTCTTATCTTTGTCTAGTCCTCAGTAGTGGAGAGTAGTTCGATATTTAGGCTTATGGAGTCCGCCACCATTTGATAAACTTTACATTTTTGCATAAAATAATCCGGGAAGTTTGAATGTGCAATGAAGTGGGGATCACCTACTTGGTGGACCGATTGAGGAAGACAGTCGATATAGCTTATAACTTCTTGGAGTGGTGAATATTTCCTGATAATAATTTTTCAACAACTTTTGAGACTTGTGTAATTTCTAGGCAATTCGTTGTTGAGTTTGAGTCTTGCTTGTGTTTGTTCATTTTTCAGTTTTGTTTTGTGTGTGTTTCGTGTTTTTGTTCGTTTGTTTGTTGTTTTTTTTTTGAGAGTTTGTACCGTATGCTCGGGGACGAGCATATATTTAGTTGGGGTTATTTGATAATCTGTGGATTATACTGTTTTCATTAGACTTTTTAGTTGGATTTAAGGTACTTTCTAGTTCATTTTGACCTAAATTGTTGCTTAATTCTTTACATTTCGTGTTTCAGGTTAAAATGGACATTTTGAGCAAATAAGGACAAAATTGGAAATTCTAAACTCAGAAGTAAGCGGATCTTAGAAGTTGGGAGAGTTCTAAAGCAGGATAAAGCACTATGAAGCTTGCTCCCAAGGGAGAGCACCAAGGATCAAAGAATCAAGCGAAGATGCAAGCAGAGTGGCAGTTTGTAACAACTGCTGTAAACTAGTACAATGCATGCATAATGACAATAGAAAATGGGCCCAAAACTTTTCTTTTTATTATAAATAATAAGTCTTTTATACACAAAGAACATCATTTACAAAAAGCCATTTTAAAAGACAAAAACAGGGGAAACAGTGTAGCTATTGCTCTTCACTTGCCGACGCCCCTCCGACTGCATCAACATCTAGATCCTACATCCACAAAGGAAAATAATGGGGTGAGCACAAAATAATGCTTAGTAAGTAAACCCTCTATCTGTTTATCCCCGTATGTATTTCTCTTAATTCTTTCCTCACACTGTCTGTTGTTTCCTACTAAACGTCATGGCCTCATCTTACCGGAGGTACAGCCGGATGGCGTTCACACAACACCATCTCACTCTTCATGACTGTCGGGTGGAGTTCACACAGTACCAACCCGTTCTTAGTGACTACCGACTGGGGATCACGAAGCACCTACCCGGTTTTCGTAACTATCGGGTGGAGACCACAAAGCACCTACCCATTCCTCATGACTTTCGGGTGACGATCACAAAGCATTCACCCGTTCCTAATCACTATCGAGTGATGATCACAAAGCATCAACCCATTTTTAATAAATATCGGGTGATGATCACAAGCATCAACCCATTTCTAATAACTATTCGGGTGATGATCACGGAGCATCAACCCGATTCTCATAACTGTCGGGTGATGATCACAAAGCATCAACCCATTTCTAATGCTCTTCTCATTCACTCTACTCTAGCACTTCTCATTCTCTCTACCCTTAGAGTAGTTGCATCCACAAAGTTCTCTACTCATAGAGCAAGTGCATACACAAAGTTTCCTACCCTTTCTTAGGTCACTTCTCAATGCACAATTAATGCCTATGGATGGTTCATCTCCATTAATGCACTTATGAAATGCCAACATGCAATGTTGCAAGAATTAAGGTTCACTACTCATACTTAAACCTCTATTAGGCATTTCATCAAACAACTCAAGTACATAATAAAACTCTACTATAACAATAAGTCTATGTCTTTCTCTAACCATCCAAAATGGGGAGGAACTCCCTCACATAGCCATAATTCCTGCCAAAGAAAGACACTTCCAAAAAGGATTTCTCAATATCCTTCAATTCCATCTCAAACTACCTTTCCAACCCACATCTCACTTCTTATACTTGAAATGTATGAACAATCACAAAGCACTAACAATCTCCATTTAAGACTCAATAACATGGCATATAACATGTATATAACATACATACATAATTGCTATCCCGAACCCTAATCAAGAAAATTCTCAAATCTCAACTTGGGTTGGGATTTACTTACCTTGTTATGGAGAGATTTCACTAGCTCTTCCTTTCTCTTGGTTTGCTTGACTTTTTCTCTACTCTTTAACAAATGAACAAAAACCCTCAATAATCAAATATACTTAAAAACTCACAAAGCTTCACAACCAAAGCAAGAATCCTTACCTTAGGATGCCTTAGATTGATTTTCTACCCCAAATCACTCCAAAAGCCCTTTAAAACTCCTTGAACAAAAGAAAGAGAAATTGAGAGGAAGTAAGAGAGGAGGGTGGCGATGGAGAAGAGGAATAAAGGGTTTGCAATGACTTAATTCCTTTTAATTAAATTTATACACAAGCATTCCCATTTTGCCCTTACTCTTCCTTGGGAATCCCATCTGTATCCTTTGATTCATTACAAACACACCCCCATAACAACATATTCTCAATGAAAATTCCTTACATTTTACTCCCCACTTTTCCTGCTAATTAGGGGTAGAATGGTCAAATTGCCCTTAAGGAAGAAAATATCTAAAACTTAACAAACATTTTGGTTGGCACGTTACCGTGGCAAGGCACTCGCCGCGCGAAATCGTCTAAAGAGGCTTCGTGGCTTCAACACCTCTTCACCGCGATGAAGATTCTTCTTCACCCCGGCGAAGCCTAGAACACTGAACTTCTTCTATTTCAACCAATTTCAGGGCAAGTATTCAACACACCACTCAATCAAAGGTCAACCAAACAATAATACTAATAAACCAACTCAAATAAGAGCAAAAGAAGAAACGTTAGCTACGTACCTCAAGTGGGGAGTTACAATTCTTCCCCTCTTAAAAGAATTTCATCCCCGAAATTCATACAAATAACTCTGGAAAGTGATTCTGCATGTCCCGTTCTACTTCCCAAGTGGCCTTTTCCACTTTGTGATTCCTCCAAAGGAACTTCACTAACGGAACACTCTTGTTCCGAAGCTCTTTAACCCTTCGATCTAAAATCTGAACTGGACGTTCTTCATATACTAGATTCTCTGTTACTTCAACGTCCTCTACACTCAGGATGTGGAGGGGATCACTTACATATTTCTGTAGCATCGAGACATGGAAGACATCATGCACCCTGTCCATGCTAGGTGGTAATCGCGATACTATACACTGCCGATATGATGAGGAGCCTATGGGTCACACACATATAAGATAATTTAAGATCCAAGAAGAAAGAAGGGCGTTTTCGTCTTTTAAGGCGAAAGGGTATTTTGGTAAGTTCACGGTGCAATTAAATTTGCTGAGGTCGTAGCCTTTATTTAATTTGTTAGAAAAATTAAATAAGTGAAATTACATTTAAATGTGTGTTCGCACATATTTAAATATATTATCATTATTGTTAAATGTTAATATATATTAATTGATTTTAATTGAGATAATGATGGAAAATAAAATAAATCAAATTGGGAGTGTTTGGCAACATGGGGCGTTTGGGTTGGAGCCCAAGCCTATTCCGTATAGGATTAGGGCAAATTGTTTTTAATATAAAAAGGAAAAGTGTGTGATTTTTTAAAGGAGGATTTTTCCTTTGAAAAATTAAACACACAGTTGCCCCCTTTTGGAATACACTCCCACGGCAGAAAATTGGTTTAGCCTAAATCAATTTCAATTGATTTCTCTTCTTCTGAATCTTGAAGCCAAAGAGGATCTAGCAAATCCCTCTTTGGTTCTTTTGAGATTGTCTTCGTGTAGACTACGTGGGTTTGATCCTACACTTGGATCTGTAGCAAAATGTTGAAAGACAATCGTGGTGGAGCCTCCAAACGTGCGTATGGTTTCTAAACATAGATTATTAATTTATGCAGATTCTTGCTTTGATAAAATTGGTAAAATTATACCCTTGATCTTGGCTCACGTAAACGATCTCTACATTAATTTTGTTTTGTTTCCGCTGCATATATAGGACCATTTGCTAACAGTAGTATCAGAGCCTAGGGTACTGAATTTTACAATTTTTAAATGGATGGTTGATAACATGCGTTTGATTGATGATATGTTGCCATATTGAATCTGCTGAAAATCTATCTTTAAAAAAACATGTTTTAAGAAACTGATTAATCGATTAATTTAATTTTTTGATGATCTACTGGTTTGGTATAATGGTTGGTGGATTTTTTTTGAGATCAATGTGTTTGATTGATTGAAAAATCCGTTTAGAGTGTTTTTGGTTGTTGTATGAATAGATCCGGAGCTACATATCTGTGTACGCTCACCGCGGCGATATAACCCATCGCCATAGCGAGCGTTGTTCACGTTGGCGCTGGTGACGAAACCAACGCTCGCTGCAGTGATATAACACATCACCGCGGCGATCATCCTCTGGACGAGCGTTGTACGAAAAACAGCACTTGCCGCGCGATCGTCCTTAGGATTGGTGCTGTACCAAATCATTGCGGCGAACGTACTTTGAGCGTGAACGTCAAGTAATCAACGTACGCCGCAGCGATCTAACTTATTGCCGCAGCGAGTGCACTTCCGAGTGTGCAGGGGCTAGAATGTAAAGTTTCAAAACTTTTGGACCAAATAGGAGTTTCGCAAATTATCAGAAGTAAATTGTAATTAACCCGCTAATTTCAAAAATTGATTGTTTTTGAAATGTATGCTTTGTACTTGTTTGTATATTGCATGGTGCCTGGTACATGAGCCTTAGACCTAAGGGTGAATGTTTTAAAATAGTTTTGGGTATGTATGGTTGTATAATTTTTTAAATAGGGCCTGCGTGTCCTGCCTTTCTCCTTTTTCTCGATGTACATTCTCTTCTCATCTAATTACCCTCGAATGTAAATCGAGGTTTCTAAATTTATTGATGTAAAGAATTTGTATAATTATTTATTGTAAATTTAGAACGATATTTTTGTAATGTACTTGAAGACAGAGCAAAGGACGAGGCAACCATACTTGAAGACTCAAGATGTTTATTACAGGACCCGTAGGTGACCCACCGATTCCTCTAGGCTTGAGTAAATCGGTTTTAGTTGGGCCATGTACCGGCACGTTTTAATATTTTGTTTAGAATGCATGATAAGGTTGAATGTTCAATAACATGCCAAGCAATGTCATTCTAACAAAGTTAATAATCTGGTGAGACATTAAATAACAAAACCCTCAATCAAAGTATATTAAGTCACGAAAGCCTTCCATCACCATGGTTTTAATCAAACCACTATTCGTCGAAACCTTGTTCGCCAAAGCAAAGGTACACTTCTACTAGTGGGAGGTTAAAATACATTGGAGTTTTTCCTTAATGGTGATGGGTCGACTTAAAATGACAGTTTTGCTTGTTCGCCAAAGCGAAGGTTGATAAACGCGTGTCATAGGCATAGTAGAGCAGTACACATATTGTGTGTACGTGGTGACATGTAGTGTCCACTCTACTGATACTGAGAATCACACTTGAGGACGATGGCATACAGTTTCCATTGGATTGTGTGATTGGCTTGTTGGCTTTTTCACATTTGAGGTTAATAGTAGGAGCTATCAACTAGTGTG
The DNA here is from genome assembly GCA_026229545.1 of Pistacia atlantica. Classification (NCBI taxonomy): domain Eukaryota; kingdom Viridiplantae; phylum Streptophyta; class Magnoliopsida; order Sapindales; family Anacardiaceae; genus Pistacia; species Pistacia atlantica. Next base: position 22,626,291 of record JAPEIT010000014.1, read on the forward strand.
GATTAAGTTTGTTGGCCTACCTAATCAACTCATTTTGGCTTGTTCGCCAAAGCGAAGGTTTGAATTGGGCAGGATGGGATCTCGGTCCACTAGGAAAGTCAACGAACTTTCCTAAGTTAATGGTGAGGGCTATTGACTTGAGTAAAATAGTGGGAGCTTCGTTTAATAAAAGACCATATTAAACAATAATAATAGTTATTTTTCTGCACTTGTAGATTCACTTAAATTTGAGCAAAATGATCCCAACATCACTGCGACAAATCATCGAACTGGGAGAGAAATGGAATGGTGAAAATTTCGTTGACTTGGTATAGACGTATAAATAATATACTTCAGTCAAGCGATAGTAAAATTTTTCTCTCGAATGTGTTCGAGAAATTTCGCAAAAAATGAAGGGTCGCGATAAGTATTTATCAAAACCAGGTTTCACCGTGGCGAAGTTCTTCACTTTAAAACCCTAGAATCCTAACCCAGTCGATGCTGCAACGAAGAATGCGAATTTTCCCTTAGTAAATTTTTGCCCAACTTGTTCGCCGCAACGAAAAAATACAGAGGTGCATCGTCTCGGCGAAATAAATATTTCACTGCGGCGAAGTCTAGGACTTTCCGAATTCCAAATTTTTCAAAATGTGCTTCGCTGCGGCGAAAACTAGAAAATTCCATTTTCTGCCTTGATTCGATAATTCACCTGAAACACCCAAAAACACACAAATTAGACTTCATCTAAAAATAATAAGAAACTAAACAATTTCCAAAAAATAAATACCAACAAGAACTGAAAAAACTTGGGTTGCCTCCTAAGGAGCGCTTGTTTATAGTCGGAAAGCTCGACTCTCTAAAGTTCTCATGTCGTAATGTCAAGCTAGAGGGGAATTGACTTGCAACTCATCACTCCGTCGATGTATGGCTTCAACCTCTGGCCATTGACCTTAAATGTGCCTTTTTCTTCATGTGACACCTCCACCGCTCTGAATGGGTAAACTCTTGTAACTATGAAGGGTTCGGAACATCTAGACCTAAGTTTTCCTAGGAAAAGCCTAAGTCTAAAGTTAAACAACAACACTTTCTGACCCACTTCAAAGTTCTTCTTCCTGATATGCTTGTCATGCCACTTCTTGGTCTTTTCCTTGTACATCCTAGCATTCTCATAAGCTTCGAGACGGAACTCATTGAGTTCATTCAAAGTCAGCACCCTTTCCTCCCCAGCAACTCGTAAGTCCATGTTTAGCTGCTTGACTGCCCAGTATGCTTTATGCTCAAGTTCAATCGGCAAGTGACATTGTTAGTGAACAACCCATTTACGCAGCGGAAAATTAAAAAAAAAATGACATGGATCGTTCCTTAGAACCAAGATTCGGGTATATTATCACAGTTTATACAATATATAAATTAAATCTGCAAAAAAATCATATTGAAGTTTAGAAACCATACACACGTTTGGAGGCTCCTCCAACTTTATCCTTGAGCGTTTTGCTACCGACCCAAGTGTAGGATCGAACCGACGTAGTCCACACGAAGATAATCGCAAGGAACTAATGAGGGATTTGCCAGATCCGCCTTAGCCTTAAGAAACAAAGAAGAAAATGAGTATTTGATTTTGGCTAAACCAAAATCTAGCGTGGAAGAGAAAATGGGGCCGTAGGGTTTTGCACTTTTCAATGAATAGTGAATGAATAAAAAACTCTCTCTACATTTTACAAAGAAACATTTTATTTTATAGTTATCTTTCAATTGCCCTATTCCAATATGGAATGGGCTTGGGCTCCAACCCAAACACCCCATGTTACCAAACACTCCCAATTAGGTATTTATTTTAATTCATCACTATTGTCAATTAAAATCAATTAATATATATTTAATACATATATATTAACATTTAACAATAATGATAATTTATTTAAATATATGCGAACACATATTTAAACGTAATTTCACTTATTTAATTTTCTCTAACAAATTAAATAAAGGCTACGACCTCGGCAAATTTAATTGCACTGTGAAATTACCAAAATACCTTTTCGCCTTAAAAGATGAAAACGTCCTTCTTTCTTCTTGAATCTTAAATTATCTTCTATGTGTGTGACCCATAGGCTCCTCATCATATCGGTAGTGTATAGTATCGCGATTAACACCAATTAATCGTCTCACTAATACACAGACCAAGATTGGCCCCTAGCAAGGCATCATGGCCACCCAATAGACTCGGATTTAGTAAAGTAGCTACCTATCAACGATATGGTTACCATACAATTTGATCCTCTCATCACACGTTATCTCGACGAGACGAAGGCATAGAAATAGTGTCAACCTTCAGTTACTCTCGATATTATGTATTCAGTTTCTTGACCAATGACCTATATTATAATCCGGATAGAGCAACAACTCAATCCCACTATGGCCACAGTTTTAGTGTCATTGCCATTTACTGAATTGCGCCGTGAGATAACTTCTCTTGTACTCGAGAGTGATGAATCTTCTATCAATCCACCATAGTCTTGATACACTCTTTGATGAAGCCAATCACCATCGTATTGACAATTCTGAATAGAACTGCATTAGGCTAGTGTCAAATTACACCAATCGGTGCACAAGGCACTCCAGTGATCTCAAGTCCAAGGATCACATGCACCACCATTCATTAGAGGATTTGTTCCATAGACACTGGGGTTACCATCCATATGGAATCCTCTGGTGGGCCAGTCCAATGAACTTGTTGTAGTATATCCACCTACAACAAGCACCCATGTGTTGCACCAGGTTGTCACCAAACAACCTTGACAAGTTAGATCAGTCACTACCTCTCAGCAAGGTCGTTCAACACTATGATAGCCTTACCGTATTATCTGAGCCCTTACTTCAGAATAATACTGGGGCTGCGGACGTTTCTAGAATGGCCACCTTATGTGCACATAGGGTTCTCACTATCAAGATTTGAAACACTTGATACCCTCGTCATGGTTTTACCATTCTAAGGACATATATCAATACATATTGCAATAATAATGATTTACGTGATATAGAATAAAATGTCTTTATTGATTAATGAACATTATTACAAAGAGTCAATTCTACAATAATTGATTTGGTCTAGGGCATCTACTCTAATAATTCCCCACTTGCACTATAGCCAATCATTCATGTATTTAATACCAAATGATCTCAAGTGCCTTTCATGCTTCTGCTGCGACAGAGGCTTTGTCAGTGGATCTGTAAGATTGTCGTTAGTATGCACTTTACTAATCTGCACGTCTTTTCTCTCAACTATCTCCCAAATGAGATGGAATCGTCTGAGTATGTGTCTGGAATTCTAATAAGACCGTGGTTCCTTGGCTTGAGCAATTGCTCCATTGTTGCCAAAATAGATGTCTATAGGATTAACAATTGTAGGAACCACACCAAGTTCAGTAATGAACTTCTTAATCCAAACTGCCTCTTTGGCCGCATCTGACAATGCAATATACACAGCCTCCATTGTAGAGTCCGCTACAGTGCTTTGCTTAGAGCTCTTCCAGCTCACTGCACCGCCATTGAGACAAAATACAAACCCTGATTGCGATCGATAATCATCTTTGTCTATTTGGAAACTAGCATCACTGTATCCTCTTACAGTGAGCTCATCTTCCCCCCCATAAACCAAGAACATATCCTTAGTCCTTTTTAGGTACCTAAGAATATTCTTGAAAGCCATCCAGTGACGCTCACCTACATCCGATTGATATCTACTACAAGTGCTCAAAGCACATGAGACATCAATCTGAGTACATAGCATGGCATACATAATGGATCCAATTGCTGATGCATATGGGATCCTCTTCATCCTATCTCTCTCATCTTGTGTTTTAGGACACAATTCCTTAGAGGGATAAACACCATGTGACATCGGAAGAAATCCCTTCTTGGATTCTTCCATACTGAATCTTTTCAATACATTGTCAATATACGCACTCTGACATAGGACAAGCAACCTACACGATCTATCATGATAGATCTTTATTCCAAGAATGTAGGTTGCTTCCCCTAAGTCCTTCATGGAGAAGCACTTGAATAACCAGGTCTTTATCGATTGTAAGTTCAGAATATCATTCCTGATCAGAAGTGTGTCATCGACATACAATACTAGGAATGCTACTGCACTCCCACACACTTTCTTGTAAACACAGGGCTCATCTTCGTTCTTGATAAAACCAAATTCTTTTACGGCTTCATCAAAACGAATGTTCTAGCTCTTTGAAGCTTGCTTGAGTCCATAAATGGATCTCTACAACTTGCATACCTTATTAGCTTGACTATCAAGAATGAAACCATCAAGTTGTGTCATATACACATCCTCCTCAAGGTTTTCGTTAAGGAAAGCAATTTTGACATCCATTTGCTAATCTGATAGTCATGATATGCAGCTATTGCAAGCAAAATCCTGATGGATTTAATCATGGCAACCGACGAAAAGGTTTCTTCTTGAAGACCCATTTACACCCTATGGGTTTTACCCCTTCAGGTGGTTCCACTAGAGACCACACTTGGTTCTAGTACATGGACTCCATCTTAGATTTCATGGCTTCAAGCCATTTAACGGAATCTGGATTTGATATAGTGTAACATCTACTGAAAACTAGTAGAATGCATGCATAATAACAATAGAAAATTGGGCCCAAAGTTTTCTTTTTCCATTACAACTCATATGTCTTTTATACACAAAGAGTGCTGTTTACAAAAAATGCATTTTAAAAGACAAAACAGGGGAAACAGAGTAGCTATCTCTCTTCGCTTGCCGACGCCCCTCCGACTGCATCATCACCTAGATCCTGCATCCACAAAGGAAAATAACGGGGTGAGCACAAAATAATGCTCAGTAAGTAAAACCCTCTATCTGAATGTCCCCGTATGAAAAACTCTTAACTCTTTCCTTATACTATTTCTGATTCTATTTCTGCTTCTAATAACATCGTGGCCTCATCTTACCGGAGGTACGGCCGGATGGCGTTCACACAGCACCATCTCACTCTCTATGGCTATCGGGTGGAATTCACACAGTACCAACCCGTTCTTAGTGACTACCGAGTGAGGATCACAAAGCACCAACTCAGTTTTTTCCTAACTATCGGGTGGAGATCACCTAGCACCTACCCGTTCCTCATGAATTTTGGGTAACGATCACCAAGCATTTACCTGTCTCTAGTCACTATCGGGTGATGGTCACAAAGCATCAACCCACTTCTACTAACTGTCGGATGATGATCACAAAGCATCAACCTACTTATCTATTACTAATCGGGTAGTGGTCACAAAGCATCTACCCATTTCTACTACTCATCGGGTGACGATCACAAAGCGTCGACCCATCTCTAAGGGCTATTCGGGTGGTGATCACAAAGCATCAACCCGATCGGGTGATGATCACAAAGCATCATCCCAACTATACTACTCTTCTAAAATCACTCTATTGTAGCATTTTTTCAATTCTCTCTACCCTTAGAGTAGTTGTATTCACCAAGCTCTCTACTCATAGAGTAATTGCATATACAATTTTCCTACACTTTCTTAGGTCACTTTTCCATGTACAACTAGTGCCTATGGATGGTTCAACTTCACCAATGCACTTATGAGATGCCAACATGCAATGTTGTAAGAATTAAGGTTCATTACTCACACTCAAACCTCTATTAGGCATTTCATCAAACATCTCATGTGCACTATAAAACTCTATTATAGCAATGATTCTAACACTTTTTCTAACCATCCAAAATGGGGAAAAACCCCTTCACAAAGCCACAAAACCTGCCATAGAAAACACTTCCAAAAAGGGGATCCATAACACCCCTTCAATTCCATCTCAACTACCTCTCTAACCCAACAACTCATTTCTCATATTTGCAAGGTATTAACATTCACAAAGCATAGAAATCTCTATTTAAACCTCCATACATGGCATATCACATGTACATCACATACATACATCATTTCCATAAAAACCCTAATCAAGAAAACTCATAAATCTCAACTTGGGTTGGGTTTTACTTACCTTGTTATAGAGAGACTTCACCAAATCTTCCTTTCACTTGGTTTGCTTGACTTTTTCTCTACTCTTAACCAAAAGAATAAAAACTCTCAAACTTCAATATAAACCAAAACTCACAAATCACACAACTTAAAAAGGAATCCTTACCTTAGGAAGCCTTAGGTTGCTTTTCTACCCCAAATCACTTCAAAAACCCCTTGGAATTCCTTGATCAAAAGAAAAGAGAAGTTGAGAGGAGAAGAATGAAGAGTTGCGTTTTTGGAGAAGAAGAATGAGGGTTTGCTAACTCTTAATTCCTTTTAATGAAATTTATACCAAAGCATTCCCATTTTGCCCTTACTCTTCTTTGGGAATCCCATCTATATCCTTTGATTCATTACAAACTCACCCCCATAACAACATATTCTCCATGAAAAATCCTTACAATTAACTCCCCACTTTTCCTGCTAATTAGGGGTAGAATGGTCAAATTGCCTTTAGGGAAGAAAATATCTAAAACTTCATCAACATTTTATTCGGCCTGTCGTCGCAGCGAAGAAACCCCTGTCCGCCGCGGCGAAACTGTTCAGAGAGTTTCCCTTGGTTTCAACACATCTTCGCTGTGGCGAAGCTTGGTACACTAAACTTCTTCTATTTTCAACCAATTTCAGGGCCAAACATTCAATCAAACAATATTACCAAAAACCAACGCAAATAAGAGCGAAAGAGGAAACAATAATTACGTACCTCAAGTGGGGCGTTACATATAGCATCTTCATAGGTTCTAGGTTCATCGTCTTGGTAGACTAGTACGTCACCATGTTGATGTTAGTAAACGGTCCCATATAAGCAGCGAAAATAGAAAATATAATTCAGGGATCGGTTGCATGAGCCAAGATCAAGGGTATAATTTTACAATTCATATTAAATAAATCTGTAGAAAAATAAATCTGAGTTTAAAAGAAACATACGCACGTTAGAGGCTCCTCCAAATTTGTCAACGAATGTTTTGCTACCGATCCAAGTGTAGGATCGAACCCATGTAGTCCACACGAAGACAATCTCAAAAGAACCAAAGAGGGATTTGGTAGATCCTCTTTGGCTTCAAGATTAAGAAGAAAGCAAATCAAATTGAACTAATTTCTAAGCAAAAGTGTTTATGCGGTGGGAGTGTTTTCAAAAGGGCTGTTGTGTTTTTCCAAAGAAAAATCTGTCATATTTAATTAACACATTTTTTCTTTTTATAGTACATCAATTTGCCCTAATCCCATATGGAATATGCTTGGGCTCCAACCCAAACGCCCCATGTTGCCAAACACTCCCAGTTTGATATTTTTATTTTTCCATCATTATCTCAATTAAAATCAATTAATATATATTTAAAAATTTATTAACATTTAACAATAATGATAATATATTTAAATATGTGCGAACACACAATTAAACGTAATTTCACTTATTTAATTTTTCTAACAAATTAAATAAAGGCTACGACCTCAGCAAATTTAATTGCAATGTGATAAAAGACGGAAACGTCCTTCTTTCTTCTTGGATCTTAAATTATTTTTTATGTGTGTGACCCATAGGCTCTTCATCATATCAGCAGTGTATAGTATCGTGATTAACACCAATTAATCGTCTCACTAATACACAGACCAAGATTGGCCCCTAGCAAGGCATCATGGCTACCCGATAGATTCGGATTCAACAAAGTAGCTACCTTTCAATGATATGGTTACCGTGCAATTCGATCCTTTCATCATACGTTATCTCGACGAGACGAAGGCATAGAAATAGTGTCAACCTTCAGTTACTCTCGATATTATTTATTCAGTTTCTGGACCAATGACCAGTATTATAAACTTGATAGAGCAACAATTCAGTCCCATTGTGGCCATAGTTTTAGTGTATTGCCATATACTAAATTGCGCCGTGTGATAACTTCTCCCGTAGCCGGGAGTTATGAATCCTCTATCAATCCACCATAGTCTTGATGCACTCCTTGATGAAGCCAATCACCACCGTATTGATAGCTCTGAAAAGAACTGCGTTAGGCGAGTGTCAAACTACACCAATCGGTGCACAAGGCGCTTCGGTGATCTCAAGTCTAAGGATCACATGAACCACCATTCGTTAGAGGATTTGTTCCATTAACGCCCCACTTGAGATACGTAGCCATTGGTTATGGCCTAAAGGGTTACTGAATTGCTCTTAAATGAGTTTGTATATTGTTCATGTTGCTTGGTTGGCCCTCAGTTGAGTTTATCTTTTGGGTTTGGTTAAGTGTTTTACCCTGGAATTGATCAAGACTTGGCGGATTTTGGAGTTGCAGCCTTCGTCGGGCCGAGGAACAAGCTTCATCGTGGCGACGTCGGCTTTGAATTTGCAATGTCGATTCTGTAATTCTTCGCTAGGGCAACAGAGAATCCTTCGCCGTGGTGAAGGGCCGGCTGAGTTTTGTTTTAGTTTTCTAGAGAATTCTTTCCTAAGGGCAAAATGATTGTTTTACCCCTAATTAGTAGGAAAAGTGGGGAGTAAAATGCGAATGGGGGTGAGTTTGTAAAGAATTAAAGGATAAAGGTGGAATTTTCAAGAAAGTGTAAGGGCAAAATGGGAAAGAGTGTATATTATATGAGCTAATAAGGGTTTAGTTCTCATATCCCCTTCATTTCACCCATTTCCACCGCCTCTTCATCCATCATTTTCTCTCAATTCCTCACTCAATCTTCCAAGGGATTTTTGAGAGTTTTGAGTTGGAATTTGACAAAGAATTGATCATAAGCAAGAAGAGGTAAGAATCCCTACTCTAGATATGAGTTTTATTTATGTAAGGGTTAAGTTCTTACTAAGTTTATGCTTAGGAAATAAGGGAAAGCTAAGGTCCAACAAGAGTAGAGAGTTTTAGTGAAGACTACTCAAGTATGAGGTAAGTAAATCCAACTCAAGCTAAAGTTTAAGAAATTCTTGAGTAGAGATTTATTTATGCATGTATATATGATGCTTGTTGAGAAATTGAGTTGAGATATATATCTACTTGTTGAGAGATTGAGTTGAGAAGAGTATTCATGTTAGGTTTGTTGGATATTTCCTTTATGGGAAGTGTTGATGTGTGATGAGTTTGAGATGAAGTTGGAGGAGATTGAGTAGATATTTTGGGAGTGTTCTTCAATGATAGGAACCATGTCCATAGAAGGGAGTTTCCTCCCATTTTGGATGGTTAAAAAGAGAAGTAAAGTTGTAGTTAGAGAAGAGTTTTTGTATGCACATGAGTTGTTTGATGAAATGCCTAAGAGAAGTATGAGTATGAATAGTGAACCTTAATTCTTGTTACACTGCATAATGGCATTTCATAAGTGCATTAATGAGCATAAACCATCCAGATGCATTAGTTGTGCATTTGAGAAGTAGCTTGAGAAAGAGTAGAGAATTTTAAGTATAAGCTACCCTATGAGTAATAGCTTGAGAAAGAGTAGAAAACTTTGTGAATAGACTACTCCAAGAGTTAACTATCCTATGAATACTAGCTTGAGAAAGAGATGAGTATTAGTTTGAACGAGAGTAGAGATCTTTGTGAATAAACTACATTAAGAGCAAAAGAAGAGAATAGAGTAGGTTGTGCGATGGGGAAGTCGTGAGTGATGAGTAAAGTCACGGGAGTGGGTGCTTTGTGATCCCCAGCCGTGCCTCCGGTAAGATGGGGCCGTGACCGTCAGAGAGAGAGAGAATACACTCACGTGGCCAAGGGTTCCAAATCCATGCATGACCGAGTCCGATCGACAGAGAAGGAGTAGAAGTCAGGAAGAGTAGGTTGGTGCTTTGTGATCTCCACCCAGCCGTGCCTCCGGTAAGATGAGGCCGTGACATGCAAGTGAGGAAGAATGAGCAAACATGAGAAAGAATAAAGTGAGACAATTAGTAGGGTTACGAAGAGTGGGATGAGTACCCAGTCGTGCCTCCGGTAAGATAAGGCCATAACCTACAACAGAAAGTTAACAGAAAAGAGTTATGAGAAAGAGAGACTAAAAGAGAATCAGTAGAAGTCACATAGAGTGGGAGAAGTCCCAGCCGTGCCTCTGATAAGATGGGGCCGTGACATTGAAAGAGCGAGTTAGTAGAAATGAACTATGAGAGATGAGAATGAGATAATAGAGAGAATTAAAGAATGAGAAAGCTTGAGAAAGAATGAGATAGAAAGAGAGAGTATGAGAAAGAATGAGAGAGTTTAAGCTAGTAAGAATAGAGAGTAGAAGAAAGAAACATGCAGTTCTTTGTATTAATTGCATGTACAGTTCATACAGGCATGTACAGCTCATACAGGCATGCACCGTGATTTTCCTTCCTGGTGAGTATGACGAGAATAAGAGAGAGAACCATGATTTTCCTTCATGGTGAGTATGATGAGAATAAGAGAGAACCATGATTTTCCTTCATGGTGAGTAAGAATAAGAGAAGGAGAAAAGAGAATGAGAACGGAGAGAAAGAAAGAATAAAAAGTGCAGAACAGAGTTAAAGGAGAATAAAAGTATTAGAAAGAAAGAAAAAGAAAAAGAGAATTAGAAAGAAGATAGAAGGAAAGAACCAAAAAGTGAGTTGCGGGGACAAGTAGTAGAGGATTTACTTACTAAGCATTGTTGTGCTCGGATGGACATCGAGGAGCGGAGAGTATTGGCACCACTGTCCACCAGCTAGGATGTTTTGTATTAAGTAGAAAGTTTTAAATACATAGTATTTTGTATTTGTAAAGAATTATATTTTATGAGTAAAGAAAAATTTGAGCCCACTATCTTTCATACGCTCTGTATATCTATAATTTACATAGTATGTATTATAAGAATAGTAGTAGAGAGGAGGTGTTACATTTTTGGTATTAGAGCAAAGATTTTGGGATTTGACAGTGTGCTATTCTCGCCGCCATGACGTTCCACAACCGACCATTGTCAGTTAAGTCTTTCCTTGCTTAAAGTGTTATTGGAGTTGTTTAATGTGGTTGTCTTGTAAATGAGATACAAGACCCGAGTATGAGGTAAGAAGGCAGTGAGTGCAGGGAAACTTACTTCCCCGAGTTGAATTAGAAAGAATTGAAACCCCATCCAAGTGCGACCTACTAGAAGAGAAAGAGAAAGGTCGGTACCTCAGATGGTACAGAATCAGTTTGAGTCGATTCATGGGTTCCCAAGTTGTTATCAGCCGTTAGAGTTTAAAAGTACAACGAACCTGTTGGTAGTAAAAGAATGGTTTAGCCTATTGAGTGTATATTAGACCGGGATACCAGTCTCTTGTCTTAAAGGGCTGCCCGAGTTTTGTGGGAATTAATGGAGGATACCCATGATGGTTTTGTCATGATTTGAGAAGAGTTTAGAAGATGGTTAAAGTTGAGAACAGTTGGCAAGGTTCATAAGACGGTACAAGAGTTTATCAGTTTTAGTAAGGATTGAGTACAGTGAAGAGTAGACAGTGAGAGTTAACTCCCTTGTAAGGTTTGTATCTGGAATAGTGAGTACTCCGGAGTTGAGAAAAGACAAGTGGTCCATGGGCTAAAATCAAAGGGAATAGAACCCCCTTGAGCTTAGAGTGAAGTTTGAGAGAAGGGAAGATTTATTTAGGAAAGTTCATAGTGATCCATGAAAGAGAGTTAACAATTGATTAGCTATTATCCTTTGCCCTACTTGGATGTTTTTGGGCATGAGTTCCCTAAAGGAGATATGGAGTAGAGGTTGATTGCCGAGGGAAGAGTGAGATTCAATCATAATATCATTTCCAGAATGCAGCGGGCCATTAGTTCAGTATGTTGAGCAGTAGTGTGAAAGCTAGAAAGACGTTAAGAAAAGGGTGTTCTGAACAGATAGTTCATGTGGTGCTAAGTAGTGATGTCCCATAACCAGAGTTTCAGAGTGTGCTAGTAGTCTGAGAATTTTTAGAGGTATTTCTAAAAGAGTTATCGAGCTTACCTCCGAAAAGTGCAGTTGAGTTTAGTGTTGAACTAGCACTAGGGACAACACCGATTGCTAAAATCCCTTATCTAGTGGCCCCAGCCGAGCTTCAAGAATTAAAGAAGCATCTTCAAGAGTTCTTAGATAAAGGTCTTATTCAATCGAGTCATTCTCCCCAGGGAGTTCTGATCTTGTTTGTAGGGAAGAAAGAAGGGTCATTACGGAATGTGTAGTGATGATAGAGAAATGAATAAGCGATAGTGAAGAATAAATGCCTATTACCATGGACGGATGATCTTTAGACCAGTTAAGGAGTACAATAGTATTTTCCAAGAGTGACTGGAGGTCGGGTTATCATCAGGGTGTTTCTTAATTGTCTTGCTCAGTTTATAGTAGTCTTTACCCTTAAGTTTGGAGGCATTACTTTTATGGTGCCCAGAGTAAGATCTACACCGACCTTAAGAGTTTATCGTATCTCCTTACTTAAAGGGAATTGAGTATGAGGCAGAAGAGATGGTTAGAGCTAGATTAAAAGTATGAAGATTGAGATCATTTCAACAAGGATTTAAGAATTCAACCTACAAATAAGATGGCTCTTTACGAGACTTAGTATGGTAGACTATGTTGAACTCCATTATACTGAGATGTGTGGGCAAGAAAGATGAGTTAAATATAGTTCTTGGGCTAGAAATGACTCAGTAATTGTTCGAAGAGAAAAAGTTAATCAGAAATAGAATAAATAAAGCCCAAGCAAAATAGAAAAGTTTGACAGATTTGAAGAGAAAAGATATTGAATTCGGAGTGGGTGTTAGAGTGTTTTTAATACTTTGCCCCCTACAACCAGGTGACGTGTTTAATAGCAGAGGAAAGTTAGCACTGAGGTATAGAAGTCCATTTGAGATATTACAATGAGTGGGAAAGGTGCCGGAAACTACCCCCTAGTATGGACGAGAGTATATAATGTGTTATATATTTCGATGATTCGAAAGTATACAAGTGATCCTTCCCATGTTTTGAGTATTAAGTATGAAGATTAGGAATCCTAAGTTTGAGGGGCGTCCAGTTTAAATATTGGACAGAGAGATCAAGGAGCTCCAAAACAGGAATTTCCCTCTAGTGAAAGTACGGGATGTAAAGCAAGGTATGCAGAACTGTTACTCGGAGTTGTTCATTTGAATTTTGTGGACGAAATTCTTTTAAGGGGGGAGAATTGTAACGCCCCACTTGAGATACATAGCCATTGGTTATGGCTTAAAGGGTTATTGAATTGCTCCTAAATGAGTTTGTATATTGTTCATGTTGTTTGGTTGGCCCTTCGGTTGAGTTTATGTTTTGGGTTTGGTTGAGTGTTTACCCTGGAATTGATAAAGACTTGGCAGATTTTGGAGTTGCAGCCTTCGCTGGGGCGAGGAACAAGCTTCGCCGCGGTGACGTCGGCTCTGAATTTGCAATGTCAATTCTATAATTCTTCGCCGAGGCGACAGAGAATCCTTCGCCGCGGCGAAGGGCCGGTTGAGTTTTGTTTTAGTTTTAGTTTTCTAGAGAATTCTTTCCTAAGGTCAAAATGACCGTTTTACCCCTAATTACCAGGAAAAGTGGGGAGTAAAATGCGAATAGGGGTGAGTTTGTAAAGAATTAAAGGATAAAGGTGAACTTTTCAAGTAAGTGTAAGGGCAAAATGGGAAAGAGTGTATATTATATGAGCTAATAAGGGTTTAGTTCTCAGAACCCCTTCATTTCACCCATTTCCACCGCCTCTTCATCCCTTATTTTCTCTCAATTCCTCACTCAATCTTCCAAGGGATTTTTGAGAGTTTTTAGTTGGAATTTGACAAAGAATTGGTCATAAGCAAGAAAAGGTAAGAATCCCTACTCTAGATATGAGTTTTATTTATGTAAGGGTTAACTTCTTACTAAGTTTATGCTTAGGAAATAAGGGAAAGCTAAAGTCCAACAAGAGTAGAGAGTTTTAGTAAAGACTACTCAAGTATCAGGTAAGTAAATCCAACTCAAGCTAAAGCTTAAGAAATTCTTGAGTAGAGATTTATTTATGCATGTATATATGATGCTTGTTGAGAAATTGAGTTGAGATATATATCTACTTGTTGAGAGATTGAGTTGAGAAGAGTATTCATGTCATGTTTGTTGGATATTTCCTTTATGGGAAATGTTGATGTGTGATGAGTTTGAGATGAAGTTGGAGGAGATTGAGTAGATATTTTGGGAGTGTTCTTCTATGATAGGAACCATGTCCATAGAAGGGAGTTTCCTCCCATTTTGAATGGTTAAAAAGAGAAGTAGAGTTGTAGTTAGAGAAGAGTTTTTGTATGCACATGAGTTGTTTGATGAAATACCTAAGAGAAGTATGAGTATGAATAGTGAACCTTAATTCTTGGTACATTGCATATTGGCATTTCATAAGTGCATTAATGAGCATAAACCATCCAGATGCATTAGTTGTGCATTTGAGAAGTAGCTTGAGAAAGAGTAGAGAATTTTGAGTATAAGCTACCCTATGAGTAATAGCTTGAGAAAGAGTAGAAAACTTTGTGAATAGACTACTCTAAGAGTTAAATATCCTATGAATACTAGCTTGAGAAAGAGATGAGTATTAGTTTGAGCGAGAGTAGAGATCTTTGTGAATAAACTACATTAAGAGCAAAAGAAGAGAATAGAGTAGGTTGTGCGATGGGGAACCCGTGAGTGATGAGTAAAGTCACGAGAGTGGGTGCTTTGTGATCCCCAGCCATGCCTCTAGTAAGATGGGGCCGTGACCGTCAGAGAGAGCTCACGTGGCCAAGGGTTCTAAATCCATGCATGATCGAGTGTGATCAGTAGAGAAGGAGTAGAAGTTAGGAAGAGTGGGTTGGTGCTTTGTGATCTCCACCCAGTCGTGCCTCCGATAAGATTAGGCCGTGACATGCAAGTGAGGAAGAATGAGCAAACATGAGAAAGAATAAAGAGAGACAATGAGTAGGGTTACGAAGAGTGGGATGAGTGCCCCGCCGTGCCTCCAGTAAGATGAGGCCGTGACCTACAACAGAAAGTTAACAGAAAAGAGTTATGAGAAAGAGAGACTGAAAGAGAATCAATAGAAGTCACGTAGAGTGGGAGAAGTCTCGACCGTGCCTCTGCTAAGATGGGGCCGTGACGTTCAAAGAGCGAGTTAGTAGAAATGAATTATGGGAGATGAGAATGAGATAATAGAGAGAATTAAAGAATGAGAAAGCTTGAGAAAGAATGAGATAGAATGAGAGTATGAGAAAGAGTGAGAGAGTTTGAGCTAGTAAGAATAGAGATTAGAAGAAAGAAACATGCAGTTCTTTTGTATTAATTGCATGTACAGCTCATACAGGTGCCAATACGCTCCGCTCCTCGACATCCATCCCTATTTCCTGCAAAACAGGGAAGAACAATGAGGTGAGCACAACAATGCTCAGTAAGTAAATCCTCTAGTACTTGTCCCTGCAACTCACTTTTTGGTTCTTTCCTTACTCTATCGTTCTTAGATTTCTAATTCTCATTGTTTTTCTCTTTCTTTCTAATACTTTTATTCTCTTTAACTCTGTTTTGCTCTTTTTATTCTTTCTTTCTCTTTGTTCTCATTCTCTTATTCTTACTCACCATGAAGGAAAATCATGGTTCTCTCTTATTCTCATCATATATATAGAGCGTATGAAAGATAGTGGGATCAAATTTTTCTTTACTCATAAAATATAATTATTTACAAATACAAAATACAAAATACTATGTATTTAAAACTTTCTACTTAATACAAAACATCCTAGCTGGTGGATAGTGGTGCCAATACTCTCTGCTCCTTGACGTCCTTCCGACCGCTACTCCTATTTCCTGCAAAACAGGGAAGAACAATGGGGTGAGCACAACAATGCTCAGTAAGTAAATACTCTACTACCTGTCCCCGTAACTCACTTTTTGGTTCTTTCCTGTAAAGAAAAATTTGAGCCCATTATCTTTCATACGCTCTGTATATCTATAATTTACATAGTGTGTATTATAAGAACAGTAGTAGAGACGAGGTGTTACAATTCCATAGACACTGGGGTTACCATCCATATGAAATCCTCTAGTGGGTCAGTCCAGTGAACTTGCTGCGGTGTAATCACCTATAACAAGTACCCATGTGTTGCACCAGGTTGTCACCAAACAACCTTGATAAGTGAGATCAGTCACTGCCTTTTGACAGGGTCGTTCAACACTATGATAGCCTTACTGTATTATATGTGCCCTTACTTTAGAATAATACTGGGGCTATGGACGTTTCTAGAATGGCCACCATATGTGCTCATAGGGTTCTCACTATCAAGATTTGAAACACTTGATACCCTCATCATGGTTCTACCATTCTAAGGACATATATCAATACATATTGCAATAATAATGATTTACGTGATATAGTATAAAATGCCTTTTATTGATTAATGAACATTATTACAAAGAGTCAATTCCACAATAATTGATTGGCTCTAGGACATCTACTTTAACAATCTCCCACTTGCACTATAGCCAATCATTAATTCACTCGACACTGAATGACTCAAGTGCCTGCACTATAGCCAATCATTCATGCATTCAACACTGAATGACCCATGTGCCCGTCATGCTTCTGCTACAATAGAAACTTTAATAGTGGGTTGGTAGGTATTCTGCAAATCTGCACATTCCCTTTCTTATCGATCTTTCAGATCAGACTGAATCAACTAAGTAAGTGTTTGGATTACTGGTGAGACATGATTCCTCAGCCACAACAATGGCTCCATTGTTATCGCAGTACAACTATAATGGATTAGCAGTGCTTGAAATCACATCAAGTTCAGTAATGAAATTCTTGACCCAAACCGCCTATACGGCTGCATTAAATAATGCATTACACTTAGCATCAATTTTAGAATTCGCTGCAGTACACTGATTCGAGCTTTTCTAGCTCACTGCAGTTACATTGAGACAAATTGTGTAATCCCAAACTGTGAACTATAATCATCCTTTTCCCATTTGGAAATAACATCACTGTATTCTCTTACATTGAGCTCATCTTTCCTCCATAATCCAAGAATATATATTCTTAAGCCCTTTTCAAGTACTTAAGAATGTCCATTGACACTCACCCAGTGTCATTCACTAGGATTTAGTTGATATCTTCTACTAGTGCTGAATGCACAAAAGACATCAATCTAAGTACATAACATATTGCTCACTTAAGCCTGATTGATATCCATTACAAGTGCTGAATGCACATTAGATATCAATCTTAGCATACAAGATGGATCCACTTGCTAAAGCATGTGGGATCCTCTTCATTCTATCTCTCTTATTGTGTGGTTAAAGACACATATCCTTACAGAGATAGACAACATATGCCATCAGAAGAAATCCCTTCTTGGATTTTTTTCTATACTGAATGTGTTCAATACCTTGTCTATGTGCTTTGACTTAGTTTGAGCAACTTACACGATCTATCACGATAGATCTTTATTCCAAGGATGTATGCTTTCCCTAAGTCCTTCATGGAGAACCACTTGGATAACCAAGTCTTTACCGACTGCAAGTTTGGTATTTCATTCCCGATCAGAAGTATGTCATCGACATACAACACTGGGAATGCTACTGCGCTCCCACTCACTTTCTTGTAAACACAGGGCTCATCTTCGTTCTTGATAAAACCGAATTCTTTTACGGCTTCATCAAAACAAATGTTCTAGCTCCTTGAAGCTTGCTTGAGTCCATAAATGGATCTTTGCTACTTGCATAACTTATTAGCTTGACTATCAAGAACGAAACCATCAGGTTGTGTCATATACACATCCTCCTCAAGGTTTCCGTTCAGGAAAGCAGTTTTGACATCCATTTGCCAAAACTCATAGTCATGATATGCAGCAATTGCAAGCATAATCCGGATGGATTTAATCATGGCAATTGACAAAAAGGTTTCTTCATAGTCAATGCCATGAATTTGTTTGAAACCTTTAGCAACCAGCCGTGCTTTATAAGTATGCACGTTGCCATCCATGTCAGTCTTCTTCTTGAAGCCCATTTGCACCCTATGGGTTTTACCCCTTCAGGTGGTTCCACCAGAGACCACACTTGGTTCTGGTACATGGAGTCCATCTCAGATTTCATGGCTTCGAGCCATTTAACAGAATCTAGATCCGGGTTCATCATCTTGGTAGACCAGTACGTCACCATGTTAAGTCACGAGATAACCGTATCTCTCGAGGTCATGGCGTACTCTCCCGGATCTACGTAGCTCCTGTGCTACCTGAGGTGGTTCACTTTGATCCACAAGTTGTGGAGTAACCTCCTCATGATGCTCAACCACTTCCTGTGGCACATCATTTCATCCTTCATCTAGTATATCTTGTGGTTCTAGAACTTCATCGAGTTCTACTTTTCTCCCACTAGTACTTCTTAGAAAATATTCCTTTTCTAGGGAGACACCAGATTGAGCAACAAAAATTTTGCGCTCTTCTAGGTGGTAGAAATAGTATCCTTTGGTCTCCTCTAGATACCCCACAAATATACATTTACAGGATTTTGGGCCCAGCTTGTTCAAAGTCAATTTCTTAACATAAGCTTCACAACCCCAAATCCTTAGATAAGACAAGTTGGGCTTTCGCCCACTCCATAGCTCATATGGAGTCTTATTTATAGACTTTGACGGCACACGGTTCAAAACATGAGTTGCAGTCTCTAGGGCATAACCCTAGAACGATGCAGGTAAATCACTAAAACTCATCATGGACCTAACCATATCAAGTAAGGTCCTGTTCCTCCTTTCCGACACTCTTTTGTGTTGGGGTGTATAAAGAGGGGTGAGTTGTGATACTATCCCACATTCCTTCAGGTATGTTTAGCTCAACTTGCCAAAGTTGGCATAGTTGTCATTTTGAGATTATCCTTGTTGTCTTTCTTAAGAACATATTATTATGAAACAGTTCCATAAAGAATATTATTTATACTCAAGGACAATAATCCATTAGTAAACTAATATTCTCATTTGTCCTATGTGGACGCAGAAATATAATTTCTAGAAACTGAAGAAAAACCATAATAATCTACAAGTTCTAAGAAACAAGTCGATCAGCTAAATCAGACAATAAGATCCTACAGCAAATGCAGTAGCATGTGCTTCATTTCCAACTGGTAGGTCCACCTCTCCCTCAGCGAGCAATCTACTCCACCGTAGTTCCTGCACATCAATAAAATGTGAGAACCACATCTTGTGTCAACTAGATGTTTATAGGAGAAGTTAATCTCAAAATGTACCTGAAGAAGAAGTGACATTCTTCCTCTGTTTTGCTAGGAAGGCCTTGCAATGTTTACTCCAGTGGCTGGGATTCCTACAGTGAGGACAAACGCCTTTCCTTTCTACAACAGTTCTTTCCAATGACTTCTGAGCCCTTTCCTTTTCACTTGAGTTGACTTCAACCAATGTCAATGTTTCTAACATTTTCATGCCTGACTTAGTAGCCTTCAACAAATCCAGAAGCTCGGAAAGGGTATTCTTCTTATCTTCCTCAATAAAGTCATAGACAAGTTGAGAATAAGAATCTGGCAAAGACTGTAATATTAGGCTGATCGCTAAACCTTCATTAAGTCTACATCCCAAAATCTCAAGCTTGTTCATATACTCGATCCACTTAAGTATATGATCGCCAATTTTGGTACCCTTTTCCATCCTACATCTGAATAACGACCAAGACACCATATGCTTCTCATTTCTTCAAAGAAAATGAAGAATAGAAGCTAAATCCATTTTCTGGCACTGTTGTCGCAGTAATGGTGTCATTGATGCAAGCACAATGTATCTTGTCATTTCTACTTTTGCATCATGTGTATGCTTCTCATATACATACCTAGTCTCATGGATAGAACTATCAATAGGCTCTGGTGATAGAGTTTGCTCAATGGTGTATAATCTATCGCTTGACTAAAGTATATTATTTATACTTCTATACCAGTCAACGGAATTTTCACCATTCCATTTCTCTCCCAGTTCGATGATTTGTCATAGTGATGTTGGGATCATTTTACTCAAATTTAAGTGAATCTACAAGTGCAGAAAAAGTAACCGTTATTACCATGTTCATTATTATTGTTTAATATGGTCTTTTATTAAACGAAGTTCCCACTATTTTACTCAAGTCAATAGCCCTCACCATTAACTTAGGGAAAGTTCGTTGACTTTCCTAGTGGATTGAGATCCCATCCTGCCCATTTCAAACCTTCGCTTTGGCAAACAAGCCAAAATGAGTTGATTAGGTAGGCCAACAAACTTAATCCACACCAGATGATAGCTCCCACTATTAACCTCAAATGTGAGAAAGCCAACAAGCCAATCACACAATCCAATGGTCACTGCATGCCATCGTCCTCAAGTCTGATTCTCAATATCATTAGAGTGGACACTACATGTCACCACGTACACAGTATATGTGTACTGCTCTACTTTGCCTATGACGCGTGTTTATCAACCTTCGCTTTGGTGAACAAGCAAAACTGTCATTTTAAGTTAACCTATCAACATTAAGGAAAACTCCAATGCATTTTAACCTCCCACTGGTAGAAGTGTACCCTTTGCTTTGGCGAACAAGGTTTCGACGAACAGTGGTTTGATTAAAACCATGGTGATTGAAGGCTTTCATGACTTAATATACTTTGATTGAGGGTTTTGTTATTTAATGTCTCACCAGATTATTATCTTTATTAGAATAACATTGCTTGGCATGTTATTGAACATTCAACCTTATCATGCATTCTAAACAAAATATTAAAACATGCCGATACATGGCCCAACTACAACTGATTTCCTCGAGCCTAGAGGAATTGGTGGGTCACCTAGGGGTCCTGTAATAAACATCTTGAGTCTTCAAGTATGGTTGCCTCGTCCTTTGCTCCGTCTTCAAGTACATTACAAAAAATATCATTCTAAATTTAAAATAAATAATTATACAAATTCTTTACATCAATAAATTTAGAAACCTCGATTTACATTCGAGGGGAATTAGATGAGAAGAGAATGTACATTGAGAAGAGGAGAAAGGCAGGACACGCAGGCCCTATTTAATAAATAATATAACCATACATACCCAAAATATTTTTAAAACATTCACCCTTAGGTCTAAGGCTCATGTACTGGGCACCATGTAATATACAAACAAGTACAAAGCATACATTTCAAACAATCAATTTTTGAAATTTATGGGTTAATTACATTTACCTCCTGACAATTTGTAGAACTATAGTTTGGTCCAAAAGTTTTAAAACTTTACATTACAGGGCCCACCCACTGTGCTGTGATGAGTTAGATGCAGCGTCGTTGATTAGCGTTCACGTACCTTCGCTTGACGAATGCCCATCCTAAGGATGATATCAGCGATGGGTTATATCTGGCGGCCGGTTTCATCATGTCCAGGAATCACCGGTGGCAGGTTTCGTCACTGCGTGTCCAGAGTACGACATCTGGTTTGTCAGGTGCTGAACAACTGCGTAGGGTTATTGCCGCAGTGTACACTCGTAGCTCCGGATGTTCTACTGTTACGACCGGTCACGGGGAAAACAACCACGATGTCCTTAGAACCCAAAATCAAGGCATAGATTTTACAGTTTATGCATAATAAGAATATGCAAAAAATATATAAATCCGAAGGTTTAGATTCATACCCACGTTTGGAAGCTCCACCAATGTTGTCCCTGAATGTGTTTGCTACCGATCCAAGTGTAGGATCGAACCGTAGAGGTCCACGAAGACAATCAACAAGAACCAAGGAGGGATTTGCTAGATCCTCCTTGGCCTTAAGAAATCAAGAAGAAGATCAGTATTTGATTTTCAATCAAACAGTGAGATTGGCGTGGGAGAGTGTATAAGGGGCTGCTGTGGTTTTCTTTTCAAAAATTAAAGAATGAATCTGCCAAAATAACACACACACATTCTTTTTTATAGGAAACCAAGTTGCCCTATTCCCATGGAATGGGCGGGCTCCAACCCCAAACCCCGTTCCAAACACTCCCAATTTGATATTTTAATTTAATTCATCATTATCTTAATTAAAATCAATTAATATTTAATTAACATTTAACAATAATGATGATTTAATTAAATATGTGCGAACACACATTTAACCGTAATTTCACTTATTTAATTTTTAACAAATTAAATAAAAGGTCGTCACAAATTTAATTGCGAAATTACCAAAATACCCTTTCTCCAAAAAAATGAAAACGCCCTTCTTTCTTCAGCTCTTAAATTATTCTATGTGTGACCCATAGGCTCCTCATCTCGCGATGCGGTATCGCGATTAACCAATTAATCGTCTACACAGACCAAGATTGGCCCCAAGGCATGACCCGTGATTCGACAAATAGCTCTCAGCGATATGGTTACCGCACGATCCTTTCATCGTTATCTCGGCGAGAAGGCATAGAAATAGTGTCAACCTTCGGTTACTCGATATTATATATTTAGTTTCGGACCAATGACCCGTATTATAACTGGATAGAGCAACTCAATCCCACCTGTGGCCAGTGTCATTGCCATATACCTTGCGCCGTGAGATAACTTCTCCCACACCCGGAGTGATGAATCCTTTATCAATCCACCATAGTCTTGATACACTCCTTGATATAGCCAATCACCACCGTCATCGAATAGAAGCAAGTTAGGCTAGTGTCAAAGCACCAATCGGTGCACAAGGCACTCCGGTGATCTCAAGTCTAAGGATCACATGCACCACCATTCGTTAGAGGATTTGTTCCATAGACAGGGGTTACCATCCATATGGAATCCTCGGGTCATCAGGTTGAACTTGTTGGTATATCCTAACAAGCACCCTATGTTGAAGTCCGAACAACCTTGACAAGAGATCGATTGCCTTTAGGCACTATATAGCCTTCTATTACTGCCCTTACTTCATGGGGCTCACTTCTAGAATGGCCACCTCTAGGGTTCATCATCAAGATTTGAAACACTTGATACCCTCGTCACGGTTCTACCATTCTAAGGACATATATCAATACATATTGCAATAATAATGATTTACGCGATATAGAATAAAATGCCTTTTATTATTGATTAATGAACATTATTACAAAGAGTCAATTCTACAATAATTGATTGGCTCTAGGGCATCTACTCTAACACATACAACAACCAAAAACACTCTGAACGGATTTTGCAATCAATCAAACACATTGATCTCAACAAAAATCCATCAACCATTATACCAAACCAACAGATCATCAACAAATTAAAATTAATCGATTAATCAATTTCTCAAAAACATGATTTAAGGCAGATTTTGTAAGGCAACATTATATCATCAAATACATGTTATCAACCATCCAAATAAAAATTGTAAAATTCAGTACCCTAGGCTCTGATACCACTGTTAGTAAACGGTCCCATATACATAGCGGAAACAAAAAATATAATTCAGGGATCGTTTACATGAGCCAAGATCAAGGGTATAATTTTAAAATTCATATTACATAAAATCTGCAGAAAAATAAATCTGAGTTTAAAAGAAACATATGCACGTTGGAGGCTCCTCCAAATTTGTCAACGAATGTTTTGCTACCGATCCAAGTGTAGGATCGAACCCACGTAGTCCACACGAAGACAATCTCAAAAGAACCAAAGAGGGATTTGGTAGATCCTCTTTGGCTTCAAGATTAAGAAGAAAGCAAATCAAATTGAATTGATTTCTAAGCAAAAGTGTTTCTACCGTGGAAGTGTTTTCAAAGGGCTACTGTGTTTTTCCAAAGAAAAATCTATCACATTTAATTAACACATTTTTTCTTTTTATAGTACATCAATTTGCCCTAATCCCATATGGAATAGGCTTGGGCTCCAACCCAAACGCCCCATGTTGCCAAACACTCCCAATTTGATATTTTTATTTTTCCATCATTATCTCAATTAAAATCAATTAATATATATTTAAATATATATTAACATTTAACAGTAATGATAATATATTTAAATATGTGCGAACACACAATTAAATGTAATTTCACTTATTTAATTTTTCTAACAAATTAAATAAAGGTTGCGACCTCAGCAAATTTAATTGCACTGTGAAATTACCAAAATACCCTTTCGCCTTAAAAGACGAAAACGTCCTTCTTTCTTCTTGGATCTTAAATTATCTTCTATGTGTGTGACCCATAGGCTTTTCATCATATCGGCAACGTATAGTATCACGATTAACACCAATTAATCGTCTCACTAATACACAAACCAAGATTGGCCCTTAGGAAGGCATCATGGCCACCTGATAGATTCGGATTCAGCAAAGTAGCTACCTATCAACGATATGGTTACCGTACAATTTGATCCTTTCATCACACGTTATCTCGACAAGACAAAGGCATAGAAATAATGTCAACCTTCAGTTACTCTCGACATTATGTATTCAGTTTCTTAACCAATGACCTATATTATAATCCAGATAGAGCAATAACTCAATCCCATTGTGGCCACAGTTTTAGTGTCATTGCCATTTACTGAATTACGCCGTGAGATAACTTCTTCCGTACCCGGGAGTGACGAATCCTCTATCAATCCTCCATAGTATTGATACACTCCTCGATGCAGCCAATCACCACCATATTGACAGCTATGAAAAGAACTGCATTAGGCTACTTTCAAACTACACCAATCGGTGATCTCAAGTCTAAGGATCACATGGACCACCATTCGTTAGAGGATTTGTTCCATAGACACTAGGGTTACCATCCATATGGAATCCTCTGATGGGTCAGTCGAGTGAACTTGTTGCGGTGTAATCCCCTACAACAAGCACCCATGTGTTGCACCAGGTTGTCACCAAACAACCTTGACAAGTGAGATCAGTCACTGCCTTTCGACAGGGTCGTTCAACACTATAATAGCCTTATCGTATTATCTGTGCCCTTACTTCAGAATAATACTGGGGCTATGGACGTTTCTAGAATGGCCACCATATGTGCTCATAGGGTTCTCACTATCAAGATTTGAAACACTTGATACCCTCGTCACGGTTCTACCATTCTAAGGACATATATCAATACATATTGCAATAATAATGATTTACGCGATATAGTATAAAATGCCTTTTATTGATTAATGAACATTATTACAAAGTGTCAATTCCATAATAATTGATTGGCTCTAGGGCATCTACTCTAACAGTTGAGTCACGAGATAACCGTATCTCTCAGGCTCATGGCGTACTCTCCCAGATCGACGTAGCTTTTGTGCTACTTGAGGTGGTTCACTTTGTTCCACATGTTGTGGAGTAACCTCCTCATGATGCTCAACCACTTCCTGTGGCACATCATCCCGTCCTTCGTCTAGTATATCTTGTGGTTCTAGAAATGCATCGAATTCTACTTTTCTCCCACTAGTACTTTTTAGAAAATATTCCTTTTCTAGGAAGACACCAGATCGAGCAAAAAAAATTTTGCACTCTTTTAGGTGGTAGAAATAGTATCCTTTGGTCTCATTTGGATACCCCACAAATATACATTTACAGGATTTTGAGCCCAGCTTGTTCGAAGTCAATTTCTTAACATAAGCTTTGCACCCCCAAATCCTTAGATAAGACAAGTTGGGCTTTTGCCCACTCCATTGCTCATATAGAGTCTTATCTATAGACTTTGACGACACACGGTTCAAAACGTGAGTCGTAATCTCTAGGGCATAACCCCAGAACAATGCGAGTAAATCACTAAAACTCATCATGGACCTAACCATGTCAAGTAAGGTTCTGTTCCTCCTTTCTGACACTTCATTGTGTTGAGGTGTATAAGCAGGGGTGAGTTGTGATACTATCCCACATTCCTTCAAGTACTGTGAAAACCCTAAGCTTAAGTATTCACCTCCTCAATCCGACAGAAGAGCTTTAATACTTTTGCCCAACATATTTTGTACTTCATTCCTGAATTCCTTGAATTTATCAAAGGCTTCAGATTTATGTCTCATAAGGTAGACATAGCCATATCTACTGAAATCATTAGTAAATGTGATGAAGTATGAATATTCACCTCTAGCCTCAACTGTTAGTAGACCACATACATCACTATGGATGATGCCTAACAACTCAATAGCCCTTTCACTTTGTCCTGTGAAAGGAGATTTGGTCATCTTGCCTAACAGGCATGACTCGTATACCTCAAATGGCTCAAAGTCAAAAGGGTCCAAAACTCCATCCCTTTGAAGTTTTGCAATCCGGGTCCTATTAACATGACACAATCTATAGTGCCAGAGATATGTTTGGTTTTGATCGCTATGTTTAGCTTTCTTGGTTTCAATATTGAGAATATCTTCATTGTTTAAATCAAGAACATATAATCCATTATAGAACCTTGCAATTCCAAATATGAAACCATTCAAACTAAAGGACAACAATCCATTAGATATTTCAAAATGATACCCTATATTATCCAAAGCGGATACTGAAATAATATTTCTAGAAATAGAAGGTACGTGATAACAGTTATGTAATTCCAATAACAAGCCCGCAGGCAAAGATAAAAAATAAGTCCCTATAGCCAATGCAGTCACATGTGCTCCATTTCCAACTTGTAGGTCCACCTCTCCCTTAGCGAGCACTCTACTCTGCCTTAGTCCTTACACATCAGTACAAATGTGAGTACCAAATCCTGTGTCAATGACCCAAGATGTTGAGGGAGAGAAATTAATCTCAATCATAAAAATACTTGAAGTCGTAGCCTCTGACTTCTTCTTGCTTGCGAGGAAAGCCTTGCAGTGTTTCTTCCAATGGCCAGGCTTGCCACAAAAGAAGCAGACTGCCTTGCCCTTCCTTATGCCACTCTCAGGCCCAAGAGCAACCTATCCTTTGGGCTTGGGCTTGGGCTTGGGCTTGGGCTTGGCTTTGGCCTTACCCTTGCCGTTGCCCTTCGCTTTAGTGGCAGCAACTAGTAAAACAGGCTTGGACTTTTTCAAGTCTTGCTCTGCAATCCTTAGCATGTTCAAAAGTTCTGACGGGGTTTTCTCCATCGTGTTCATATTGAAATTCATTATGAACGGAGCATAAGAGTCAGGCAAGAATTGCAAAATTAAATCCATTTGTAATTCTGCATCCAAGCCACATCCCAAAGTCTCAATCCTCTCTATGTGCTCGATCATCTTGAGCACATGAGGACCAACTTAGGCACCCTCAGTCAGACGTCTCCCAAATAGTGCTTTCGACACCTTGTACCTCTCATATCAAGCATTTGTTTCGTAAAGCTCCTTGAGGTGTAGAATAATGGAAGAAGCCTGCATATTCTCATGCTGCTTTTGTAGCATAGGTGTCATCGATGCTAAGATCAAGCATTGTACGCTATCAGCATTATCAAGGGACTTTTGATAAGTATCCTTTACTTCTTGAGTGGCATCAGGATCAGGCTCAGCCATGTATGGCTTTTAAAGGATATACAATTTCTTTTCTGACTTGAGTATAATCTGAAGATTACGATACCAGTCTGAGAAATTAGATCCATCCAACCTGTTTTCTTTCTCAATTATCGGTCGCAAGTTCATAATTGTAACGCCCCACTTGAGGTACGTAGTTATTGTTTCTTCTTTTGCTCTTATTTGAGTTGGTTTCTTGGTAATATTGTTTGGTTGACCTTTGATTAAGTGTTATGTTGAATACTTGCCCTGAAATTGGTTGAAAATAGAAGAAGTTCAGTGTTCCAAGCTTCGACGGGGCAAAGAATTTACGCCACGGCAAAGAGGTGTTGAAGCCACGGGAAGCTACTGGACAGTTTCGCCGTGGCGACAGAAGCTTCCTCGTCGCGGCGACAGGCTGACCAAAATTTTTGTTAAGTTTTAGATATTTTCTTCCCTAAGGGCAATTTGACCATTCTACCCCTAATTAGCAGGAAAAGTGGGGAGTAAAATGTAAGGAATTTTCATGGAGAATATGTTGCTATGGGGTGTGTTTGTAATGAATCAAAGGATATAGATAGAATTCCCAAAGAAGAGTAAGGGCAAAATGGGAATGCTTGTGTATAAATTTCATTAAAAGGAATTAAGTCATTGCAAACCCTTCATTCTTCTTCTCCATCGCCACTCTCCTCTCTTGCTTCCTCTCAATTCTCTTTCTTTTGATCAAGGAGTTTTAAAGGGCTTTTGGAGTGATTTGGGGTAGAAAATCAACCTAAGGCATCCTAAAGTAAGGATTCTTGCTTTGGTTGTGAAGCTTTGTGAATTTTTGTATATATTGGATATTGAGGGTTTTTGTTCTTTTGGTTAAGAGTAGAGAAAAAGTCAAGCAAACCAAGTGAAAGGAAGAGTTAGTGAAATCTCTCCATAACAAGGTAAGTAAAACCCAACCCAAGTTGAGATTTGGGAATTTTCTTGATTAGGGTTTTGATAGCACTTATGTATGTATGTTATATACATGTTAGATGCCATGTTATTGAGGCTTAAATTGTAACGCCCCACTTGAGGTACGTAGTTATTGTTTCTTCTTTTGCTCTTATTTGAGTTGGTTTTGGTAATATTGTTGGTTGACCTTTGATTGAGTGTTATGTTGAATACTTGCCCTGATATTGGTTGAAAATAGAAAAAGTTCAATGTTCCAAGCTTCGCCGCAGCGAAGAGGTGTTGAAGCCACGGGAAGCTGCTAGACAGTTTCGTCGCGTGACAGAAGCTTCCTCGCCGCGGCGACAGGCCGACAAAAATGTTTGTTAAGTTTTAGATATTTTCTTCCCTAAGGGCAATTTGACCATTCTACCCCTAATTAGCAGGAAAAGTGGGGAGTAAAATGTAAGGAATTTTCATGGAGAATATGTTGCTATGGGGGTGTGTTTGTAATGAATCAAAGGATATAGATAGAATTCCCAAAGAAGAGTAAAAAGGAATTAACTCATTGCAAACCCTTCATTCTTCTTCTCCATCGCCACTCTACTCTCTTGCTTCCTCTCAAATTATCTTTCTTTTGATCAAGGAGTTTTAAAGGGCTTTTGGAATGATTTGGGGTAGAAAATCAACCTAAGGCATCCTAAGGTAAGGATTCTTGCTTTGGTTGTGAAGCTTTGTGAGTTTTTGTATATATTGGATAATGAGGGTTTTTGTTCTTTTGTTTAAGAGTAGAGAAAAAGTCAAGCAAACCAAGTGAAAGGAAGAGTTAGTGAAATCTCTCCATAACAAGGTAAGTAAACCCCACCCAAGTTGAGATTTGGGAATTTTCTTGATTAGGGTTTTGATAGCACTTATGTATGTATGTTATATACATGTTATATGCCATGTTATTGAGGCTTAAATAGAGATTTCTAGTGCTTTGTGGTTGTTTATACATTGCAATTATAAGAAGTGAGATGTGGGTTAGAAAGGTAGTTTGAGATGCAATTGAAGGGTATTGAGGAACCCTTTTGGAAGTGTCTTTCTTTGGCAGGTCATGTGGCTATGTGAGGGGGTTTCTCCCCATTTTGGATGGTTAGAGAAAGATTTAGAATTATTGTTATAATAGAGTTTTATTATGCACTTGAGTTGTTTGATGAAATGCCTAATAGAGGTTTGAGTATGAGTAGTGAACCTTAATTCTTGCAACATTGCATGTTGGCATTTCATAAGTGCATTAGTGGAGATGAACCATCCATAGGCATTAATTGTGCATTGAGACGTGACCTAAGAAAGAGTAGGAAACTTTGTGTATGCACTTGCTCTATGAGTAGAGAACTTTGTGGATGCAACTACTCTAAGGATAGAGAGAATGAGAAGTTCTAGAATAGAGTGAATGAGAAGAGTATTAGAAATGGGTGGATGCTTTGTGATCATCACCCGACAGTTATGAGAATTGGGTTGATGCTTTGTGATCACCACCCGAATAGCAATTAGAAATGGTTTGATGCTTTGTGATCATCACCTGATAGATATTAGAAACGGGTGGATGCTTTGTGACCATCACCCGGTTAGTTATTAGAAAAGGGGTTGATGCTTTGTGATCATCACCCGATATTTATTAGAGATGGGTTGATGCTTTGTGATCACCACCCGACAGTGATTAGGAACGGGTTAATGCTTGGTGATCATTACCCGAAAGTCATGAGGAACGGGTAGGTGCTATGTGGTCTCCACCCGATAGTTACGAAAACCGGGTAGCTACTTCGTGATCCCCACTCGGTGGTCACTAAGAATGGGTTGGTGTTGTGTGAATTCCACCCGATAGTCATGAAAAGTGAGATGGTGCTGTGTGAACGCCATCCGGCCGTACCTCCGGTAGGATGAGGCCATGATGTTTAGTAGGAAACAACAGAAGGTGTGAGGAAAGAATTAAGAGTAATACATGCGGGGATAGACAGATAGAGGGTTTTACTTACTGAGCATTATTTTGTGCTCACCCCGTTATTTTCCTTTGTGGATGCAGGATCGAGGTGACGATGCAGCCGGAGGGGCGTCAGCAAGCGAGGAGTAATAGCTACACTGTTTCCCCTGTTTTGTCTTTTAAAATGGCATTTTTGTAAATGACGTTCTTTGTGTATAAAAGACGTATGACTTATAATAAAAGGAAAAGTTTTGGGCCCATTTTCTATTGTTATTATGCATGCATTGTACTAGTTTATAGTAGTTGTTACATTTTTGGTATCAGAGCAAAGATTTTGGGATTGAACAGTGTACTATTCTCATCGTAACGACGTCCTATAACTGACTGTGTGAGTTAATTCTTTCCTTACAGTAATTGTTTCTCGAGTTCATTGGTGTGATTATTTTGTAGATGAGGCGTAGTTATCGAAATCGTGGTAAGGGTGTGGTGAATGAAAGAGAACCTTCTAACCCACCAGAGTCTACGCCCCCTCCCTTGGATGAAGCTAGAATTCGGGGAATTATATATCAAGTCATGGCAGAAACCCAAGGGAGAGTCGAAACCCTCATATAGGTACCGCCAGTTGTGCATGTCGAAAGAGGACAACCGGTACCTCCCCCAGTACAGAGCAGAGTTGAACCGATTTACGGTCTTTCTAGTCAACATCAACCCTCTGAGTTTAAGGGTACTATAGATCCAGTAATAGTAGAAGAGTGGCTTGGGTCCGTAGAACGAGCCACGGGTTTATTTCCCATGTCAGACCGGGAGAAGATCCGGTATGGAGTTTCTTGTTTTGGGGTGATGCCCGAATTTGGTGGGAATTAATGGAAGAAATTCATGATGTGACAGTAATGACTTGGGAAGAGTTTAGGCAAGAGTTTGAGGCCGAGTATAGAACAGAGGACCAAGTTCATGAGAAGGTCCAAGAATTTATCAGTTTACAGCAAGGGACTAGTGCCGTGAAAGAGTATTCGGTGAAATTCAATTCTCTTGCAAGGTTCGAACCCAGAATAGTTAGTACTCCGGCCTTGAGAAGGGATAAGTTTGTGTACGGGTTGAAGCCGGAGATAGCCTGAGATATAATGTGTTAGGAAACGACCCGGTTGCGTAGCGAAAAACAAAAATTTTACAACCACGGATCGTTCCTTAGAACCCAAAATCAAGGCACAGATTTTACAGTTTATGCATAATATGAATCTGCAGAAAAATAAATCCAAATGTTTAGATTTATACCCACGTTTGGAGGCTCCACCAATGTTGTCTCTGAATGTGTTTGCTACCGATCCAAGTGTAGGATCGAACCAAGAAGTCCACACGAAGACAACCACCAAGAACCAAGGAGGGATTTGCTAGATCCTCCTTGGCCTTAAGAAATCAAGAAGAAGATCAGTATTTTTATTTTTCAATCAAACAGTGAGATTGGCGTGGGAGAGTGTATAAGGGGCTGCTGTGTTTTTCTTTTCAAAATTAAAGAATGAATCTCTCAAAATAACACACACACACTATTCTTTTTATAGGCAAACCAAGTTGCCCTATTCCCACATGGAATGGGCTTGGGCTCCAACCCAAACACCCCATGTTGCCAAACACTCCCAATTTGATATTTTAATTTAATTCATCATTATCTTAATTAAAATCAATTAATATTTAATTAACATTTAACAATAATGATGATTTAATTAAATATGTGCGAACACACATTTAACGTAATTTCATTTATTTAATTTTTAACAAATTAAATAAAAGGCTACGACCTCGGCAAATTTAATTGCCTTTGTGAAATTACCAAAATACCCTTTCGCCCTAAAAAAACGAAAACGCCCTTCCTTCTTCTTGGCTCTTAAATTATCTTCTATGTGTGTGACCCATAGGCTCCTCATCATACCGGTAGTGTATAGTATCGCGATTAACACCAATTAATCGTCTCACTAATACAGACCAAGATTGGCCCCTAGCTGAGGCATCATGGCCACCCGATAGATTCGGATTCACAAAGTAGCTACTGTCAACGATATGGTTACTGTACAATACGATCCTTTCATCATACGTTATCTCGACGAGACGAAGGCATAGAAATAGTGTCAACCTTCGGTTACTCTCGATATTATATATTCAGTTTCTGGACCAATGACCCGTATTATAATCTGGATAGAGCAACAACTCAATCCCAGTGGCCCACGATTTTAGTGTCATTGCCATATCTTGAATTGCGCCGTGATAACTTCTCCCGTGCCGGGAGTGATGAATCCTTTATCAATCCACCATAGTCTTGATACACTCCTTGATATAGCCAATCACCACCGTACTGACTCTGAATAGAACTGCGTTAGGCTAGTGTCAAACTGTACCAATCGGTGCACAAGGCACTCCGGTGATCTCAAGTCTAAGGATCACATGCACCACCATTCGTTAGAGGATTTGTTCCATAGACACTGGGGTTACCATCCATATGGAATCCTCTGGTGGAGGGTCGATTCGGTGAACTTCTTGCGATATATCCGCCTACAACAAGCACCCATGTGTTGCACCAGGTTGTCACCAAACAACCTTGACAAGTGAGATCAGTCACTGCCTTTCGACAGGGTCGTTCAACACTATGATAGCCTTACCGTATTATCGTGCCCTTACTTGAGAATATCTGGGGCTACGGACGTTTCTAGAATGGCCACCATATGTGCTCATAGGGTTCTCACTATCAAGATTTGAAACACTTGATACCCTCGTCACGGTTCTACCATTCTAAGGACATATATCAATACATATTGCAATAATAATGATTTACGCGATATAGAATAAAATGCCTTTTATTATTGATTAATGAACATTATTACAAAGAGTCAATTCTACAATAATTGATTGGCTCTAGGGCATCTACTCTAACAATCTCCCACTTGCACTATAGCCAATCATTCATGTATTTAATACCAAATGATTTCAAGTGCCTTTCATGCTTCGCTGCGACCAGAGGCTTTGTTAGTGGATCTGCGAGATTGTCGTCGTATGCACTTTACTAATGCACGTCTTTCCTCTCAACTATCTCTCGATGAGATGGAATCGTCGAGTATGTGTCGGACTTGATGAGACCGTGGTTCCCTAGCTTGAGCAATTGCTCCATTGTTGTCACCATAGATGTCTATAGGATCAACAATCGTAGGAACCACACCAAGTTCAATGACGAACTTCTTAATCCGTGCCTCCTTGGCCGCATCTGACAATGCAATATACTCAGGCCTCCATTGTAGAGTCCGCTACGTGCTTTGCTTGGAGCTCTTCCACTCACCGCACCGCCATTGAGACAAAATACAAACCCACGATTGCGATCGATAATCGTCTTTGTCCGTTGGAAACTAGCATCACCGTATCCTCTTACGGTGAGCTCATCTTCCCCTCCATAAACCAAGAACATATCCTTAGTCCTCTTCAAGTACTTAAGAATATTCTTGACAACTATCCAGTGACGCTCACCTGGATCCGATTGATATCTACTACAAGTGCTCAAAGCACATGAGACATCAATCCAGTACATAGCATGGCATACATGATGGATCCAATTGCTGATGCATATGGGATCCTCTTCATCCTATCTCTCTCATCTTGTGTTTTAGGACACAATTCCTTAGAGAGATAAACACCATGTGACATCGGAAGAAATCCTTTCTTGGATTCTTCCATACTGAATCGTTTCAGTACTTTGTCAATATATGCACTCTGACTTAGGCCAAGCAACCTACGTGATCTATCACGATAGATCTTTATACCAAGGATGTAGGCTGCTTCCCCTAAGTCTTTCATGGAGAAGCACTTGGATAACCAAGTCTTTACCGTGCAAGTTCGGTATATCATTCCCGATCGAAGTATGTCATCGACATACAACACTAGGAATGCTCTGCGCTCCCACTCACTTTCTTGTAAACACAGGGCTCATCTTCATTTTTGATAAAACCAAATTCTTTTACGGCCTCATCAAAACGAATGTTCCAACTCCTTAAAGCTTGCTTGAGTCCATAAATGGATCTCTGCAACTTGCATACCTTATTAGCTTGACTATCAAGAACGAAACCATCAGGTTGTGTCATATACACATCCTCCTCAAGGTTTCCGTTCGAAAGCGATTTTGACATCCATTTGCCAAATCTCATGGTCATGATATGCAGCAATTGCAAGCATAATCCAGATGGATTTAATCATGGCAACCGGCGAAAAGGTTTCTTCATAGTCAATGCCATGAATTTGTTTGAAACCTTTGGCAACCAGCCGTGCTTTATAAGTATGCACGTTGCCATCCATGTCAGTCTTCTTCTTGAAGACCCATTTACACCCTATAGGTTTTAACCCCTTTAGGTGGTTCCACCGAGACCACACTTGGTTCCGGTACATGGAGTCCATCTCGATTTCATGGCTTCAAGCCATTTAATGGAATCTGGATCCGATATAAGCGTCTTCGTAGGTTACGGGTTCATCGTCCTTGATAGACTAGTACGTCACCATGTTGAGTCACGAGATAACCGTATCTCTCGGGCTCATGGCGTACTCTCCCGATCTACGTAGCTCCCCTGTGCTACCCGAGGTAGTTCACTTTGATCCACAATTTATGGAGTAACCTCCTCATGATGCTCAACCACTCCTTGTGGCACATCATCCCGTCCCTTCGTCTAGTATATCTTGTGGTTCTAGAACTTCATCGAGTTCTACTTTTCTCCCACTGGTACTTCTTAGAAAATGTTCCTTTTCTAGGAAGACACCGATCGAGCAACAAAAAATTTTGCGCTCTTGGGTGGTAGAAATAGTATCCTTTGGTCTCCTTTGGATAACCCACAAATATACATTTACAGGATTTTGGGCCCACTTGTTCGAAGTTAATTTCTTAACATAAGCTTCGCAACCCCCAAATCCTTAGATAAGACAAGTTGGGCTTTCGCCCACTCCATAGCTCATATGGAGTCTTATCTACAGAACTTTGGACGGCACACGGCGGTTTTCGTGTGTCGCGATCTCTAGGGCATAACCCCAAAACGATGCGGGTAAATCACTAAAACTCATCATGGACCTAACCATGTCAAGTAAGGTCTATTCCTCCTTTCGACACTCCATTGTGTTGGGGTGTATAAGGAGGGTGAGTTGTGATACTATCCCACATTCCTTCAGTACTCGAGAAAGCCTCCCGAGCTTAAGTATTCACCTCCTCGATCCGCCAAGAGCTTTAATACTTTTGCCCAACATATTCGTACTTCATTCCCTGAATTCCTTGAATTTATCAAAGGCTTGATTTATGTCTCATAAGGTAGACATAACCATATCTACCGAAATCATCGGTAAATGTGATGAAGTATGAATATCCACCTCGGCTTCAATGTTAGTGGACCACATACATCACTATGGATGATGCCTAACAAGATTCGTAGCCCTTTCACTTTGTCCTGTGAAAGGAGACTTGGTCATCTTGCCTAAAAGGCATGACTCGCATAACTCAAATGATTTGGAAGTCAAAAGGGGCCAAAACTCCATCCCTTTGAAGTTTTGCAATGCGAGTCTTATTAACATGACACAATCTACAATGCCGAGATATGTTTGGTTTTGATCGCTATGCTTAACTTTCTTGGTTTCTATATTGAGAATATCTTTATTGTTTAAATCAAGAACATATAATCCATTATATAACCTTGCAATTCCAAATATAATACCATTCAAACTAAAGGACAACAATCCATTAGATATCTCAAAATGATACCCCATATTATCCAAAACGGATACTGAAATAATGTTTCTAGAAATAGAAGGTACATGATAACAGTTATGTAGTTCCAACAATAAGCCCGTAGGCAAAGATAAACAATAAGTCCCTACACTAATGCAGCCACATGTGCTCCATTTCCAACTCGTAGGTCCACCTCTCCCTTGGCGAGCACTCTACTGCCTTAGTCCTGCACATCGGTACAAATGTGAGTACCACATCCTGTGTCCATGACCCAAGATGTTGAGGGAGAGAAGTTAATCTCAATCATGAAAGTACCTGAAGTCGTAGCCTCGACTTCTTCTTGCTTGCGAGGAAAGCCTTGCAGTGTTTCCTCCTGGAGGTGGCCAGGGCTTGCCAAAAGAAAAGTAGACTACCTTGCCCTTTCCTATGCCACTCTCGAGGCCCGAGCAACCTGTCCTTTGGGCTTGGGCTTAGGGCTTGGGTTTGGCCTTGGCCTTACCCTACCCTTGCCGTTACCCTTTGCTTTCTTGGCAAGAACTGAAGAAAATAGGCTTGGACTTTTCAAGTCCCGCTCTGCGATCCTCGGCATGTTGAAGTTACAGAGGGGTTTTCTCCATCGTGTTCATATTGAAATTCATTATGAACGGAGCATATGAGTCAGGCAAGGATTGCATAATTAAATCCATTTGTAATTCCGCATCCAAGCCACATCCCAAAGTCTCAAGCCTCTCAATGTGCTCGATCATCTTGAGCACATGAGGACCAACTTGGGCACCCTCGGTCGACGACTCCCAAAGCGAATGCTTTCGACACCTTGTACCTCTCATGTCGAGCATTTGTTTCATAAAGCTCCTTGAGGTGTAGAATTATGGAAGAAGCATCCATATTCTCATGTTGCTTTTGCAAAGCATAGGTGTCATCGATGCTAACATCAAGCATTGTACGCTATCGGCATCATCAAGGAACTTATGATAAGTTTCCTTAACTTCCCCGAGTGGCATCGGGGATCGGGCTCGACCATGTATGGCTTTTCAAGGATATACAATTTCTTTTCGACTTAAGTATAATCCGAAGATTACGATACGATCGAGAAATTGGATCCATCCAACCTGTTTTCTTTTTCGATTATCGGTCGCAGTTCATAATGCTCATTTTCGGTGAATCTACAATTGCAGAAAAGATAAAGTTATTATAAAGTTCATTGTTATTTAATAAGGTCTTTTATTAAACGATGCTCCCACTATTTTACTCAAGCTAATAGCCCTCACTATTAACTCGGGAAAGCCCGTTGGCTTTCCTAGTGGACCGAGATCCCATCCTGCCCATTTCAAACCTTCGCTTTGGCGAACAAGCCAAAATGGGTTGATTAGGTAGGCCAACAAACTTAATTCACACCAATTGATAGCTCCCACTATCAACCTCAAATGTGAAAAAAGCCAACAAGCCAATCACACAATTCAATGGCTCCAACCATTGTCCTCAAGTGTGATTCTCGATATCGAGAGTGGACACTACATGTCACCATGTACACATAATATGTGTACTGCTCTACTATGCCTATAACGCGTTTATCAACCTTCGCTTTGGCGAACAAGCAAAACCGTCATTTTAAGTCGACCCATCACCATTAAGGAAAACTCCAATGAATTTTAACCTCCCACTGGTAGAAGTGTACCCTTCGCTTTGGCGAACAAGGTTTCGACGAATAGTGGATTGATTAAAACCATGGTGATGGAAGGCACAGGTGACTTAATATACTTAGTTGAGGGGTTTGTTATTTAATGTCTCATCAGATTATTATCTTTGTTAGAATGACATTGTTTGGCATGTTATTCAACATTCAACCTTAGCATGCATTCTAAACAAAATATTAAACGTGCCGGTGCATGGCCTAACTAAAACCGATCTCCTCGAGCCTAGAGGGATCGGTGGGTCACCTAGGGATCCTGTAACAAATATCTTGAGTCTTCAAGTATGGTTGCCTCGTCCTTCGCTTCGTCTCCAGGTACATTACATAAACATCATTCTAAATTTACAATAAAATTAATATTAAACTTATTTTACATCAACAAATTTAGAAACCTCGATTTACATTCGAGGGGAATGAGATGAGAAAAGAATGTACATTAAGAAGAAGAGAGAAGGCAGGACACGCAGGCCCTATTTAAAATATTACAGCCATACATACCCAAAATAATTTAAAACATTCACCCTTAGGTCTAAGGCTCATGTATCGCGCACCATGCAATATACAATCAAGTACAAAGCATACATTTCAAAAACAATCAATTTTTGAATTGGGTGGGTTAATTAATTAATTACCCTCTTAAATGTGCAGAATGTACATTGGCTTTATAGGTTATTAAAAACTGTAGATTAGTCCCTTTGCAAAAATACAGAATTGAAAAACTACAACCTTCGCCGCGGCGAAGGTTTTATCTTCACCGCGGCGAGGACTTACAGTATGCACTTCCTTGCTGCATACTTCGCCGCGGCGAAGGTTTTATCTTCGCCGCAACGAGGATTTAAATTAGGTCTAGCCGCCACATACTTTGCCGCGGCGAAGGTTTTATCTTCGTCGCGGCGAAACTGTCCAGATCGCGTTTTTTGCTGTTTTTGTGTATAAACACGAATCCAAATCAAATCAAACGCACATACGTTCAACCAGGATATTAACCAACCAATATAACATTCATCAACACATTTTAAACCAGTTTATCATTTGAATCATTCATTCAATCATGGATTTACAGATTTTTCAAAAACTGGGTTTTTCATGGCAGATTCATCAAGGCAGCATGTTATCAACAAATACATGTATCAACCATTCAATAACTGTAAATCTAGTACCCTAGGCTTTGATACCACTGTTAGGAAATGACCCGGTTGCGCAGCGAAAAACAAAAATTTTACAACCACGGATCGTTCCTTAGAACCCAAAATCAAGGCACAGATTTTACAGTTTATGCATAATATGAATCTGCAGAAAAATAAATCCAAATGTTTAGATTTATACCCACGTTTGGAGGCTCCACCAATATTGTCTCTGAATGTGTTTGCTACCGATCCAAGTGTAGGATCGAACCAAGAAGTCCACACGAAGACAACCACCAAGAACCAAGGAGGGATTTGCTAGATCCTCCTTGGCCTTAAGAAAATCAAGAAGAAGATCGTATTTGATTTTTCAATCAAACAGTGAGATTGGCGTGGGAGAGTGTACAAGGGGCTGCTGTGTTTTTCTTTTCAAAATTAAAGAATGAATCTCTCAAAATAACACACACACACTATTCTTTTTATAGGCAAACCAAGTTGCCCTATTCCCACATGGAATGGGCTTGGGCTCCAACCCAAACACCCCATGTTGCCAAACACTCCCAATTTGATATTTTAATTTAATTCATCATTATCTTAATTAAAATCAATTAATATTTAATTAACATTTAACAATAATGATGATTTAATTAAATATGTGCGAACACACATTTAACCGTAATTTCATTTATTTAATTTTTAACGAATTAAATAAAAGGCTACGACCTTCAGCAAATTTAATTGCTTTGTGAAATTCCAAAATACCACCCTTTCGCCTAAAAAAGCGAAAACGCCCAATTAACCTTCTTCTTGGCTCTTAAATTATCTTCTATGTGTGTGACCCATAGGCTCCTCATCATACCGGTAGTGTATAGTATCGCGATTAACACCAATTAATCGTCTCACTAATACACAGACCAAGATTGGCCCCTAGCAAGGCATCATGGCCACCCGATAGGGACGGATTCAAACAAAGTAGCTACTATCAAGCGATATGGTTACCTGTACAATACGATCCTTTCATCATCGTTATCTCGACGAGGCGAAGGCATAGAAATAGTGTCAACCTTCGGTTACTCGATATTATATATTCGTTTCTTGACCAATGACCCGTATTATAACTGGATAGAGCAACAACTCAATCCCACTGTGGCCACAGTTTTAGTGTCATTGCCATATACTGAATTACGCCGTGAGATAACTTCTCCCATACCCGGGAGTGATGAATCCTTTATCAATCCACCATAGTCTTGATACATTCCTTGATATAGCCAATCACCACCGTATCGACTCACGAATAGAACTACGTTAGGCTAGTGTCAAAGCGCATGCCAATCGGTGCACAAGGCACTCCGGTGATCTCAAGTCTAAGGATCACATGCACCACCATTCGTTAGAGGATTTGTTCCATAGACACTGGGGTTACCATCCATATGGAATCCTCTGGTGGATCAGTCCGGTTGAACTTGCTGCGGTATATTCCGCCACAACAAGCACCCATGTGTTGCACCAGGTTGTCACCAAACAACCTTGACAAGTGAGATCAGTCACTGCCTTTCGACAGGGTCATTCAACACTATGATAGCCTTATCGTATTATCTGTGCCCTTACTTTAGAATAATACTGGGGCTACGGACGTTTCTAGAATGGCCACCATATGTGCTCATAGGGTTCTCACTATCAAGATTTGAAACACTTGATACCCTCGTCACGGTTCTACCATTCTAAGGACATATATCAATACATATTGCAATAATAATGATTTACGCGATATAGAATAAAATGCCTTTTATTATTGATTAATGAACATTATTACAAAGAGTCAATTCTACAATAATTGATTGGCTCTAGGGCATCTACTCTAACATAATGACAAGTTCCAACCCTCCTCGAAATTATAGTGAGGCTTTGAGACGGGCAATGAAGGCGGAGATTTTTGGGAATAAAATCTTTCCCGTAGGATCCTCGACAGGAGGACCAAATGAGCCACCCTCTACCCCCCAGAGAGAGAAACATGAGGGTGTAAAAGGTTAAGACATGAAGAATCAAAAGAAGAAGTTTCAGTATAGATAGAATAGAAGAGAGTGGAAGAATAAGCGGCCCCGGACGGAAGGGTTTCCTCTTTGCCCTTAAATGTGGGAGGAATCACCCAGGAGAATGTCTGCGGGACCAGAGAGTGTGTTATAGGTGCCGATAGCCAGGGCACATGATGAGAGATTGTAAAGCTCCTCTTCCACCAACCGCTCAGAGTTCAGGAGGTACTGCAAATGCCAGAGTGTTTACTATG
Organism: Pistacia atlantica; assembly: GCA_026229545.1. NCBI lineage: Eukaryota > Viridiplantae > Streptophyta > Magnoliopsida > Sapindales > Anacardiaceae > Pistacia > Pistacia atlantica. The sequence continues at coordinate 22,667,323 of JAPEIT010000014.1, forward strand.
GCGTAGGGGGAAGCAGAGGCCAGTCCATCAGTTATTATTTCATTCAGTTCCCTTAAATGCCTTAATTGATTCAGATGCCACTCATCGTTTATATCTTATGGGATGATTGAGAGATTAGGTTTGAAACCTATTCGAGTGACTCAACCATTAAGATAGAGTTACCCGATGGGGTTAGTGTTCTGACTCAAGAGATTTTGTTAAGAGAGTCTTGGTGATCCAGGGTAGAGAGTTAACAGTTGACTTAATAGTTTTTGATATGCCCGACTTTGATTTGATATTGGGCATGGATTTCCTAGGGAGATATGGAGTAGAGATTGACTGTCGGAAAAAGACGGCGAGATTTAATCTCGATAGTGGAGATAAGTTTAGTTTTGGAGAGGGCCATCAGTTGAGCATGCTGATTAGTAGTGTAAAAGCTAGGAAGATGCTGAGAAAGGGGTGTTCGGGATATATTGCCCATGTGGTGTAGAGTGGTGATGTTCCACAGCTAGAGATTCAGAGGGTGCTAGTAGTTCGAGACTTTCTAGATGTGTTTCCGGAAGAGTTACTGAGTTTGCCTCCGGAAAGGGAGGTAGAATTTAGTATCTAACTAGCACCAGGGATAGCACCAATATCTAAAGCCCCTTATCGAATGGCCCCAACTGAGCTTCAAGAATTAAAGAAGCAACTCCAAGAGCTTTTAGATAAAGGCTTTATCCGACCGAGTCATTCTCCTTGGGGAGCTCCAATCCTGTTTGTGAAAAAGAATGATGGATCACTAAGGATGTGTATTGATTATAGGGAGTTGAATAAAATTTCAGTGAAGAATAAGTACCTGTTACCCCGGATAGATGACCTTTTTAATCAGTTGAAAGGAGCGACAGTGTTCTCCAAAATTGATTTGAGGTCCAGGTATCATCAGGTAAGAGTGGTTGAGCAAGATGTGGCTAAAACTGCCTTTCGTACAAGATATGGGCATTATGAAATTGTAGTGATGCCTTTTGGCTTGACTATTGCCCCAGCAGTTTTTGTGGACTTGATGAACAGGGTATTCCATGAGTATTTGGATCAGTTTATTGTTGTCTTCATTGACGACATTCTGATTTACTCAAAGTCAAGAGAAGAACATGAGAAACACTTGAGATTAGTATTGGAACGGCTGAGAGAAAAGAAGTTGTGTGCTAAATTTTCTAAGTGTGAGTTTTGGCTTAATCAAGTGATATTCCTGGGTCATACCGTGTCGAAGGAAGGGATTTCGGTAGATCCGAGTAAAGTGCAGGCAATCCTTGAATGGCAGAAGCCGAGAACAGTGAAAGAAATTAGGAGTTTCTTAGGTTTAGCAGGTTACTATCGGCGATTTGTAGCGGGATTCGTCCAACTGGCTAAACCATTGACAGTTCTTACCAAACAGAAAACTCCTTTTGTCTAGTCAGCAGCATGTGAAGAGAGCTTCTAAGAGTTGAAGAAGAGGTTAACAACAACTCCTGTATTAGTGTTACCATAGGAGGGTGTAGATTATGACATTTTTACAGACGCCTCTCTGCAGGGACTTGGCGCCGTGCTGATGCAGCTAGGTAAGGTTATAGCTTATGCTTCTCGTCAATTGAAAGAGTACGAGACTAGATACCCTACGCATGACTTAGAATTAGCAGCCGTGGTCTTTGCCTTAAAGATTTGGAGGCATTACCTTTATTGTGTGAAGAGTAAATCTACACCGATCATAAGAGTTTAAAGTACTTCTTCACTCAAAAGGAGTTGAATATGAGGCAGAGAAGGTGGTTAGAACTTGTTAAGGATTATGATTGTGAGATCAAGTATCAACCGGGAAAAGCCAATGTAGTAGCCAATGCCTTGAGTAGAAAAGCCTATTTATTCCGGCTTACCAAGCAAAAAGAGTTAATAGAAGAATTGTCTAAGGAACAGATTAAAGTAGTTCCGGGAAGAATTGCCAGTCTAGAGGCACAGTTTTCTTTACTGAAGGAAATCAGAGAAAAGCAAGTGGCTGATGAGGTGGTGTCGAAAACTTGATTCGAACAAGTGCTTGAGGGCAAGACATCTGAGTTCTTTGTGAGAGATGGTGTCCTCTATTTTAAGCACCGGTTGTGCATTCCTCCGAATGAGGAGTTGAAACAGAAAATTCTTATGGAGGCTCATGACACACCATACACCACTCATCCGGGAGCAACCAAGATGTATCAAGATGTAAAGAAAGGCTATTGGTGGTCAGGTATGAAGAAAGACATTGCAGAGTTTGTGGCTAAATGTCTAACTTGCTAGCAAGTGAAAGCGGAACACCAACGACCGTCAGGGTCGCTTCAACCATTGAGCATTCCAGAGTGGAAATGGGAGAGCATTTCAATGGATTTTATCACGGGTCTCCCCAGAGTTCAGAAAGGGTTAATGCTATATGGGTGATTGTGGATAGATTAACTAAATCAACCCATTTCCTTCCCATAAAGGAGAGCACCAATGCAGATCAGTTGGCTCAGATTTACCTCAAGGAGATAGTCAGATTACATGGTGTGCCCAAGACTATAGTGTTAGATAGAGATTCCAGATTTATTTCAGCCTTCTAGACGAGTTTACAGAGGAGTTTGGGTACCCGTTTAGCTTTCAGTACTGCCTACCATCCTCAGACGGATGGCCAAACCGAGAGAACGAACCAGGTGCTTGAGGATATGTTGAGAACCTGTTGCATGGATTATAGAGTATCCTGGCATGAGATGTTACCCTTAGTGGAATTTGCCTACAACAATAGTTATCAGTCTACAATTAGAATGGCGCCTTACGAGGCTCTATATGGTAGACGGTGTAGGTCTCCGCTCCATTGGGATGAAGTAGGCGAAAAAGATGAGTTGAGTACTGCTCTTGGGACAGCGATGACTCAGAAACTGGTAAAGATGTGAAGTTAATCAGAAATATAATGAAACAAGCCCAGGATCGGCAGAAGAGTTATTCCGACTTTAAGAGGAAAAAGGTGGAATTCCAAGTGGGTGACAAAGTGTTTTTGAAAGTTTCCCCTTACAAGCGAGTAATGCGCTTCGGAAGCAAAAGGAAGTTTGCACCGAGATATGTAGGTCCATTTGAGGTCTTGCAACGAGTGGGGAAGGTGGCCTATAGATTGGCACTACTACCTACCATGGACAGGGTGCATGATGTCTTCCATGTCTCGATGCTACGAAAATATGTAAGTGATCCCCTCCACATCTTGAGTGTAGAGGATGTCGAAGTAACAGAGAATCTAGTATATGAAGAACGTCCAGTTCAGATTTTAGATCGAAGGGTTAAAGAGCTTCGGAACAAGAGTGTTCCATTAGTGAAGATCTTTTGGAGGAATCACAAAGTGGAAGAGGCCACTTGGGAAGTAGAACGGGACATGCAGAATCGTTTCCCAGAGTTATTTGTATGAATTTCGAGGACGAAATTCTTTTAAGGGGGGAAGAATTGTAACGCCCCGCTTGAGGTACGTAGTTATTGTTTCTTCTTTTGCTCTTATTTGAGTTGGTTTCTTGGTAATATTGTTTGGTTGACCTTTGATTGAGTGTTATGTTGAATACTTGCCTTGAAATTGGTTGAAAATAGAAGAAGTTCAGTGTTCCAAGCTTCGCCGGGGTGAAGAAGAATCTTCGCCGCGGCGAAGAGGTGTTGAAGCCACGGGAAGCTGTTGGACAGTTTCGTCGCGACGACATAAGCTTCCTCGTCGCGGCGATAGGCCGACCAAAATGTTTGTTAAGTTTTAGATATTTTCTTCCCTAAGGGCAATTTGACCATTCTACCCCTAATTACCAGGAAAAGTGGGGAGTAAAATGTAAGGAATTTTCATGGAGAATATGTTGCTATGGGGGTGTGTTTGTAATGAATCAAAGGATATAGATAGAATTCCCAAAGAAGAGTAAGGGCAAAATGGGAATGCCTTGTGTATAAATTTCATTAAAAGGAATTAAGTCATTGTAAACCCTTCGTTCTTCTTCTCCATCGCCACTCTCCTCTCTTGCTTCCTCTCAATTCTCTTTCTTTTGATCAAGGAGTTTTAAAGGGCTTTTGGAGTGATTTGGGGTAGAAAATCAACCTAAGGCATCCTAAGGTAAGGATTCTTGCTTTGGTTGTGAAGCTTTGTGAATTTTTGTATATATTGGATAATGAGGGTTTTTGTTCTTTTGTTTAAGAGTAGAGAAAAAGCCAAGCAAACCAAGTGAAAGGAAGAGTTAGTGAAATCTCTCCATAACAAGGTAAGTAAACCCCAACCCAAGTTGAGATTTGGGAATTTTCTTGATTAGGGTTTTGATAGCACTTATGTATGTGTGTTATATACATGTTGTATGCCATGTTATTGAGGCTTAAATAGAGATTTCTAGTGCCTTGTGATTGTTTATACATTGCAAATATAAGAAGTGCGATGTGGGTTGGAAAGGTTGTTTGAGATGGAATTGAAGGATATTGAGGAATCCTTTTGGAAGTGTCTTTCTTTGGCAGGATATGTGGCTATGTGAGGGGGTTTCTCCCCATTTTGGATGGTTAGAGAAAGATTTAGAATTATTGTTATAGTAGAGTTTTATTATGCACTTGAGTTGTTTGATGAAATGCCTAATAGAGGTTTGAGTATGAGTAGTGAACCTTAATTCTTGCAACATTGCATGTTGGCATTTCATAAGTGCATTAGTGGAGGTGAACCATCCATAGGCATTAATTGTGCATTGAGAAGTGACCTAACAAAAAGTAGAGAACTTTGTGTATGCACTTGCTTTATGAGTAGAGAACTTTGTGGATGCAACTACTCTAAGGGTGGAGAGAATGAGAAGTGCTAGAATAGAGTGAATGAGAAGAGTATTAGAAATGGGTGGATGCTTTGTGATCATCACCCGATAGTTATGAGAATCGGGTTGATGCTTTGTGATCATCACCCGATATTTATTAGAGATGGGTTGATGCTTTGTGATCATCACCCGATATTTATTAGAGATGGGTTGATGCTTTGTGATCATCACCCGACAGTGATTAGGAACGGGTTAATGCTTGGTGATCGTTACCCGTAAGTCATGAGGAACAGGTAGGTGCTATGTGGTCTCCACCCGATAGTTACAAAAATCGGGTAGGTGCTTCGTGATCCCCACTCGGTAGTCACTAAGAACGGGTTGGTGCTGTGTGAATTCCACCCGATAGTCATGAAGAGTGAGATGGTGTTGTGTGAACGCCATCTGGTCGTACCTCCGGTAAGATGAGGCCATGACGTTTTGAAGGAAACAACAGAAAGTGTGAGGAAAGAATTAAGAGTAATACATACGGGGATAGACAGATAGAGGGTTTTACTTACTGAGCATTATCTTGTGCTCACCCCGTTATTTTCCTTTGTGGATGCAGGATCTAGGTGATGATGCAGTCAGAGGGGCGTCGGCAAGCGAGGAGCAATAGCTACACTGTTTCCCCTGTTTTGTCTTTTAAAATGGCATTTTTGTAAATGACGTTCTTTGTGTATAAAAGACATATGACTTATAATAAAAAGGGGACGTTTTGGGTCCATTTTCTATTGTTATTATGCATGCATTGTACTAGTTTACAGCAGTTGTTACAATAATGCTCATTTTGGTGAATCTACAATTGCAGAAAAGATGGTGTCTTTTATTAAACGACGCTCCCACTATTTTACTCAAGCCAATAGCCCTTACTATTAACTCGGGAAAGCCCGTTGACTTTCCTAGTGGATCGAGATCTCATCCTGCCTATTTCAAACCTTCACTTTGGCAAACAAGCCAAAATGAGTTGATTAGGTAGGCCAACAAACTTAATCCACACTAGTTGATAGCTCCCACTATCAATCTCGAATGTGAAAAAGCCAACAAGCCAATCATACAATCCAATGGCTCTAACCATTGTCCTCAAGTGTGATTCTCAATATCAGTAGAGTGGACACTACATGTCACCACGTACACATAATATGTGTACTGCTCTACTATGCCTATGACGTGTTTATCAACCTTCGCTTTGGTGAACAAGCAAAATCGTCATTTTAAGTTGACCCATCACCATTAAGGAAAACTCCAATGCATTTTAACCTCCCACTGATAGAAGTGTACCCTTCGCTTTGGCGAACAAGGTTTCGACGAATAGTGGTTTGATTAAAAACATGGTGATGGAAGGCTTACGTGACTTAATATACTTTAATTGAGGGTTTTTATTTAATGTCTCATCAGATTATTATCTTTGTTCGAATGACATTGTTTGGCATGTTATTCAACATTCAACCTTAGCATGCATTCTAAACACAATCTTAAACGTGCCGGTACATGGCCCAACTAAAACTGATTTCCTCAAGCCTAGAGGAATCGGTGGGTCACCTAGGGGTACTGTAATAAATATCTTGAGTCTTCAAGTATGGTTGCCTCGTCTTTTACTCCGTCTTTAAGTACATTACAAAAATATCATTCTAAATTTACAATAAAATTAATATTAAACTAAATTTACATCAACAAATTTAGAAACCTCGATTTACATTCGAGGGGAATGAGATGAGAAGAGAATGTACGTTGAGAAGAGGAGATAGGCAGGACACGCAGGCCCTATTTAAAAATTTACAACCATACATACCCAAAAATTTTAAAACATTCACCATAGGTCTAAGGCTCATTTATCGGGCACCATGCAATATACAAACAAGTACATAGCATGCATTTCAAAACAATCAATTTTTGAATTGGGTGGGTTTATTAATTAATTACCCTTTTATATGTGCAGAATGATTATTGGCTTTATAGGTTATCAAAAACTGCAGATTGGTCCCTTCACGAAAAATACAGAATTAGGAAAGCTACAGACTTTGCCGTGGTGAAGGTTTTATCTTCGTCGGGGCGAAAAATTCCAGAGAGCACTCGCCACGGCGAAGATGCGAAATCTGGAAATCCCCAATATGAACAATTCGCGTTATTTTACAGTTTTTGTGTAATAACACGAATCCAAATCAAATCGAACACACACACATTCAACCAGGATATCAACCAACCAATATAACATCCATCAACACATTATAAACCATTTTATCATTTGAATCATTCATCCAAACACAAATTTTTCTTATTCTGTAGTTTTTGCAGATTTTTCAAAAATGACATGTTATCAACCAAAAACATGCTATAAATCATACAATAAACTGTAGAAATTAATACCTGAGGCTTTGATACCATTGTTAGTGAATGACCCACTTACGCAGCAGAAAAAAAAATGACATGGATCATTCCTTAAAACCAAGATCCGGGTATAATATCACAGTTTATACAGTATACAAATTAAATCCGCAGAAAATTAGATTGAAGTTTAGAAACCATACGCACGTTTGAAGGCTCCTCCAACTTTGTCCTTGAGCGTTTTGCTACCGACCCAAGTGTAGGATTGAATCGATGTAGTCCACACGAAGATAATCGAAAGGAACTAAGGAGGGATTTGCTAGATCCCCCTTAGCTTTAAGAAACAAAGAAGAAAATGAGTATTTGATTTTGGCTAAACCAAAATCTGGCGTGGGAGAGAAAATAAGGCTATAGGGTTTTACACTTTTCAATGAATAGTGAATGAATAAAAAACTCTCTCTACATTTTACAAAGAAGCATTTTCTTTTATAGTGATCTTTCAATTGCCCTATTCCCATATGGAATGGGCTTGGGCTCTAACCCAAAAACACCATGTTACCAAACACTCCCAATTAGGTATTTATTTTAATTCATCATTATCTTCAATTAAAATAAATTAATATATATTTAATACATATATATTAACATTTAATAATAATGATAATTTATTTAAATATATGCGAACACATATTTAAATGTAATTTCACTTATTTAATTTTTTCTAACAAATTAAATAAAGGCTACGACCTCAGCAAATTTAATTGCACTGTGAAATTACTAAAATACCCTTTCGCCCAAAAAGATGAAAACACCCTTCTTTCTTCCTGGCTCTTAAATTATCTTCTATGTGTGTGACCCATAGGCTCCTTATCATACATGTAATACCCAAGATGTCAAAGTATGTTCCTAACTCAAAATAGTCCTTTAAATGTTAATTTTATGTTAAAAAGCATAAAATCTAACTAAGGGCAAAATAGTCAATTCATTTGGAACGGTATGAATCAATTATCCATAGAGAGGCTTAGGGACAAAATGGTTATTTTGCCTATGGATAACCATTGAAAAAGTCAAGAATGAGTAGGCTTCATTGCATTTAATGGCATTAATTAAGTAATAATTATGTCTAGTGTGAAATGACCAAAATGCCCTTATATGAAGAATTAAGGACTTATGAGTTATACAATTAAAATATTTGGGCCAATTGCATAATTTTGGAAAATAAATGAAATATTTTCCTATAAATGAGATGAAATTCGTTCAAGCCAAAGGAGAGAGCCTTTCTTCAACATTTCTTCCATTTTCTCTCAAATCTTCCATGAAACAAGCTTTCTTTCTCTAAGTTTTAAAGGAGTTTTGCTTAATTTTTCAAGGAGAACAAGATAGGAGCCTTGGATCTTCAATTAGAAGGGTTTAAGGTAAGGATTAAAAACTTTAGTTTTGATGTGATTTGAAGATTTGAAGTAGATGTTGAGGTATAATGTTATATATGTAGGATTAAGGTGTAAAAGAAGTTAAAGGCAAAGGATTTGTTGGAGGAAGTCTTTAAAAAGGTAAGGAAGAACCTCCCATGACTTTAGGGTTTATGCTAGGGTTTGTAGATTTTTATGAAACCTTAAATTAAAGCTTTAAGGCATAGAATTAGTTGATGGCAAGTGTAGTTGAACTCATTTATTCTACTTATTGCCTTGAATTCATTATACATGAAGTTATTGCTATTTATGTTTTATGAGTTGTGATGTTTGATTGAAGAAAATGAAGTGTGGATACTGATTGTGGCAAAAATTGTAGTATTGGAGGCCACATGGTGTTGAATGGTTGCTATTAGAAGTGTTGACGTGTTGTTTGCATTAGCTTACAATGTTATAGCAATAATGGATGATTATGGGAATGAGATTTTACACTTCCTTTAAGATGTTAAAGACTATTAAGAGGAGGTTTATTTGATCCATAAGTTAACCTATTGGTTAATGTCAATAGGAATTGATGTGGCATAGTAAATATGAAAATTCGGATTTAGTGGGCTTAGGGGTTTTGTTAACCCTGCTTCAGCATTTCGACATAACTTGAGTTATAAAAATCAAAATGAGATGATTCTTGAAGGATTAGAAAGCTAAGACACATACCTATAACTTTTATGTTTATGCCAAGAGCCAATTCGTTTGAGGAAAGGATGGAAAATGGCCTAAAGCATAAACTGGTTATTAAAGTTTAGGATTTAACATAATCAATTCTTATGATTATGAATTGATTATTAATGTATTATTGTAATTATGCCATGTACTAATGTTTACCCATTTGTTAGATGATCTTTGAAAGATATACATGGTCATGATGTCAATGGATGATTAATGTTATGAAATGGCATGAAGATGCAATGTAATACATATTTTAAGATGATGCATGTGAGCAAGAGGTAATGTAAATGGGTTGATAATCCATAGATGAATTAAAAGTATTAAGCTCACCAAAATATGTATTTACATGCCATAAGATGTTAGAGATGCAAATAGACATGATAGAGATGCATATAGACATGATGGAAAACGCGTAAGCATATCCTCATATATCGGTTGAGGAAAGATGAATATATGCTTTAGATGCTAAATAATGCGTAAGCACGCCTCCCGATGATATGAGCTCTAGATGAAATTTGAGACTAGATGATATGAAGTGCTTAAGATGCTAAGAAAGGTCCGATCGGCTAGACGTTAAATGTTTCATATGCATTTAGTTGCATTAAGTTGCATTACATGAGTTATGATGTTATTTACATCATGAGATGATTTATACTCATGTTAGATGATTTTAGATGTGATGTCATGACATGTGATGTGTGTGTACTATGTTTACATACTTATTTGTATGTGTACACATTGATGTTTATCTAGCCATGGGATAAAATGATGAAAAGCATATGAATTAGTAATAAAAGGGGAAGTATCCCTAGATGTAAAAGATAAGTGATGTGTTAATAAATATGTTTAAATAAAGATCAAATAGTACATTCAGAATGAAACGGATCATTCCTTACTGAGCGATTAGCGCTCAGCCTTTCATTGTCGATTGCTTTGTAGGTAGACTAGAAGCGAGGGATGCTAGAGGCAGCGGGACTACACGTGAGGGGAGATGATTTATTGTCATCTCAATGTTTTTATCTTGATGTAAATAATGTAAATGATAAATATTTGTGAAATACCTTTGGAAGCTTCCACCCTATAAATATGTTTTGATTGTATAATTTCTTAAAGTTTGTAAATTATAGGTTTGGATCCTGCGTGACATTTTATATGCATGTTTTGGATATTATTATTATTATCCTTACACAGATTTTTTCTAAATACAACTCGTTCTCCAGACATGTATCCTCGGAATTCTCATTGAGGGATATTCAGAGGATACCTGACTGGAGGGGGGTTTTACAATACAGGTAGAGTATAGTATCGCGATTAACACCAATTAATCATCTCACTAATACACAGGCCAAGATTGGCTAGCAAGGCATCATGGCCACCCGATAGATTCGGATTCAACAAAGTAGCTACTTGTCAACGATATGGTTACCGTACAATTTGATCCTTTCATCATACATTATCTCGACGAGACGAAGGCATAGAAATAGTGTCAACCTTCGGTTACTCTCGATATTATGTATTCAGTTTCTTGACCAATGACCTATATTATAATCCGGATAGAACAATAACTCAATCTCACTATGGCCACAGTTTTAGTGTCATTGCCATATACTGGATTGTGCCGTGAGATAACTTCTCCCGTACCCGAGAGTGATGAATCCTCTATCAATCCACCATAGTCTTGATACACTCCTTGATGCAGCCAATCACCATCCTATTGACAGCTCTGAATAGAACTGTGTTAAGCTAGTGTCAAACTGCACCAATCGGTGTATAAGGCGCTCCGTGATCTCAAGTCTAAGGATCACGTGTACCACCATTCGTTAGAGGATTTATTCCATAGACATTGGGGTTACCATCCATATGGAATCCTCTGGTGGGTCAGTCCAGTGAACTTGCTGTAGTATATCCTCTTACAACAAGCACCCATGTGTTGCACCAGGTTGTCACCAAACAACCTTGACAAGTAGGATTAGTCACTGCCCCTCAACAGGGTCGTTTAACACTATGATAGCCCCTATGTGAAAAACATAAAAGCAATACAGAACAGTAGCTTTCTTGCTATGGAGAATAAATTTCTTCACCATAGCGAAGTTCATACACACATGGATGCTGCGACGAAGTTTTATTTCATCGTGGCAAATGCTGTAAATGATAATCCGAGAATTATACTGTTTTTAGTAGGCCTTTAGGTTGGATTTTAGATACTTCTTAGTTCATTTATGCCTGAATTGCTACTTATTTCTTTACATTTTGTGTTTCAGGCTAAAATGGACATTTTGAGCAAATAATGAGCCAATTGGAGTTTCTGGACTCAGAAGTAAGCGGATCTCAGAATTTGGGAGAGTTCTGAAGCAGAGTGAAGCACTATGAAACTTGTTCCCATGGGAGAGTATCGAAGATCGAAGATTCAAGCAAAGAAGCAAGCGGAGGGCAATTATGTAATTTTAGAATTCTTCATGGAGGTTCGCCACGGCGAAATGAGTCATGCACGAGAATCCATTTCACTTCGTCGCCACGACAAGATTTCTTCTTTGCTGCGGCGAAGTCCGTAGTTTTCAGTTTCTTTAAAACGCACAGTTTCAATTTTAGGCAAAGTTTTAGGTTTTTGGGCGAGGTATAAAAGCGAAACTTTACCATTTTGAGGGGGGGTCGCGTTTTCCTTAGTCTAGAACAGCTTTTTCATCTTCTTAGTTTTAGATTTGACGAATTTGTGTTGAAAAAGTGAGAAGAATTGGGATTAACTCAGGTGGATTCTGCAACTAGGGGAGATCTCTTGTCTTTTCTCTCATTTTATCATGTTGAACTTTGTGTTTATCATTTTTCTTGCTTATTGTATTGATTTAGCTATGAACTAACCCATTTTGGGTTAGGGTTTTGATGTAGTTCGGATTCTCATGGATTAAGCAATTGATTTTTATTATTTTCGTATGCTACTGCAATGATTGTGGGGTTATTCTGTTTTAAATGCTATTAATTGATGAACATGATGAGATTGAGAAATGAGTCATGTTAAGCTTCTTGGGTAATCACCATTGTAGTATTAAATGCTAGAGATAGATTTAAGAATCAATGAAATCAATCTAGGATTCTAGGTGCTTAATGAGCTTCGAACAATTAATCTTCAATTTGTTGGGTGCGGAAGTTTAATAGGGAAAAGTAGGAAAACATAGCTTGAGAAGGTATGTTTACAATTTAGAGAATTCGATTTACAATCAATGCATTTGAATATGAAAATAGCATAATCTATAGGTATAATCCATAGAGTCCGAAATGAAATCAAAACCCTACCCGTTGTTTTAAATTGATATTACCTTGTTTTTAATCTTGCTTTCATAATTTAGCTTTGAATATTTAGAATTTTTTCTCCCTTTAATCCAAACAACTCGATTGCTCCAACTTGAAAACAGTAGAAAACTTAGTGCTTAGCAACCAATCCTTGTGGGAACGATACTCACTTATCACTTTATTACTTTGTGTGACTAGTGCACTTGCTATTTATGCATGTTGTAGTAACAACGCATCAAGTTTTTGGCACCGTTGTCAGGGATTGAGTTTTGTGTTAACATTAAAATTTTCTTGTGTTAGCTAGATTGGAGTGTTATTTTTACTTAATTGTTGTTTGTTTAATTTTCGTTATTTTTTCTTTGTTTGGTGTGATTTCACTCTTTATATTTTCCTATGTAGTTTATGCGAAGAGCAAGACGTCAGCCAGTGGTTCCTGTTGATCCTGAGATTGAAAGAACCACTCGAAGACTGAATAGAGAAAGAAGAGAAAGAGAAGCTACAGTTAAACCATAAGTAATAGTTGTAGAGATGGTAGAGAATAGAACAATGAGAGAATTCTCAGTTCCCACAGTTGAAGGCAGTAGGTCGAGTATTACTAGACCAGCGGTACAAGCCAACCACTTCGAGATAAAGTTAGCAATCATCTAGATGATCCAGCAGTCGGTTCAGGGGGTGATTTGAAGGAATATCCAAATCTACACATTGTCAATTTTTTAGAGATTTGTGATACTTTGAAGTCAAACGGAGTGTCAGATGATGCAATCAGATTGAGACTATTCCCATTTTCATTGAAGGATAAAGCTAAGGGATGGTTACTGGCACTGCCATCAGGAACAATCACCACATGGAATGATTTAGCACAGAAGTTCCTGACCAAATTCTTTCCTCCAGCAAAGTCAGCAAAGTTGAGAAATGACATCACGTCATTCATTCAAGAAGAGTCAGAATCATTGTATTAGGCTTGGGAGAGATACAAAGAATTACTGAGAAGGTGTCCACATCATGGGTTGCCAGTTTGGATGCAAGTCCAAACATTTTATAATGGATTAACGATGAATATGCAAACTATGGTGGATGCAGCCTCAGGAGGAGCATTACAGAATAAAAATCCAGAAGAAGTTCACGAGTTGCTTGAGGTTCTGGCAAGCAACAATTATCAAAGACCTAATGAGAGGGTACAACCAAAGAAATGTATGGGTCTTCATGAAGTTGATGCATATACGGCCATTTTAGCCCAACTGAGAGCACTTTAGAAACAGTTGGGAAGTATGCATGTAAATTCCATTCAAGCTCCTTAACTAACTTGTGAGTTTTGTGCAGGTAATCACGTGAGCAGTGTGAGAGCCCCCTCATCTTGGACCATGGGCTATCCCAGTCTTGGCCTACTACAGCCTCATGGGCTATCCCAGTCTTGGCCTACTGCAGCCTCATGAGCTTTCCACAGTGCCCCCTCATCTTGGGCCTCACTCACTTGGATATCTCCACCCCTGCAAGTGGGTTTCTTTTGCCTTCCCCATTTCTCGAACACAAGACCTGCAGGCTGGCCCGATGGTACTCATCTCTCTTGTCACAAGTACTTAGCCTGCAGGTTTTGTGTTCGAGATATGGGGAAGGCGAAAGAAACCCACCTTGCAAGGGTGGAGATATCCAAGAGAGTGAGGCCCAAGATGAGGGGGCGCATGTGAAAATCCCATGAGGCCACAGTAGGCCAAGACTCGGATAGCCCATGGTCCAAGATGAGGGCGTTTTTGTCATTTCCACCACAACATATTGATTATCTCTCATTTAATGCCATTTGACTTCTTTAAAACACTTAACAATTAAGCAATCCCATTAGGTAAATGACTAATTTATCCTTGGTGCACTTTTATGGATGCTTAAATCATATGGATTTGTATGAAAAGACCATTATACCCTTAGTTACCATTTATGCTATTTAACCATATCAATCAACTTTATGACCATTCTACCCTTATTTCTCTTCAATGACATCACCCCTTACACTTTATAATGGCCACAACTCGAAATACATGTAAAACCCCTCCCTAGCCGGGTTTTTCCTAAATATCCCTTGGCCATTGAGAACCTAGAAAACGCACGCCTAAGGAAAGAAGTTTATTTTAAAATCCTATTTAAAGAATAAACTTGTAGTTTAAAAATATATATATTTTAATTTTAATTTAATTTCTAAACTATAATAAGTTCATTGTACAAGTAAAAAATATAGTTTCCTTTCTTAGAGTACATTATGAAATCCATAGTAGTACTTACGAGAACATACACACTTTTACAAAATTCACTAGCAATTTGATTTCTTTTATTAACACAAACATATATACTCCATAATAACATGGACATATTTACCGCATTATGAGATATAAACATAATTACTACACTAAATACTAGCAAAACAATTCAATAGTCATAATTAAAACATCCCTTCATGCTCATAACGTCCCTCAGAATCCTCTCCCAGCTTCATGCCTTAATCCTTACCTGCAAAACATTTTAAAACATTTCGTGGGGTGAGCGTTAATCGCTCAGTAAGGAATATGGCCATTTATAAACTATTAAGGTTCATTATACAAGTATATTACTTAGGACCTTACCTACCTACAAAACATGATCTTCATTCTTTTACATAACAAGTTCATAAAACATATCATACACTTTGGACTTTTCTCATAAACATAAGTCACAACATAACCATACATAATATAACATAGAACATATATGACTTATGAAATATTCATGTACATGGCATGCTTATTTCTTTTGTCTTTATACTTTATGGTTTCATTAGTCTTTGTTATCCGATCGGATTCATTTGAACCATTACCTTGTTCTTGGTCGTCACCTCAAAGGACTCATGGTTTCCATAAGAATTCCATTCTAGTGTACAGAGTACTATGTGCTTCCTCTAAAATCTTCTTTCTTAACTTAATATCCTGAGGAACATACACTCTATCTCTAAATTTCAGGATTCCATTCACCCATTTGAATTCTGATTCTCTTCCATCTTTCAACTGCTGCTCAATTCCTTTACTAAACCCATCATCCGCTTTTTTTTCTCTAATTTCCTCCAACAACATAGACCGAACTTCAATTGTAGACAATTTTCCAATCTCCAACTCTATCCCCTCCTTCATTATCTCTTGTTGCAGGTGCTTTTGAAAAGTTAGCTGAGCTAAGGAGACTTTCCTGCTAAGGGCATTTGTAACTATATTAGCTTTCCCTGGCTGATACATAATATCACATTCATAGTCCTTCACCAGCTCAAGCCATCTTCTCTGCCTCATATTCAATTCTTTCTGGGTGAAAAAGTATTTTAGACTTTTGTGATCTGTGTAAATATTACATTTCACCGCAAAGAGATAATGTCTCCAAATCTTCAAAGCAAAAACGACAACTGCTAATTCAAGATCATAAGTGGGATACCTCTTTTTGTAGTCTTTCAGCTGACGAGAGGCATAAGCAATCACCTTGCCTTTTTGCATCAATACTGCCCCCAAACCATTATGAGAGGCATCGGTGTAAATATCATAAGCTACCCTATCCTCTAGAAGGGTTAAAACATGAGCAGTGGTTAATCTTCTTTTCAATTCTTGGAAATTCTTCTCACAGGTTTCAGTCCATCTGAACAAGGCTTCTTTTTTTGTCAGAGTTGCGAGTGGAGAAGCTAATTTAGCAAAGCCTTCCACAAATTTCTTGTAATATCCTACTAAACCAAGAAAACTTCTAACTTCTTTTACAGTCTTTGGTCTTGGCCATTCAACCACTGCTTCAATTGTACTAGGGTCCACAGAAATACCCTTTTGTGAAACAACATGTCCCAAGAATGCTACTTGATCCAACCAAAACTCACATTTGGAGAACTTAGCATATAACTTTTTCTCCATTAGTCTTTGTAACACAAATCTCAAATGCTCTTCATGATCTTCATTTGTTTTGGAATAGACCAGGATATCATCTATAAAAATTACTAGAAATTTATCCAAACAATCATGGAAAATCCTATTCATCAAATCCATGAAGACCGCTGGTGTATCGGTCAATTCAAATGGCATCACTATAAATTCATAATGCCCATATCTAGTTCGAAATGCAGTCTTGGGAATATCCTTGTTAGCGACCCTCACTTGATGGTAGCCTGACCGAAGATCAATCTTAGAAAACACCGAACATCCCTTTAACTGATCAAACAAGTCATCAATTCTTGGCAATGGATACTTTTTTTTCACCGTCACCTTATTAAGCTCCCTGCAATCGATACACATTGTCATCGAACCATCTTTTTTCTTGACAAATAAAATAGGAGCTCCCCATGGAGAATGACTGGGTCGAATGAAACCTTTATCTAACAACTCTTGAAGCTGCTTCTTTAACTCTTGTAACTCTATTGGAGCCATTCTATACGGGGCTTTAGATATTGGTGTTGTCTTAGGAGCTAATTCTATACAAAACTCCACTTCCCTTTCTAGAGGACGTCTTAGGAAATCTTCTGGAAATACATCTTCGAATTCTTGTACTATGGGTACATCCCAAACACTGAAGTCTGGAAACTTTTCTTTATTCACCACATTAGCTATGTACCCTGTACAACCCTTCCTTATCATCTTCATTGCCTTCACTACACTTATCATCAGGCTGTGTAGATGACCTTCCCCAAAGGTGAAACTATCTCCAACATCTAAGTTAAACCTAGCCTTCTTCTTTCGACAATTTGTCAATACTCCATATTTGCTCAGGAAGTCCATTCCCAAAATCATATCAAAATCAGGCATATAAAAAACAATCAAATCAACATTCAACTCATGCCAATCAATCACTATAGTTTCCCTCATCAACAACTTATCAGCAAAATAATTCTCCCTATTAGGCATATCTATTTTAACAGCATGTTCCACTTTACAAGGCTCTAAACCTAATATTTTTATAATACCATATGAGATAAACGAATGGGTAGCCCCATAATCAATCAGTACATATAAAGAGGTAGAGTGGAATTGTAACTGACCAGTAACTGTAGATGGATTAGCTTCAGCTTCTTTCTGAGCCACTGAGTAAACTCTGGCAGTCGAACCTCCAACAGTCTAAAAGGAAATAGCTTGAGTAACTTTACAGTGCTTTGCCATATGTCCTGGTTGTTTACATTTGAAATACACATTGGTCCCTAATAGACAATTCCCTTTATGTTGCCTCCCCCATTTTTGACAATGGGAAAGATTATTCCTTCTCTGTTGTTGCTGTGGAGTCCTCTTATTCTTCCCACCCTTCTTTTGAAATCCTTTCTGAAACTTTCTTTTACCTTTGTCCTCCAGGGCTTGAGTGGAATTCCCCACTTCAACTTTCTAAACTGTTGTTTGGCCTGAACTAGAACTACCAATCACCAACTTGGGGTTCTTCATCTGCCTCTCCTTATTCACATAAATCTCTGCTCTTAATGCCCGTTCCAGGGCCTCACGATAAGTCTGGGGAGGCTGACCACCCGCTATAACAATCTGGGCAATTTTTAGGTGTAGTCCATTAATAAATCTCTCTAACCGGCACTGTTGAGTACTCACCATAGTAGGAGCAAAACGGGCTAACGAGTTGAAAACTGTAGCATACTCTCTAACAGTCATATTACCTTGCTTCAATTCTGTGAACTCTTGAGTCTTTACGGATAACATGTCCGTCAACCGGCATTTTGCTTCAAATAGCCTTTTAAATTCATTCCAGGAAAAAGCACTCGTCACATAGGCATGCTCCATTAGCTTCCACCATACCTAGGTATCTCCTCTCAACAAATAAGAAGCATAGTGGACTTTTTCCTGGTCACTCATGGGAAACAAGGCCATTGCCCGTTCGATAGTCTCTAACCACTCCTCTGTCACCGCCAGATCATTTGAACTATTGAACTCTGGAGGTTGGTGCTTTTGAGAAAGATTATAGATTAGTTCCACTTGTCTGGAAGGTGTAGCACCCATTAGCATAACTGGTTCGGTTACTGGAGGTGGGAACTGGTATTTGAAGCTGAGGCTGAACTACTAGAGTTGAGGGATTTGGGTTCACTTGGTTACTTATACTCTCTGGGATAACCCTCCTAAAGGCCTCAGTAATGGCTGCTTGAATCATCTTGTTGATTGCAGCCTCATCCAAAACAGAAGCATTTTGAGTAAACGTAGCTGGTCCACTATTAGGGAGTGTATTGGGAGTCGGTGCTACTAGCTCACTAGTGCCTGCTTCATTAACATTCTCCTCGCCCCTCCTATTAACCTTTCATGGACGCCTCGTAGCCATACCCTTTACTCACACAAATTTCAATCAACATTTGCTACTTCTATTCACTAAACAAGTCAAGAAAATACTTACAGCAATCGATTGGAGAGAGTATCTTGGGGACGCATGAGGAATGACACTTCCATTAGTTACAAACACCATTTCCATCATCAGTTAAATATAAAATAACACTAACAATTCAATGAAAACATCATTTTGAACACCCCAAACCGTGCTCTAATACCAAATGTAAAACCCCTCCCTAGCCGGGTTTTTCCTAAGCATCCCTTGGCTATTGAGAACCTAGAAAACGCACGCCTAAGAAAGAAGTTTATTTTAAAATCCTATTTAAAGAATAAACTTTTAGTTTAAAAATATATATATTTTTATTTTAATTTAATTTCTAACCTATAATAAGTTCATTGTACAAGTCAAAAATATAGTTTCCTTTCTTAGAGTAAATTATGAAATCCATAGTAGTACTTACGAGAACATACACACTTTTACAAAATTCACTAGCAATTTGATTTCCTTTATTAACACAAACATATATACTCCATAATAACATGGACATATTTACCGCATTATGAGATATAAACATAATTACTACACCAAATACTAGCAAAACAATTCAATAGTCATAATTAAAACATCCCTTCATGCTCATAGTGTCCCTCGGAATCCTCTCCCAGCTTCATGCTTTAATCCTTACCTGCAAAACATTTTAAAACATTTCGTGGGGTGAGCGTTAATTGCTCAGTAAGGAATATGGCCATTTATAAACTATTAAGGTTCATTATACAAGTATATTACTTAGGACCTTACCTACCTACAAAACATGATCTTCATTCTTTGACATAACAAGTTCACAAAATATATCATATACTTTGGACTTTTCTCATAAACATAAGTCACAACATAACCATACATAATATAACATAAAACATATATGACTTATGAAATATTCATGCACATGGCATGCTTATTTGTTTTGTCTTTATACTTGATGGTTTCATTAGTCTTTGTTATCCGATCGGATTCATTTGAACCATTACCTTGTTCTTGGTCGTCACCTCAAAGGACTCATGGTTTCCATAAGAATTCCATTCCTCTGATCTGGGTTTATACCTCAAGAGACTCATGGAATTCATTCTTTAACATTTCATAAATTTTTCATAAGACAACTAAATAAGCTATATGCATTACCATTATGAATGCAAACATACGGACTAACATCTCCCATGCTCAATCATACTATATTCTCCTAATAAACTTCTTAACTTAATTTATTCAATTTCTCATACAGTACAATGAATTTCAGTAGTAAGATTATTCAGGGGTTTATTAGAATTAGAAACAAATGGGAATTTCCATGAAGAAGGTGGATGCCATATAGTTCATCACTTTTCAAGCAATGTTTACCTTATCTTACAATTCGACTTGATTTTTGGCCAAAACATAAACGTTTTAGGTTTGGTTCTAAAATTTTTAATACTTCAAGAATCAACTCAATCGGACTTCTATAACTTCAGTTATGACCGATTCAGAGAAGCATGTACAGTATAAGTCTCAAAAAGCCAAATCCGAATTCTATTCATTTTAACCATGTCACCTTCATTTGCACATTCATATCATTTGCCATGTCATTCTAAGTATAAAAGCCATAAAAACCTTCCTTTTTACAGAACCAAAAAGTGCCAAAACATCGTCCAACTGCAAATCTCTTAATTGGCATAATCATCCTCCATATGCACATATACACCAATCAACACACCCATTTAAACAATCCATAACCAAAACATAGCATCACACTCATATTAACATAAATAAATGTAAGTTCCATAAACCCTAGGTATTATCAATTGTAGTCATAAGGGAGATTTTTTTCCTTACCTTAGTATTCAAAGCACAAAGACACTCCTCCTTAGCTCCAAAGGTTCACCCTTTCTCTGCTCCCTTACATGCCACTTTCATCTCCAAATTCTCTCATTTTCTTCATCAAATTTCCAAGGTAATTTAGAGGGTTTTTGGTTGGATTTTGGCAGATATTCAATCCTAAGCATCCAAAGGTAAGAGTTCTTGCAATATGATGTGAGATTAATTTTTAAAGTGTTGAATTCTTATAGTTATATGCTTAGGGTTTAAGAAGAAGAGGAGATCTACCCAAAGAGAGTTGCTAGTGTGGAACTACCCAAGATCAAGGTAAGTAAATCCAACCCTAAGTTTGATTTGAGTAAGTTTGTAGAGATTTGTACATGTATGTATGTGCTTATGTATTTGAGAAGTTTTGATGAGATTCATGCTTGATGATAATTAAAATTCAGCCATGAGAATGTAGACTTTGCCTATATGGTGATTGATGGAAGTTTGGTTGAATTTAGAAAGAGTTTGAGTAGACTTTATGGAGTGTAGTTTCCTGGCCAGGTTTAGTGTTGATTTAAAGGAGTTTTACTCCAAATATTGGTGGCTTGAGAAAGAAGTAGAAGTGTAGCCAAATACAGTTTGAGTATGCATGCAATTTGTTTGATGAAAATCCTAAGAGAAAACATGTTACCATGGTTGCCCTGTCATAGTCGTAACCTTCTGGGTGATCTTTTGGCATCTTACCAATTGACCTGGGTTGAGACCTAAACATAAACGTTGTAGCCCTGTCTCAAAGCTTTAAAACGAGACCAAGATCATAGCAATCCAATGTGTATAACTTGAGATATGCCTTCTTGAACATGACCTGTGCAGAATGACTACCTCAAAATATTTTTTTGTCTAATAATCTATGATTGATTTCAAGTATGGGAATGTTGTTGGTAGAAAATACTAATTCTCTAATGATATTTTTATATGCCATAATGCATTCTCACATTTGCATTTAGAAAAAATAACAAAGAATGAGCATAGTTCCATGCACATACACATGGATGAGAATAGTAAAGAATAAAGAAAAAGAAAGAAAATAATTAATTGTAAAAAGGTAAGAGAAGAGAAGGTTGTTGCGACGGGGAACCCGTGAGTGACAAAGAAGAATAGTCCCACATACACGCCGCCTTCAGTGAGCGGCCTCAAAATCAGAAAGAAGTAAGTGTATAGTTCGTTAGAAGTGTATGTGGATGAGAATTGTACCAACAGAATTTACCTACATGCACGCCGCCTTTAGTGAGCGGCCTCAGAATCAGAAATAAAAGTTGTACAGTCCGATATAAGTGCATGTAGACGAGAGCTATACCCACTCACATGGCCAGGGTTCCAAATCCATGCCTCAACTGAGTTCGATCGACATAGAAAGAAAGAATAGAAAGAAAGAAAGAACAGAAAGAAAGAATAGAAAGAAAAAATAAAACACAGAAAGAGAGAGAAAGAACAGAAACAAAGAATAGGAGAAGAATAGAGATAGAACATAGAGATAGAATAGAAAAAGAATAGAGAAAGAATAGAAAAGAACAGAGAAGAAGAGAAAAGTGTGATGTAAGGAAAGAATTCAGAATATGAGCAACGGAGATAGAAGGGTAACATAGCGGGTTTACTTACTAAGCAATTAGTGCTCACCCCGTTGTTTTCAATGTTGTTGCAGGTAGTAGATTAGATACGGTCGCTTGGAATGTCAAGATACGGAAGGGTCGAGCAACACTGTCGAGCTTCTTGAGAAATTTATTTACACTATGTATAGTTTGTATATATAAAGAAAAATTGGGCCCATTATTTTATACTCGTCTACATGTATTTTTTTCTTAATATATATATTTAGTGAGTTTTACTGTTTATTTTACGAGTATACTAGTTAGAGAGAGTCATTATAGTCGTTCAACACTGTAACGCCCCACTTGAGGTACATAGTTATTGTTTCTTCTTTTGGCTCTTATTTGAGTTAGTTTCTTGGTATTATTGTTTGGTTGACCTTTGATTGAGTGTTATGTTGAATACTTGCCCTGTAATTGGTTGAAAATAGAAGAAGTTCAGTGTTCCAAGCTTCGCCGGGGTGAAGAAGAATCTTCGCCGCGGCGAAGAGGTGTTGAAGCCACGGGAAGCTGCTAGACAGTTTCGCCATGGCGACCGAAGCTTCCTCGCCGCGGCGACAGGCCGACCAAAATGTTTGTTAAGTTTTAGATATTTTCTTCCCTAAGGGCAATTTGACCATTCTACCCCTAATTAGCAGGAAAAGTGGGGAGTAAAATGTAAGGAATTTTCATGGAGAATATGTTGCTATGGGGGTGTGTTTGTAATGAATCAAAGGATATAGATAGAATTCCCAAAGAAGAGTAAGGGCAAAATGGGAATGCTTGTGTATAAATTTCATTAAAAGGGGTTAAATCATTGCAAACCCTTCATTCTTTTTCTCCATCGCCACTCTCCTCTCTTGCTTCCTTCAATTTCTCTTTCTTTTGTTCAAGGAGTTTTAAAGGGCTTTTGGAGTGATTTGGGGTAGAAAATCAATCTAAGACATCGTAAGGTAAGGATTCTTGCTTTGGTTGTGAAGCTTTGTGAATTTTTGAATATATTTGAGTATTGAGGGTTTTTGTTCATTTGTCTAAGAGTAGAGAGAAAGTCAAGCAAACCAAGTGATAAGAAGAGCTAGTGAAATCTTTCCATAACAAGGTAAGTAAATCCCAACCCAAGTTGAGATTTGAGAATTTTCTTGATTAGGGTTTTGATAGCAATTATGTATGTATGTTATATACATGTTATATGCCATGTTATTGAGTCTTAAATGGAGATTTCTAGTGCTTTGTGATTGTTTATACATTTCAAATATAAGAAGTGAGATGTGGGTTGGAAAGGTAGTTTGAGATGGAATTGAAGGATATTGAGTAATCCTTTTTGGAAGTGTCTTTCTTTGGCAGGATTTATGGCTATGTGAGGGAGTTTCTCCCCATTTTGGATGGTTAAAGAAAGATTTAGAATTATTGTTATAGTAGAGTTTTATTATGCACTTGAGTTGTTTGATGAAATGCCTAATAGGGGTTTGAGTATGAGTAGTGAACCTTAATTCTTGCAACATTGCATGTTGGCATTTCATAAGTGCATTAGTGGAGATGAACCATCCATAGGCATTAATTGTGCATTGAGAAGTGACCTAAGAAAGAGTAGGAAACTTTGTGTATGCACTTGCTCATGAGTAGAAAACTTTGTGGAGGCAACTACTCTAAGGGTAGAGAGAATGAGAAGTGCTAGAATAGAGTGAATGAGAAGAGTAGTAGAATTGGGTGGATGCTTTGTGATCATCACTCGACTAGCCATTAGAAATGGGTTGATGCTTTGTGATCATCACCCGATAGGTAGTAGAAACGGTGGATGCTTTGTGATCATCACCCGGTTAGTTATTAGAAAGGGATTGATGCTTTGTGATCATCACCCGACATTTATTAGAAGTGGCTTGATGCTTTGTGATCATCACCCGACAGTGATTAGGAACAGGTTAATGCTTGGTGATCGTTACCCGAAAGTCATGAGGAATGAGTAGGTGCTATGTGGTCTCCACCTGATAGTTACGAAAACCGGGTAGGTGCTTCGTGATCCCCACTCGGTAGTCACTAAGAGCGGGTTGGTGCTGTGTGAATTCCACCCGATAGTCATGAAGAGTGAGATGGTGCTGTGTGAACGCCATCCGGCCAGACCTCCGGTAAGATGAGGCCATGACATTTAGTAGGAAACAACAGAAAGTGTGAGGAAAGAATTAAGAGAAATACATACGGGGATAAACAGATAGAGGGTTTTACTTACTGAGCATTATTTTGTGCTCACCCCATTATTTTCCTTTGTGGATGCAGGATCTAGGTGATGATGCAGTCGGAGGGGCGTCGGCAAGCGAGGAGCAATAGCTACACTGTTTCCCCTGTTTTTGTCTTTTAAAATGGCTTTTTGTAAATGATGCTCTTTGTGTATAAAAGACATATGACTTATAATAAAAAGAAAGTTTTGGGCCCATTTTCTATTGTTATTATGCATGCATTGTACTAGTTTATAGTAGTTGTTACAAACACTATGATAGCCTTACCGTATTATCTGTGTCCTTGGTCTGAATAATATTGGGGTTATAGGCGTTTCTATAATGGTCACCATATGTGATCATAGAGTTCTCACTATCAAGATTTGAATCACTTAATACCCTCGTCATGGTTCTACTATCCTAAGGACATATATTATTACATACACGATATAGAAGAATATGCTTTTTATTGATAAATAAACATTTATTACAGAGCCAATTTTACATTAATTGATTGGCTCTAGGGCACCTTCTCTAACAGTTCATGCAATTTATTACAAAACTTCATCGAAGTCTTCGGGACTCGCTTCACGCCTTGGCTCCATCTTCTTTACAACAATGATATAACCCTATTCTAAAACAACAATGATATAACCCTATTCTAAATAACATTTAATAAAAAGAAACCTCAAGTTACATTTGAGGGGATTTAGATGAGAAGAGAAAAATTGAGAGTACAGAGATAGGCAGGACACGCAGGCCCTATTTAATAATTATAAAAATTACAAGCATTCATCCCATAATAAATAATAAACCTAAGGTCGATGGCACATCAATCAAATATGGCATATCATTTAAAATTCAATTTGAATTTAATAGGTAAATTACATTTACCCCTTTTAATTCTATAGAATTTCACTTTAGTCCTTAAACTTATAAAATTTATAGTTTAGTCTTTACCCAATTTGAAAACAGACTGAATAGTTCAGATCAATAGCAACTGCTCTATTTTATGGCCTTGTGAAAAGTTCAAAACGCCACCTTGTAATTCCTAAAACATCTTTCTCCTGCAATATCATGAGGGACCTTTTACCCTTCAACTTCCACACGAAAGCTCGTAGGAAACAACAAATTGATAGAGGAGCTATTGGCAATGATCAGCAACATACAAGCCCAAAATGGGCTTCTCCCACTAGGCTACATGTGTTATCGTGCAACCAAAAACACTCGGGCAACTGCGCACGTGAATGCGCAACCTTGGCTTATCACGGAATAGGCCACGCATAGGAGCACGTGGGCTGTGACAGGCCCTGGTTAAGTTTCACACACGAGTGTGTATGACTAACAGCAAGCCGTGTTGCTTGCAAAGGCGCGTGACACTAAGGTAGCATTGTGGCAATTGCATGTGGCATCAAGGTAGGCGCTTGGGGCTATAACAGACATCTGAAGCGAGTAGGGTAGGGCTACACATGGCAAAGTGTGTAGCCTACAATGGCTAGCCATGCGTTTAAGGGATTGGCTAGTAGGGGACAAGCCCACGCACGATCAAGGGCAGCGGCTGTGCGTGCATAGTACGTGATAATCCGTAAATTATACAGTTTTTATATGATCTCTTTGTCGGATTTCAATTACTTTCTAGTGCATTTCTACCTGAATTGGTGCGTAATTCTCTACTTTTCATGTTTCAGGTTAAAATGGACTCTTTTAGCAAATAAAGGCAAAACTTGGCAATTTTGACTTTAAAATTGAAGGATTCCAGAAGATAAGAGAGTTCCGGAGCAGGACAATGCACGATGAAGCTTGTTTCCAAGGTGAAGAGTCGAAAATCAAGAATCGGACGAAAAGGCAAAGCAGTGGCGTTTCGTAACTTTCAGAACTTTTGAAGGAACTTCGCCCCGGCGAAGAAATTGTCTTCGCCGCGGCGAAGTTAGGCAGAATCGATTTTTGGTTTTCATACTTCGCCGCGGCGAAAGTCTAAAATTAAAGTTTTGTAAACGCACAGTTGCGTGTGTTTTTATTTTGAACTAGGGTTTTTAGGACTAGGTATAAAAGAAAAAGAAAAACCTTTTGAAGGGGAGCCCGATTGAGTAGGTTAGCCGTCTTTACATTTTCCTAGAGAGAAAAGCTAGATTTTTCGGATTGTTAGATAACAAGTTCAGATTTCGACTGGAAGAATTATCTTTTGGGGAGTTTTCTATTCTTTCATTTTAGTTTCATTATGTTTATTCTGTTTACTTGTATTTTCCGTTTTTATTCTGTTAAATTAGCTATGAACTAATCTTCTATGGGTTAGGGTTTTGATTGTAGTTTGGATTTGAAATGGGTTGAGGTTATATTTGTGCTATTTTCATGTGAATAAGCTGTGGTTGTGTGTTACTCTGAAATTAAGTGTTGTATGTGATGAACATGATGAGATTGAGAAATAATTCATGTTAAGCTTCATGGGTAATAATCCATTATAGTATTGGATGCTAGAGATAGATTCAAGAACTAATGAAATCAATTTAGGATTCTTGTGCTTCATGATTTAGAGTTATTAACCTTCAAATTGTTGGGTGCGGAATGTTAATAAGGATAAATAGGAAAACATAGCCCGAGAGGGTATGTTATCATAGTAGTGAACCCGATTTACAACCATTGCGATGCCCTAAATGAAAATAGTGTAATTTGTAGGTATAGCCCATAAATAATCCAAACGAAGTCAAAACCCTACCCGTTTTAATTAAATTGAATCTCTGAGTTTCATTTCCTTTTCTTTTTAAGAATTTATTACTTGTTAGATTTTATTTTGTTTTTCTTTCAATTACAAATTGCTCCCACAATCCAAGATTTTCGATTACTTCAACTTGTTAACACCATAGGAAGCTTAGTGCTTTGCTACCAGTCCTCGTGGGAACGATATCCTACCCATCACTCTATTACTTGAGCGACTAGTGCACTTGCTATTTTTGCATGTTGTAGTAAACACGCATCAATACGCAACCTAGATAGTTTGCACATAGTGTATAGCTTGGACAGCGCACACATAGTCCTCACAAAGGGTTGCGCATCGAGACACGGAACCCTACAATAGCCATGTTTTTAGGGGTTCATAACTGGTGTGCTGTCGTAGGCAACCAAGATTAAAAACCTTCCTAACCTAACTACTGAACTGTAAATAAGGTAAGCAAGGGTCGATCCCACGAAGAGCGTCTAACCAAATTTTTGATGATGTGAATACGGCTTGGGGGTTCTGAGTAAAACAGAAAACAATCTTAGCCAAAAACAACAAAAAAAAAAAAACAATTCAATTCGAAATCAATTAATATAACAAAACTTGGTCTCTGTCAACATCCACCATCGGAATCTTATAACTGATCATTGATGCAAAAGTAAATCAATTCTTACTTTGAATATTCACTGTTGGAACTATTTTCCTATCTCTCCTTAATTGTAATTAATTAGGAAACAAGCAATCTTAATTAATCTTACCATTAAACAACCTAGACAAGCGCTAAAGATTTAATCTAATGGCAGCCTTAAGAATTAGAGAAATCGTTGAAGCTAAACAACACAAACAAAAGCGATTGTATTTAATTTAGTTGAATGTTCTTCTTAAGATTACGAATTCCTGACGCAACAAATTATTAACCCTAATTGCTTCACAAGTCAGAGGGATCAAACAATTACAGATTTGATATCAAACTTAGCAGTAGATTGCAACAAATAATACACTAGTAGGCCTCCTAGTAATTAAATGCATCAATCATGAAGATATGCACAGAATAACATTCAATACTCAAACACGAAAATTGAACACTAAAATAAAATAGATTAGATCTCACAGTTGTTTGATTCCGACGTCTCCATTTCCGACGACCAAGTTACAAAAGTTTTAGCCGCTCACGGCCATAATCAAAACCCAAAAGAGAAAATTGATGAGCCCTCCAAAGAGAGGCGTGGTCTCCCTTAAAACCTAATCTGATCTCTCCTTTTAAAATCCAATTCAAATCTGGAAAAACTACTCAAGCTCCTAAACAAATTCTAATATCCTAAAATAGCACTTATCCTAATTTGATTAATTGGAAATAAAATAGAGTCCTAATAAAATAGAAAAGTGGTGTTTCCAGCTTTAATTTTCGTGCAGCATGTATGTCTTCAAAACGTGCAATAATAGACTGACTTGCATGACAAGTCAGAACGTCGGTAGTGCAGGTGCGTCAACTTCAAGCCCGATTACAACCTTGATGTAGAGAGAATCTCTCCAAACTCAAAACATGAAAGTTGTAGATATATTTCTTAGCATTCCAAAAATTTTGAATCATCTCAATCTGAACCCGGATAAGAGAATTATGCTCCGATTACGAAGCAGTGGCGAAACTATCTGAATTCACCTAATTAGTTCCGTTTTGCAATTAACACCTCCATTTGCTTCCTAAATCAAAATAAAGTAATAATGAGTACGATTAGGCAACAAATACGTATAAAAGACTAAACATTAAGGGGGGTAAATATGACATTTTGCATTCCCATCAATAACCCTAATCGAACCAAGGTCATTATTCGTCAACAGGATTTAAAACTGATTTAATCAATTTAAATTTAAACAATTGGAACAAAAAAAACACTAACATGCAATTTTCTATCAAATCAATTAACATGTTAATAACAGAAAACATTTATCGAATCCAAGCTCTGGTACCACTGTAGGGTTTTATTGAATAATACGGAGAATATAAAGCAAAAATTTATTCAATTTAAGCTGTTAATTTCTGTTTATAAAATAAAAACAACTCATACAAGGTTTGTTGTTATTACCTACATTTGGAGGCTCCTTTGGGTTCTTTGATTTACTTTTTGCTAGTTAATTCAAGATGGAATCGCTCCTTAGACAAAGGCAGGGAGGCTAATCCACACACAAGGAAGTTTGTTAGAATCCTTGGGTGCAAGAAGAGAAAACACGCATTGAGAGAAAGAAATTCTCTCTCTCTCTCAAAAAAAAAAAAAAAAATCCTTAATAGAGGGCTAGGGTTTTTGGTTTGGGAGAAAATAATGAACTTCTTATTCTTTAATTCTCCTATTCCTTTTCTTATATAGTGGGGAATAAAATATTTCCCATTAAGAATAGGAATATTTCTATTCCTTACCTTTGGAATGGGATATTTCCCAATTAAATATACCTTCCTATTTTGCAATAGGATATTTCCTAATTAAATATATATTCCTAATAAATAAATATGAATATTTATTTATCTGTACGTAATTAATGGGATATTAAATATACTTATTCCATATATTTAATCCATATTAATATTAATGTTTTCTATTAATATTAATATAATTACAACTTTGCTAAATTAACTTCAATGTAGATATTGAATGTTGGCAACGACCTTCAGCGAATTTAATAGCACAACTTACCCTTTATTTTCACTCTCAATAAAACTACCTTTAATGTGTGTGACCCATACGCTCATTATTATGTTGGCAGTGATCAGATTTATAAGTAAGCATCAACTAATTAGTGTTCTATACATCAATCAAGATTGGCCTCTAGCAAGGCATCATGATTACCCAACAAATAAAGATTCAATGAAGTAGCTACCTTTCAACAAAATGGTTATTGTGCAATTCCCATCCTTTCATCATCATTTATCTCATCAACGACTATATAAATTGGATTTAAGTATCGACTCGATTCCACTATTGCCACAAATTTTGTAGTCGTAGTTCCTAACCAAAATCTTAGTGAGATAATTTCTCCTATAACTAGGAGTGATGAATCGTTTGTTGATCCACCATAGCTATGGTGTACTTCTCAATGTAACCAACGACTATCGTACTAATAGCCCTAAATAGGATTACGTTAGCCTAGTGTAAAATTATATTAATAATTATACACGTGCTCTAGTGATCTCAAGTCGAGGGATCACATGCACCACAATCCGTTGGAAGATATATTCCACAGACACTAGCATTACCATCTTGTGTGGAATCCTCCAGTGGGTTGGTCTAGTGAACATGTCATTAACAAGCACCCATGCGTCGCCATAGGCTATCACCTAACAACCTTGACATGTGAGAACGGTCACTACGTTTCGGTAGGGTCGTTCAATGCTATGATAGCCTTATCGTATAATATATGTCCTTGGTTAGATTATTACTGGGGCTACGAACAGATCTAGAATGACCACCATATTGTTAGTAAATGATTAGATTCACGTAGTGTAAAAATGACAAATTAAAACGAATTGATCAATTACGCAAACCCAAAATCCGGGTAAAGATTATAATGTCTACATATTATGATAAAAAATCAATTAAACAGTAAATCATACAAGGATTCAGATTTACTTACGAACATCGAAGGCTCCTTCAATGTTTCAGATTCTTTTTTATCTCGCTTCCGATTCAAAGTAGAATCGCACTCACATTGTCCACCTAGAGACAGTCCGTAGAACCCACTGCTATTTTGCTAGAACAACAAGAAGGCTTCAAGAATGAAAGAAGAAAAAAATTTCTTCGTACCAAAAATGTGAAAAACCATGAAAGGGAGAGAGGTGGGCGGCTAGGGTTTTTAATTTAATATTGTGTTATTGTATTTTAATTTAAGTTGCACTTATGTAACAACTGCTGTAAACTAGTACAATGCATGCATAATAACAATAGAAAATGGGCCCAAAACTTTTCTTTTTATTATAAGTAATACGTCTTTTATACACAAAGAGCATCATTTACAAAAAAAAAAAAAAACCATTTTAAAAGACAAAAATAGGGGAAACAGAGTAGCTATTGCTCCTCGCTTGCCGACGCCCCTATGACTGCATCATTACCTAGATCCTGCATCGACAAAGGAAAATAATGGGGTGAGCACAAAATAATGCTCAGTAAGTAAAAGCCTATATCTGTTTATCCCTTTACGTATATCTCTTAATTCTTTCCTCACACTTTCTGTTGTTTCCTACTAAACGTCATGGCCTCATCTTACCGGAGGCACGGCCGGATGGCGTTCACACAGCACCATCCCATTCTTCATGACTGTCACGTGGAGTTCACACAGCACCAACCCGTTCTTAGTGACTATCGAGTGGGGATCACGAAGCACCTACCCGGTTTTCGTAACTATCGGGTGGAGACCACAAAGCACCTACCCTTTCCTCATGACTTTCAGGTGACGATCACAAAGCATTAACCAGTTACTAATCACTGTCGGGTGATGATCACAGAGCATCAATCCACTTCTAATAAATGTCGGGTGATGATCACAAAGCATCAACCCCTTTCTAATAACTAACCGGGTGATGGTCACAAAGCATCCACCCATTTCTAATACCTATCGGGTGATGATCACAAAGCATCAACCCATTTCTAATGGCTATTCGGGTGGTGATCACAAAGCATCAACCCGATTCTCATAACTGTCGGGTGATGATCACAAAGCATCAACCCATTTCTACTACTCTTCTCATTCACTCTATTCTAGCACTTCTCATTCTCTCTACCCTTAGAGTCGTTGCATCCACAAAGTTCTCTACTCATAGAGCAAGTGCATCCACAAAGTTTCCTACCGTTTCTTAGGTCACTTCTCAATGCACAATTAATGCCTATGGATGGTTCATCTCCACTAATGCACTTATGAAATGCCAACATGCAATGTTGCAAGAATTAAGGTTCACTACTCGTACTCAAACCTCTATTAGGCATTTCATCAAACAACTCAAGTGCATAATAAAACTCTACTATAACAATAATTCTAAGTCTTTCTCTAACCATCCAAAATGGGGAGAAACTCCCTCACATAGCCACAAATCCTGCCAAAGAAAGACACTACCAAAAAGGATTTCTCAATATCCTTCAATTCCATCTCAAACTACCTTTCCAACCCACATCTCACTTCTTATATTTGAAATGTATAAACAATCACAAAGCACTAGAATCTCCATTTAAGACTCAATAACATGGCATATAACATGTATATAACATACATACATAATTGCTATCAAAACCCTTGTCAAGAAAATTCTCAAATCTCAACTTGGGTTGGGATTTACTTACCTTGTTATGGAGAGATTTCACTAGCTCTTCCTTTCACTTGGTTTGCTTGACTTTCTCTCTTAGGGTGCCTTAGATTGATTTTCTACCCCAAATCACTCCAAAAGCCCTTTAAACTCCTTGATCAAAAGAAAGAGAAATTGAAAGAAAGCAAGAGAGGAGAGTGGCGATGGAGAAGAAGAATGAAGGGTTTGCAATGACTTAATTCCTTTTAATGAAATTTATACACAAGCATTCCCATTTTGCCCTTACTCTTCTTTGGGAATTCTATCTATATCCTTTGATTCATTACAAACACACCCCTATAACAACATATTCTCCATGAAAATTCCTTACATTTTACTCCCCACTTTTCCTGCTAATTAGGGGTAGAATGGGCAAATTGCCCTTAGGGAAGAAAATATCTAAAACTTAACAAACATTTTGGTCAGCCAGTCGCCGCGGCCAGGAAGATTTTGTAGCCGCGGCGAAACTATCCAGCAGCATCCCATGGCTTCAACACCTCTTCGCCCCAGCGAAGCTTGGAACACTGAACTTCTTCTATTTTCAACCAATTTCAGGGCAAGTATTCAACACACCACTCAATCAAAGGTCAACCAAACAATAATACTAATAAACCAACTCAAACAAGAGCAAAAGAAGAAATAATAACTACGTACCTCAAGTGGGGCGTTACAATTCTTCCCCCCTTAAAAGAATTTTGTCCCTGAAATTCATACAAATAACTCTGGGAAACGATTCTGCATGTCCCGTTCTACTTCCCAAGTGGCCTCTTCCACTTTGTGATTCCTCCAAAGGATCTTCACTAATGGAACACTCTTGTTCCGAAGCTCTTTAACCCTTCGATCTAAAAATCTGTACTGGACGTTCTTCATATACTAGATTCTCTGTTACTTCAACGTCCTCTACACTCAGGATGTGGAGGGGATCACTTACATATTTCCGTAGCATCGAGACGTGGAAGACATCATGCACCCTGTCCATGCTAGGTGGTAGTGCCAATCTGTAGGCCACCTTTCCCACTCGTTGCAAGACCTCAAATGGACCCACATATCTCGGTGCTAACTTCCCTTTGCTTCCGAAGCGCATTACTCGCTTGTAAGGGGAAACTTTCAAAAACACTTTGTCGCCCACTTGGAATTCCACCTCTTTCCTCTTCAAGTCGGCATAACTCTTCTGTCGATCCTGGGCTGTTAGGAAACGACCCGGTTGCGCAGCGGAAAACAAAAATTTTACAACCACGGATCGTTCCTTAGAACCCAAAATCAAGGCACAAATTTTACAGTTTATGCATAATATGAATCTGGAGAAAAATAAATCCAAAGGTTTAGATTTATACCCACGTTTGGAGGCTCCACCAATGTTGTCTCTGAATGTGTTTGCTACCGATCCAAGTGTAGGATCGAACCAAGAAGTCCACACGAAGACAACCACCAAGAACCAAGGAGGGATTTGCTAGATCCTCCTTGGCCTTAAGAAATCAAGAAGAAGATCAGTATTTGATTTTTTTTCAATCAAACAGTGAGATTGGCGTGGGAGAGTGTATAAGGGGCTGCTGTGTTTTTCTTTTCAAAATTAAAGAATGAATATCTTAAAATAACACACACACACTATTCTTTTTATAGGCAAACCAAGTTGCCCTATTCCCACATGGAATGGGCTTGGGCTCCAACCCAAACACCACATGTTGCCAAACACTCCCAATTTGATATTTTAATTTAATTCATCATTATCTTAATTAAAATCAATTAATATTTAATTAATATTTAACAATAATGATGATTTAATTAAATATGTGCGAACACACATTTAACCGTAATTTCACTTATTTAATTTTTAACAAATTAAATAAAAGGCTACGACCTCAGCAAATTTAATTGCACTGTGAAATTACCAAAATACCCTTTTCGCCTAAAAAGACGAAAACGCCCTTCTTTCTTCTTGGCTCTTAAATTATCTTCTATGTGTGTGACCCATAGGCTCCTCATCATACCGGTAGTGTATAGTATCGCGATTAACACCAATTAATCGCTCACTAATACACAGACCAAGATTGGCCCCTAGCAAGGCATCATGGCCACCCGATAGATTCGGATTCAGCAAAGTAGCTACCTATCAACGATATGGTTACTGTACAATACGATCCTTTCATCATACGTTATCTCAACGAGACGAAGGCATAGAAATAGTGTCAACCTTCGGTTACTCTCGATATTATATATTCAGTTTCTGGATCAATGACCCGTATTATAATCTGGATAGAGCAACAACTCAATCCCACTGTGGCCACAGTTTTAGTGTCATTGCCATATACTGAATTGCGCCGTGAGATAACTTCTCCCGTAGCCGGGAGTGATGAATCCTTTATCAATCCACCATAGTCTTGATACACTCCTTGATATAGCCAATCACCACCGTCATCGACACTGAATAGAACTGCGTTAGGCTAGTGTCAAACTGTACCAATCGGTGCACAAGGCACTCCGGTGATCTCAAGTCTAAGGATCACATGCACCACCATTCGTTAGAGGATTTGTTCCATAGACACTGGGGTTACCATCCATATGGAATCCTCTGGTGGGTCAGTCCCAGTTGAACTTGCTGTATATCCGCCTACAACAAGCACCCATGTGTTGCACCAGGTTGTCACCGAACAACCTTGACAAGTGAGATCGGGTCCACTGCCTTTCGACAGGTCGTTCGATTCACTATGATAGCCTTACCGTATTATACGTCGCCCTTACTTGCGTAATAATCTTGGGCTACGGAGCGTTTCTAGAATTGTCACCATATGTGCTCATAGGGTTCTCACTATCAAGATTTGAAACACTTGATACCCTCGTCACGGTTCTACCATTCTAAGGACATATATCAATACATATTGCAATAATAATGATTTACGCGATATAGAATAAAATGCCTTTTATTATTGATTAATTACAAAGAGTCAATTCTACAATAATTGATTGGCTTTAGGGCATCTACTCTAACATGGGCTTGTTTCATTCTATTTCTGATTGACCTCACATCTTCTACCAGTTTTTGAGTCATCTCTAGCCCAAGAGCGGTACTCAACTCATCTTTTTCGCCTACTTCATCCCAACGGAGTGGAGACCTACACCGTCTACCATATAGAGCCTCGTAAGGCGCCATTCTAATTGTAGACTGATAACTATTGTTGTAGGCAAATTCCACTAAGGGTAACATCTCATGCCAGGACACTCTATAATCCATGCAACAGGCTCTCAACATATCCTCGAGCACTTGATTCGTTCTCTTGGTTCGGCCATCCGTCTGAGGATGGTAGGCAGTACTGAAAGCTAAACGGGTACCCAAACTCTTCTGTAAACTCGTCCAGAAGGCTGAAACAAATCTGGAATCTCTATCTAACACTATAGTCTTGGGCACACCATGCAATCTAACTATCTCCTTGAGGTAAATCTGAGCCAACTGATCTGCATTGGTGCTCTCCTTTACAAGAAGGAAATGGGCTGATTTGGTTAATCTATCCACAATCACCCATATAGCATTACACCCTTTCTATACTCTGGGGAGACCCGTGATAAAATCAATCGAAATGCTCTCCTATTTCCACTCTAGAATACTCAATGGTTGAAGCAACCCTGACGGCCGTTGGTGTTCTTCTTTCACTTGCTGACAAGTTAGACATTTAGCTACAAACTCTGCAATGTCTTTCTTCATACCTGACCACCAATAGCCTTTCTTGACATCTTGATACATCTTGGTTGCTCCTGGATGAGCAGTGTACGGTGTGTCATAAGCCTCCGTAAGAATTTTATGTTTCAACTCCTTATTCGGAGGAATGCAGAACTGATGCTTAAAATAGAGGACACCATCTCTCACAAAGAACTCGGATGTCTTGCCCTCATGCACTTGCTGAACTGCTTTTTGACACCGCTCATCGGCCACTTGCTTTTCTCTGATTTCCTTCAGTAAAGAAAACTGTACCTCTAGACTGGCAACTCTCCCCGAGAACCACTTCAACTGCTCAGACAATTCTTCTATTAACTCTTTCTGCTTGGTAAGCCAGAATAAATAAGCTTTTCTACTCAAGGCATCGGCTACTACATTGGTTTTTCTCGGTTGATACTTGATCTCACATTCGTAATCCTTAACCAGTTCTAACCACCTTCTCTGCCTCATATTCAACTCCTTTTGAGTGAAGAAGTACTTTAAACTCTTATAATCGGTGTACCACGGCTGCCAACTCTAAGTCATGCGTAGGGTATCTGGTCTCATACTCCTTCATTTGATCAGAAGCATAAGCTATAACCCTACCTAATTGCATCAGCACGGTGCCAAGCCCCTGCAAAGAGGCGTCTGTAAAAATGTCATAATCTACACCCTCCTGTGGTAACACTAATACAGGAGCCGTTGTTAACCTCTTCTTCAACTCTTGGAACCTTTCTTCACATACTGCTGACTAGACAAAAGGAGTTTTCTGTTTGGTAAGAGCTGTCAACGGTTTAGCCAACTGGGCGAATCCCGCTACAAATCACCGGTAGTAACCTACTAAACCTAAGAAACTCCTGATTTCTTTCACTGTTCTCGGCTTCTGCCATTCAAGGATTGCCTGCACTTTACTCGGATCTACCGAAATCCCTTCCTTCGACACGGTATGACCCAGGAATATCACTTGATTAAACCAAAATTCACACTTAGAAAATTTAGCACACAACTTCTTTTCTCTCAGTCGCTGCAATACTAATCTCAAGTGTTTCTCATGTTCTTCCCTTGACTTTAAGTAAATCAGGATGTCGTCAATGAAGACAACAATAAACTGATCCAAATACTCATGGGATACCCTGTTCATCAAGTCCATAAAAACTGCTGGGGCATTAGTCAAGCCAAAAGGCATCACTATAAATTCATAATGCCCATATCTTGTACGAAAGGCAGTTTTAGCCACATCTTGCTCAACCACTCTTACCTGATGATACCCGGACCTCAAATCAATTTTGGAGAACACTGCCGCTCCTTTCAACTGATCAAAAAGGTCATCTATCCGGGGTAACGGGTACATATTCTTCACTGTAATTTTATTCAGCTCCCTATAATCAATACACATCCTTAGTGATCCATCCTTCTTTTTGACAAACAGGATTGGAGCTCCCCAAGGAGAATGACTCGGTCCGATAAAGCCTTTATCTAAAAGCTCTTGGAGTTGCTTCTTTAATTCTTGAAGCTCAGCTGGGGCCATTCGATAAGGGGCTTTAGATATTGGTGCTGTCCCTGGTGCTAGTTCGATACTAAATTCTACCTCCCTTTCTGGAGGCAAACCTGGTAACTCTTCTGGAAACACATC
The DNA here is from genome assembly GCA_026229545.1 of Pistacia atlantica. Classification (NCBI taxonomy): domain Eukaryota; kingdom Viridiplantae; phylum Streptophyta; class Magnoliopsida; order Sapindales; family Anacardiaceae; genus Pistacia; species Pistacia atlantica. The sequence goes on from JAPEIT010000014.1 coordinate 22,705,153, forward strand.
TAGAAAGTCTCGAACTACTAACACCCTCTGAATCTCTAGCTGTGGAACATCACCACTCTACACTACATGGGCAATATATCCCGAACACCCCTTTCTCAACATCTTCCTAGCTTTCACACTACTAATCAGCATGCTCAACTGATGGCCCTCTCCAAAACTAAACTTATCTCCACTATCGAGATTAAATCTCGCCTTCTTTTTCCGACAGTCAATCTCTACTCCATATCTCCCTAGGAAATCCATGCCCAATATCACATCAAAGTCGGGCATATCAAAAACTATTAAGTCAACTGTTAACTCTCTACCCTGGATCACCAAGGACTCTCTTAACAAAATCTCTTGAGTCAGAACACTAACCCCATCGGGTAACTCTATCTTAATGGTTGAGTCACTCGAATAGGTTTCAAACCTAATCTCTCAATCATCCCATAAGATATAAACGATGAGTGGCATCTGAATCAATTAAGGCATATAAGGGAACTGAATGAAATAATAACTGATGCACTGGCCTTTGCTTCCCCCTACGCCACAGTAAACACTCTGGCATTTGCAGTACCTCCTGAACTCTGAGCGATTGGTGGAAGAGGAACTTTACAATCTCTCATCATGTGCCCTGGCTGTCGGCACCTATAACACACTCTCTGGTCCCTCAGACATTCTCCTGGGTGATTCCTCCCACATTTAGGGCAAAGAGGAAACCCTTCCGTCCGGGGTCGCAAATTCTTCCACTCTCTTCTATTCTATCTATACTGAAACTTCTTCTTCTGATTCTTCATGTCTTAACCTTTTACACCCTCATGTTTCTCTCTCTAGGGGGCGGAGGGTGGCTCATTTGGTCCTCCTGTCGAGGATCTTACGGGGGAAATTTTATTCTCAAAAATCTCCGCCTTCGTTGCCCGCCTCAAAGCCTCACTATAATTTCGAGGAGGGTTGGAACTTGTCATTATATCCTGGGCTATCTCCGGCTTCAACCCGTGCACAAACTTATCCCTTCTCAAGGCCAAAGTACTAACTATTCCAGGTGCAAACCTTGCAAGAGAATTGAATTTCACCGAATACTCTTTCACGGCACTAGTCCCTTGTTGTAAGTTGATAAATTCTTGGACCTTCTCATGAACTTGGTCCTTTGTTCTATACTCGGCCTCAAACTCTTGCTTAAACTCTTCCCAAGTCATTGCTGTCACATCATGAGTTTCTTCCATTAATTCCCACCAAATTCGAGCATCACCCCAAAACAAGAAACTCGCATACCAGATCTTCTCCCGGTCTGACATGGGAAATAAACCTGTGGCTCGTTCTACGGACCCAAGCCACTCTTCTGCTATTACTAGATCTGTAGTACCCTTAAACTCTGAGGGTTGACGTTGACTAGAAAGACCGTAAATCGGTTCAACTCTACTCTGTACTGGGGGAGGTACTGGTTGTCCTCTTTCGACATGTCGAACTGGCGGAGATGTCAGGGGGTTTCAACTCTCCCTTGGGTTTCTGCCATGACTTGCTGTATAATTCCCCAAATTCTAGCTTCATCCAAGGGAGGGGACGTAGACTCTGGTGGGTTAGAAGGTTCTCTTTCATTCACCACACCCTTACCACGATTCCGATAACTATGCCTCATCTACAAAATAATCACACCAATGAACTGGAGAAACAATTACTGTAAGGAAAGAATTAACTCACACAGTCGGTTATAGGACGTCGTGGCGATGAGAATAGTACACTGTTCAATCCCAAAATCTTTGCTCTGATACCAAAAATGTAACAACTGCTGTAAACTAGTACAATGCATGCATAATAACAATAAAAATGGGCCCAAAACTTTTCTTTTTATTATAAGTAATATGTCTTTTATACACAAAGAGCATCATTTACAAAAAAAAAGCCATTTTAAAAGACAAAAATAGGGGAAACAGTGTAGCTATTGCTCCTCACTTGTCGACGCCCCTCCGACTGCATCATCACCTAGATCCTGCATCCACAAAGGAAAATAACGAGGTGAGCGCAAAATAATGCTCAGTAAGTAAAAGCCTCTATCTGTTTATCCCCGTACATATATCTCTTAATTCTTTCCTCACACTTTCTGTTGTTTCCTACTACACGTCATGGCCTCATCTTACAGGAGGCACGGCCGGATGGCGTTCACACAGCACCATCCCACTCTTCATGACTGTCGGGTGGAGTTCACACAGCACCAACCCGTTCTTAGTGACTACTGAGTGGGGATCACGAAGCACCTACCCGGTTTTCATAACTATCGGGTGGAGACCACAAAGCACCTACCCGTTCCTCATGACTTTCGGGTGACGATCACAAAGCATTAACCCGTTACTAATCACTGTCGGGTGATGATCATAGAGCATCAACCCACTTCTAATAAATGTCGGGTGATGATCACAAAGCATCAACCCTTTTCTAATAACTAACCGGGTGATGGTCACAAAGCATCCACCCATTTCTAATACCTATCGGGTGATGATCACAAAGCATCAACCCATTTCTAATAGCTATGCGGGTGGTGATCACAAAGCATCAACCTGATTCTCATAACTGTCGGGTGATGATCACAAAGCATCAACCCATTTCTACTACTCTTCTCATTCACTCTATTCTAGCACTTCTCATTCTCTCTACCCTTAGAGTCGTTGCATCCACAAAGTTCTCTACTCATAGAGCAAGTGCATCCACAAAGTTTCCTATCCTGTCTTAGGTCACTTCTCAATACACAATTAATGCCTATGCATGGTTCATCTCCACTAATGCACTTATGAAATGCCAACATGCAATGTTGCAAGAATTAAGGTTCACTACTCATACTCAAAACTCTATTAAGCATTTCATCAAACAACTCAAGTGCATAATAAAACTCTACTATAACAATAATTCTAAGTCTTTCTCTAACCATCCAAAATGAGGAGAAACTCCCTCACATAGCCATAAATCCTACCAAAGAAAGACACTACCAAAAAGGATTTCTCAATATCCTTGAATTCCATCTCAAACTACCTTTCTGTAACACCTACTGAAAACTAGTACAATGCATGCAATTAACAATGGAAAATTGGGCCCAAAATGTTTCTTTTCATTACAAAACATGTGTCTTTTATACATAAAGAGTACTGTTTACAAAATGTATTTTAAAAGACAAAACAAGGGAACAGTGTAGCTATTGCTCCTCGCCCGCCGACGTCCCTCCAACCGAATCATCACCTAGAACCTGCATCCACAAAGGAAAATAACGGGGTGAGCACAATTAATGCTCAGTAAGTAAAACTCTCTAACTGTCTGTCCCCGCGTGTGACTCTTAATTCTTTCCTTTTCTAATTCTGTTTCTATTTCTGTTTCTAATAACATCATGACCTCATCTTACCGGAGGTACGGCCGAATGGCGTTCACACAAACACCATTTCACTCTATGGCTATCGGGTGGAATTCACACAAGACCAACCCGTTCTTAGTGACTACCGAGTGGGGATCACCAAGCACCAACTCGGATTCCTCCTAACCGTCGGGTGGAGATCACCTAGCACCTACCCGTTCCTCATGAATTTTGGGGGTAACGATCACCAAGCATTTACCCGTCTCTAGTCACCATCGGGTGATGGTCACAAAGCATCAACCCGCTTCTACTAGCCGTTGGATGATGATCACAAAGCATCAACCCACATATCTCTTAACTAATCGGGTAGTGGTCACAAAGCATCTACCCATTCCTATTACTCATTGGGTGACGATCACAAAGCATCGACCCATCTCTCTAAGGCTATTCGGATGATGATCACAAAGCATCAATCCGATTCCCATAACGGTCGGGTGATGATCACAAAGCATCATCCCAACTATACTACTCTTCTAACTCATTCTATTGTAGCATTTTTCAATGCTCTCTACCCTTAGAGTAATTTTACCCACTAAGCTCTCTACTCATAGGGTATTTCTATACACCAAGTTTCCTACTCTTTCTTAGGTCACTTTTCAATGCATATAACAATGCACATGGATGATTCATCTCTACTAATGCACTTGTGAAATGCCAACATGCAATGTTGCAAGAATTAAGGTTCATTACTCACACTCAAACCTCTATTAGGCATTTCATCAAACAACTCATGTGCACTATAAAACTCTATCATAGCCATGAATCTAAAACTTTTCCTAACCATCCAAAATGGGGAAAAACCCCTTCACAAAGCCCTAATAACCTGTCAAACAAAACACTTCCAAAAAGGGTTCCATAATACCCCTTAAATTCCATCTCAACTACCTTGCCAAACCAACACCCATTTCTCAAATTTGCAAGGTATAAACCATCACAAAGCATAGAAATCTCTATTTAGTCCTTCATACATGCTATATTACATGTATATCACATACATACATCAAGTCTATCAAAACCCTAATCAAGAAATTTCATAAATCTCAACTTGGGTTGGGTTTTACTTACTTGTTAAGGAGAGACTTCACAAATTCTTCCTTTCACTTGTTTAGTTTGATATCTCCTCAAATCTTAACCAAAAGAATGAAAACCCTCAAACTTCAATATGGGTTAAAACTCCCAAATCACACAACTTAAGAAGAAATCCTTACCTTAGGAAGCCTTAGGTTGCTTTTCTACCCTAAAATCCTTCAAAAATCCCTTGGAAATCCTTGATCAAAAGAAAAGAGAAGTTGAGAGGAGAAGAATGGAGAGTCATGTTTGAGAAGAAGAGAAATGAGGGGTTCTTTGAGTCTAATGCCTTTTAATGAAATATAAACACACTCATTCCCATTTTGCCCTTATTCTTCTTTGGAAATTCCATCCATATCCTTTGATTCATTACAAACTCACCCCCACATCAACATATTCTCCATGAAAAATCCTTACAATTCACTCCCCACTTTTCCTGCTAATTAGGGGTACAATGGTCAAATAACCCTTGGGGAAGAAAATGTCTAAAACTCACTCAACATTTTATTCGGCTCTGCCGCCGCGGCGAAGAAACCTCTGCGCCGCGGCGAAACCTGTCGAGAGTTTCACCCTTGGTTAACCAACACATCTTGGCCACAAGATTCTTCAGCTTGCGAATTGCTTGATATACTAGGATTCTTCTACTTTTCTTTTCAACCAATTTCTGAGGGCAAACATTCAACATAACACTCAAACATACAATAATAACAAAAAAAACCAACTCGATTACGGGCAAAAGAGGAAACAATAACAACGCACCTGCCGGGCTGCTTACAATTCTTCCCCCTTAAAAGAATTTCGTCCCCGAAATTCAAACAAATAACTCAAGGAAACGATTCTGCATGTCCCGCTCTACTTCCCAAGTGGCCTCTTCCACTTTGTGATTCCTCCAAAGGACCTTCACTAGCGGAACACTCTTGTTCCGAAGTTCTTTAACCCTTCGATCTAAAATCTGAACCGGGACGTTCTTCATATACTAGATTCTCTGTTACTTCAACGTCCTTCTACGCTCGGGGATGTGGAGGGATCACTTACATACTTCCGTAGCATCGAGACATGGAAGACATCATGCACCCCGTCCATACTAGGTGGTAGTACCAATCAGAAGTCCACCTTTCCTACTCTGCCAAGTAAGATCTCAAAAGGACCTACATACCTCGGTGCTAACTTCCCTTTGCTTCCGAAGCGCATGACTCGCTTGTAAGGGGAAACTTTCAGAAACACTTTGTCGCCCACTTGGAATTCCACCTCTTTCCTCTTCAAGTCGGCATAACTCTTCTGTCGATCTTGGGCTTGCTTCATTCTATTTCTGATTACCTTCACATCTTCTACTAGTTTCTGAGTCATCTCTGGCCCAAGAGCGATATTCAACTCATCTCTCTCTCCCACTTCATCCCAATGAAGCGGAGACCTACACCGTCTACCATACAAAGCCTCGTAAGGTGCCATTCTAATTGTAGACGAGCAACTTGCACTTGTAGGCAAATTCCATTAAGGGTAACATCTCAGCCAGGATACTATAATCCATGCAACGGGCTCTCAACATATCCTCGAGCACCTGATTCGCTTCTCTCGGTTTGGCCATCTGTCTCGAGGATGATAGGCAGACTTGAATGCTAAACGGGTACCCAAACCCAAACTCTTCGTAAACTTGTCCTAAGGCAGAAACAAACAAATCTGGAATCTCTATCTGATACTATAGTTTTGGGGCACACCATGCAATCTGACTATCTCCTTGAGGTAAATCTGAGCCAACTGATCTGTAGTGGTACTTTCCTTTACTGGGAGAAAATGGGCTGACTTAGTTAATCTATCCACAATCACCCATAAAGCATTATATCCTTTTAGCACTCTGGGAAGACCCGTGATAAAGTCCATTGAAATGCTCTCCCATTTCCACTCTGGAACACTCAATGGTTGAAGCAACCCTGACGGCCGTTGATGTTCTCAGCACCTCTGACAAGTTAGACATTTAGCCACAAACTCGCAATGTCTTTCTTCATACCCGACCACCAATAGCCTTTCTTAATATCCTGATACATCTTGGTTGCTCCCGGATGAGCGGTGTACGGTGTGTCATGAGCCTCTATAAGGACTTTCTGTTTCAACTCCTCATTTGGAGGAATGCACCACCGATTTCTGAAATAGAGGACACCATCTTTCACAAAGAATTCTGATGTCTTGCCCTCACACACTTGCTGAACTATTTTCTGACACCACTCATCAGCCATTTGCTTTTCTCTAATTTCCTCTAGTAAAGAGGACTGTACCACTAGGCTGGCAATTTTTCCCGGAACCACCTCAATCTGTTCCTTAGACAATTCTTCTATTAACTCTTTCTGCCTGGTAAGCCGGAAAACATGGGCTTTTCTACTCAAAGCATCGGCTACAACATTGGCTTTCCCCGGTTGATATTTGATCTCACAATCATAATCCTTGACCACTCTAACCACCTTCTCGCCTCATATTCAACTCCTTTTGGGTGAAGAAGTACTTTAGACTCTTATGATCGGTGTAGATATTACTCTTCACACCATAAAGGTAATGCCTCCAAATCTTTAAAGCAAAGACCACAGCTGCTAACTCTAGGTCATGCGTAGGGTATCTGGTCTCGTACTCTTTCAATTGACGAGAAGCATAAGCTATGACCCTACCTAACTGCATTAACACAGCACCAAGTCCCTGCAAAGAGGCATCTGTAAAAATGTCATAATCTACACCCTCCTGCGGTAACACTAGCACAGAGCGATGTTAACCTCTTCTTCAATTCTTGAAAGCTTTCTTCACAAGTCGCGACCCTGATACAAAAGGAGTTTTCCGCTTAGTAAGAGTCACAATGGTTTAGCCAACGGCGAATCCCGATACAAATCGCCGGTAGTAACTTGCTAAGCCTAAGAAACTCCTGATTTCTTTCACTGTTCTCGGCTTCGCCATTCCCGGGATTGCCTGGCACTTTACTGGATCTACCGAAATCCCTTCCTTCGACACGGTATGACCCAAGAATATCACTTGATTCAGCCAAAACTCACACTTGGAGAATTTAGCACACAACTTCTTTTCTCTCAGCCGTTGTAGCACTAAACTCAAGTGTTTCTCATGCTCTTCTCTTGACTTTGAGTAAATCAGAATGTCGTCGATGAAGACAACAATAAACTGATCCAAGTACTCATGAAATACCTTGTTCATCAAGTCCATAAAAACTGCAGGGGCATTGGTCAAACCAAACGGCATTACTACAAATTCATAATGCCCATACCTTGTACAAAAGGCGGTCTTAGCCACATCTTGCTCAACCACTCTCACCTGATGATACCCGGACCTCAAATCAATTTTGGAGAACACTGCTGCTCCTTTCAACTGATCAAAAAGGTCATCTATCCGGGGTAGCGGGTACTTATTCTTCACTGTAACTTTATTCAACTCCCTATAATCGATACACATCCTTAGTGATCCATCCTTCTTTTTCACAAACAGGATTGGAGCTCCCCAAGGGGAATGACTTGGTCGGATGAAGCCTTTATCTAAAAGCTCTTGGAGTTGCTTCTTTAATTCTTGGAGCTCAGCTGGGGCCATTCGATAAGGGGCTTTAGATATTGGTGTTGTTCCCTGGTGCTAGTTCGATACTAAATTCTACCTCTCTCTTTGGAGGCAAACCCGGTAACTCTTCCGGAAACACATCTAGAAAGTCTCGAACTACTGGCACCCTCTGGATCTTTAACTGTGGAACATCACCACTCTGCACTACATGGGCAATATACCCTGAACACCCCTTTCTCAACATCTTCCTGGCTTTTACATTACTAATCAGCATGCTCAACATGGCCTTCTCCAAAACTAAACTTATCTCCACAATCGAGGTTAAACCTCGCCTTCTTTTCCGACACCAATCTCTACTCCATACCTCCCTAGGAAGTCCATGCCCAGAATCACATCAAAATCGGGCATATCGAAAACTATTAAGTCAACGATTAACTCTCTACCCTGGATCACTAAGGACTCTCTTAACAAAATCTCTTGAGTCACGACACTAACCCCCATCGGGTAGCTCTATCTTAATGGGTTGTGCCGTTCTAATAGGTTTCAAACCTAATCTCTCCAGCATCCCATAGGATATAAACGAATGGGTAGCACCCGAATCAATTAAAGCATATAAAGGGACTGCATGAAATAATAACTCGACCCTCAAGAATAACGGCATGGATCGCCTCTGCTTCCCCTTGTGCCACAAGAAAACTCGCACTTATTCGCAGACCTTCCCGAACCTCCCCGAGTAGAGGCAGGTGGAAGAGGAGCTTTACAATCTCTCATCATGTGCCCCTGGCTGTCGGCACCTATAGCACACTCTCGATCCTTCGTGACACTCCCCGTCGGTGGTTCTTCCCACACTTAGGGCAAGGAGGAAACCCTTCCGCTCGAGGTCGCTTATTCCTCCATCTCCTTTCTATTCTCGTTTATACTGAAACTTCTTCTTCTGATTCTTCATGTCTTTGCCTTTTTCACCCTCATGCTTCTCTCTCTGGGGAGCAGAGGGTAGCTCCTTCGTCCTCCTGTCGAGGATCCTACGGGGAAGATTTTGTTCTCAAAAATCTCCGCCTTCATTGCCCGCCTCAAAGCCTCGCTATAATTCCGAGGAGGGTTGGAGCTTGTCATAATATCCCGGGCTATCTCCGGCTTCAATCCATGTACAAACTTATCTCTTCTCAAGGCCGGAGTGCTAACTATTCCCGGTGCAAACCTTGCAAGGGCGTTGAACTTCACTGAGTACTCTTTCACAACGCTAGTCCCTTGTCAGAATCGATAAATTCTTGGACCTTCTCATGAACTTGGTCCTCTGTTCTATACTCAGCCTCAAACTCTTGCCTAAACTCTTCCCACGTCATTATTGTTGCGTCGTGAGTTTCTTCCATCAATTCCCACCAAATTCGGGCATCACCCCGAAACAAGAAACTCGCATACCGGATCTTCTCCCTTGGCCCGACATGGGAAATAAACCCGTGGCTCGCCCTTCCGACCCAAGCCACTCTTCCGCTATCACCGGATCTGTAGTACCCTTAAACTCGAGGGCTGATGTTGACTGGAAAGACCATTAAATCGGTTCAACTCGCTCGCACTCTGGGGAGGTACCACGTTGCCCTCTCTCAACAAAGCGAATCGCTGTGCTCTGTCGTGGGGTACAACTCTCCCCGAGTTTCAATCATAACCTCGTCATATTATTCCCGCTTCAACCCGTGCACAAACTTATCCCTTCTCAAGGCCAAAGTACTAACTATTCTGTGCAAACCTTGCAAGAGAATTGAATTTCACCGAATACTCTTTCACGGCACTAGTCCCTTGTTGTAAGTTGATAAATTCTTGGACCTTCTCATGAACTTGGTCCTTTGTTCTATACTCGGCCTCAAACTCTTGCTTAAACTCTTCCCAAGTCATTGCTGTCACATCATGAGTTTCTTCTATTAATTCCCACCAAATTCGAGCATCACCCCAAAACAAGAAACTCGCATACCAGATCTTCTCCTGGTCTGACATGGGAAATAAACCTGTGGCTCGTTCTACGGACCCAAGCCACTCTTCTGCTATTACTAGATCTCGTAGTACCCTTAAACTCGAGGGCTGACGTTGACTAGAAAGACGTAAATCGGTTCAACTCTACTCAGCACCTGGGAGGTCTGGTTGTCCTCTTTCGACATGCGTAATCGCTGGAGTCAGACGTGCGGGGGTTTCAACTCTCCCTTGGGTTTCTGCCATGACTTGCTGTATAATTCCCCAAATTCTAGCTTCATCCAAGGGAGGGGACGTAGACTCTGGTGGGTTAGAAGGTTCTCTTTCATTCACCACACCCTTACCACGATTCCGATAACTATGCCTCATCTACAAAATAATCACACCAATGAACTGGAGAAACAATTACTGTAAGGAAAGAATTAACTCACACAGTCGGTTATAAGACGTTGTGGCGATGAGAATAGTACCTGTCAATCCCAAAATCTTTGCTCGATACCAAAAATGTAACAACTGCTGTAAACTAGTACAATGCATGCATAATAACAATAAAAATGGGCCCAAAACTTTTCTTTTTATTATAAGTAATATGTCTTTTATACACAAAGAGCATCATTTACAAAAAAAAAAAGCCATTTTAAAAGACAAAAATAGGGGAAACAGTGTAGCTATTGCTCCTCACTTGTCGACGCCCCTCCGACTGCATCATCACCTAGATCCTGCATCCACAAAGGAAAATAACGAGGTGAGCACAAAATAATGCTTAGTAAGTAAAAGCCTCTATCTGTTTATCCCCGTACATATATCTCTTAATTCTTTCCTCACACTTTCGTTGTTTCCTTACTACACGTCATGGCCTCATCTTACAGAGGCACTACGGATAAGGCGTTCACACAACACCATCCCACTCTTCATGACCTGCCGGGTGGAGTTCACACAAAGACCAACCCGTTCTTAGTGACTACCGAGTGGGGATCACGAAGCACCTACCCGGTTTTCATAACTATCGGGTGGAGACCACAAAGCACCTACCCGTTCCTCATGACTTTCGGGTGACGATCACAAAGCATTAACCCGTTACTAATCACTGTCGGGTGATGATCATAGAGCATCAACCCACTTCTAATAAATGTCGGGTGATGATCACAAAGCATCAACCCTTTTCTAATAACTAACCGGGTGATGGTCACAAAGCATCCACGCATTTCTAATACCTATCGGGTGATGATCACAAAGCATCAACCCATTTCTAATAGCTATGCGGGTGGTGATCACAAAGCATCAACCTGATTCTCATAACTGTCGGATCATGATCACAAAGCATCAACCCATTTCTACTACTCTTCTCATTCACTCTATTCTAGCACTTCTCATTCTCTACCCTTAGAGTCGTTGCATCCACAAAGTTCTCTACTCATAGAGCAAGTGCATCCACAAAGTTTCCTATCCTGTCTTAGGTCACTTCTCAATACACAATTAATGCCTATGCATGGTTCATCTCCACTAATGCACTTATGAAATGCCAACATGCAATGTTGCAAGAATTAAGGTTCACTACTCATACTCAAAACTCTATTAAGCATTTCATCAAACAACTCAAGTGCATAATAAAACTCTACTATAACAATAATTCTAAGTCTTTCTCTAACCATCCAAAATGAGGAGAAACTCCCTCACATAGCCATAAATCCTACCAAAGAAAGACACTACCAAAAAGGATTTCTCAATATCCTTGAATTCCATCTCAAACTACCTTCGTAACACCTACGAAAACTAGTACAATGCATGCAATTAACAATGGAAAATTGGGCCCAAAATGTTTCTTTTTCATTACAAAACATGTGTCTTTTATACATAAAGAGTACCGTTTACAAAATGTATTTTAAAAGACAAAACAAGGGAACAAGCAGAGTATCTTGCTCCTCGCCCGCCACGACACCCCTCCCTCCAACCGAATCATCACCTAGAACCTGCATCCACAAAGGAAAATAACGGGGTGAGCACAATTAATGCCCTGCAAGTAAAACTCTAACCTGTCTCTGTCCCCGCGTGTGACTCTTAATTCCTTTCCGATTCTCGCTTTCTATTTCTGCTTTCTAATAACATCATGACCTCATCTTACCGGAGGTACGGCCGAATGGCGTTCACACAAAGACCATTTCACTCTATGGCTATCGGGTGGAATTCACACTTGCTACCAACCCTGCTCTTAGTGACTACCGAGTGGGGATCACCAAGCACCAACTCGGATTCCTCCTAACTGCCGGGTGGAGATCACCTAGCACCTACCCGTTCCTCATGAATTTTGGGGTAACGATCACCAAGCATTTACCCGTCTCTAGTCACCATTGGGTGATGGTCACAAAGCATCAACCCGCTTCTACTAGCCGTTGGATGATGATCACAAAGCATCAACCCACATATCTCTTAACTAATCGGGTAGTGGTCACAAAGCATCTACCCATTCCTATTACTCATTGGGTGACGATCACAAAGCATCGACCCATCTCTAAGGCTATTCGGATGATGATCACAAAGCATCAATCCGATTCCCATAACGGTCGGGTGATGATCACAAAGCATCATCCCAACTATACTACTCTTCTAACTCATTCTATTGTAGCATTTTTTCAATGCTCTCTACCCTTAGAGTAATTTTACCCACTAAGCTCTACTCATAGGGTATTTCTATACACCAAGTTTCCTACTCTTTCTTAGGTCACTTTTCAATGCATATAACAATGCACATGGATGATTCATCTCTACTAATGCACTTGTGAAATGCCAACATGCAATGTTGCAAGAATTAAGGTTCATTACTCACACTCAAACCTCTATTAGGCATTTCATCAAACAACTCATGTGCACTATAAAACTCTATCATAGCCATGAATCTAAAACTTTTCCTAACCATCCAAAATGGGGAAAAACCCCTTCACAAAGCCCTAATAACCTGTCAAACAAAACACTTCCAAAAAAGGGTTCCATAATACCCCTTAAATTCCATCTCAACTACCTTGCCAAACCAACACCCATTTCTCAAATTTGCAAGGTATAAACCATCACAAAGCATAGAAATCTCTATTTAGTCCTTCATACATGCTATATTACATGTATATCACATACATACATCAAGTCTATCAAAACCCTAATCAAGAAATTTCATAAATCTCAACTTGGGTTGGGTTTTACTTACTTGTTAAGGAGAGACTTCACAAATTCTTCCTTTCACTTGTTTAGCTTGATATCTCCTCAAATCTTAACCAAAAGAATGAAAACCCTCAAACTTCAATATGGGTTAAAACTCCCAAATCACACAACTTAAGAAGAAATCCTTACCTTAGGAAGCCTTAGGTTGCTTTTCTACCCTAAAATCCTTCAAAAATCCCTTGGAAATCCTTGATCAAAAGAAAAGAGAAGTTGAGAGGAGAAGAATGGAGAGTCACGTTTGAGAAGAAGAGAAATGAGGGGTTCTTTGAGTCTAATGCCTTTTAATGAAATATAAACACACTCATTCCCATTTTGCCCTTATTCTTCTTTGGAAATTCCATCCATATCCTTTGATTCATTACAAACTCACCCCCACATCAACATATTCTCCATGAAAAATCCTTACAATTCACTCCCCACTTTTCCTGCTAATTAGGGGTACAATGGTCAAATAACCCTTGGAGAAGAAAATGTCTAAAACTCACTCAACATTTTATTCGGCCTGTCGCCGCGGCGAAGAAACCTCTGTCGCCGCGGCGAAACTGTCCAGAGAGTTTCACCCTTGGTTCCAACACATCTTCGCCGCGGCGAAGATTCTTCTTCGCCCCGGCGAAGCTTGATATACTAGGATTCTTCACTTTTCAACCAATTTCAGGGCAAACATTCAACATAACACTCAAACATACAATAATAACAAAAAAAAAACCAACTCGATTAAGGGCAAAAGAGGAAACAATAACAACGTACCTCAAGCGGGGCGTTACACTTTCCAACCCACATCTCACTTCTTATATTTGAAATGTATAAACAATCACAAAGCACAAGAAATCTCCATTTAAGACTCAATAACATGGCATATAACATGTATATAACATACATACCAATTGTTATCAAAACCTTAGTCAAGAAAATTCTCAAATCTCAACTTGGGTTGGGACCCTTTCATTTACCTTGAAGCCATTGTAAAGAGATTTCACTAGCTCTTCCTTTCACTTGGTTTGTGTAATAGCCACTACTACTCAAAACATTGTAAAGAAATACATATAAAATAACATAAGGAAATTGGGCCCAAATTTTTCTTTTATTAAACATATATACATACTTCTTTACAAACATATACGTTTTTACACAAAATATATAACGTATACAAAAGTCATCAAAACATCGGGGGACAGGAACCACTCCTCCTCGCACGCCGACATCCCTCCGACAGTGTTCGTCACCTAGGTCCTGCAAAACATGGAAAAACAACGGGGTGAGCACTAAAATAATGCTCAGTAAGTAAATCCTCTACTCATACTATCCCCGTAACTCTCTCTCTTATTCTTTCCTTACAACTCCCCGTTCAATCTCTCTTTGGGTACGTCTTTCTTTTTCTCTTCCTCTTTCTCTTAGAAACTCTTTTCTCATAACTCTTTCATATGTCACGACCCCATCTCACCGGGGCACAAAGTGGGACTCACTCCCGCTCACGTGACCTCTATTCACTCTAGCCGATCGGACTCGGTTATGCATGGATTCAGAACCCTTGGCCATGTGAGTCTAAAATCTCTCTCTCTCTCGGGTACTCGGGTATAGCCCTCATCCGCATGCACTCTCACGGGCTACACCACTTCTCTAGCTGATACTCATGCCGCTCTCTCAATGCGGCGTACATGCGGGAATACTCTACCCATTACTCACGGGTTCCCCATCGCACAACCTACTCTATTCTCTTAACTCTTATCTCTTAAAGAACTTATAATAAAATTCTTTACTAAATCTCAAGCTACTTCTCAAGTGTATAAACAAAGGTGTAGAGCTACCTCATGCTCCCTAATGCACTAATGAAATGCCAACTACACGATTTTCCTCAACACAGTCATTCTGCACCAGTCACACTAAAACGGCCATAACTTATGCTATACACCTCGGATTACTACGGTTCTGGTCTCGTTTCAAATCTTAGAAACAGGGCTACAACTTCTCTGTTTTGGTCTCAGCCCAGTTCGAACCGTAAGATACTCAAAAATTACTCAGAAAGTTACGGCAGTGACAGGGCAGATTTCACTTAGGCATTTCCTCAAACATCTCATGTGCATATAAACACCCTACGAAAATTACTACTAAACTTCATTTTTCTAGCCATCCAAATTGAGGAAAAACTCCCTCAATTACTCATAATCCCTGTCAAGAAAAGCACTCCCAAAAAGGATTACACAACATCTCTCAAACTTCATCTCAACTCCATTCTCAATACACATTAAAACACTTCTCATACATGGAATCAATCCAACAACTACAAAAATAGCTACTCATCTCATTTCAATTTTCTCATTAATCATACTACATACTGATCATGCATACATCTCTACACAAAAAGCTTGTTAAAACTCAAATTGGTTGGATTTACTTACCTTGTGCAAAGATGGGTTCCTTAGCACCTTCTCCTTCCCTTTGTTGGCTTGTCTCTTCTCTACAACTCAAAACACTCACAAGGACAGCAACAACACAATAAGACTTCACTATAAATACAAGAAAACTTACATCTAAAGCATGAATTCTTACCTTAGAAAGCTTTAGATGAAATTTCTACTCAAAAAGCTTCTTAAAACCCTTAGAACTCTTGGAAAGTTGGGTGGAAAAATTGAGAGAATAAGGGCAATGGAAGAGTCGGTGGAATGAAGATGAATGAGGGCCTTCTCTACACTTTACTCTTTTTAGTTCATATTAAAAGCTTCATTTCCCATTTTGCCCTTGTCCTTTCTTGGAAATTCCATCTATATCCTTTGATTCTTTACAACTACACCCCCATACAAACACAATCTCTACTAAATTTCCTTTCATTTTACTCCCCACTTTTCCTACTAATTAGGGGTAGAATGGTCATTGTGTCCCAAAAGAAGAATTCTCTAGAAAACTCAAGAATCTTGGTTTTTGGCTCTTCGCGGCGAAGACTTTTTCGTCGCCTCGCGAAATTGGGCGTAACCTACCCGAATGCCACTTCCTCCTCCGCCGCGGCGGAAGTTTCTTCGCCCCGCGAAGTTTGAATTTTCAACTTCACCAAAACTCAACCCATTTCAAGGCAACAATTCAACCAACTCAACATACAAACTCAATTTAAGTTAAAACAATAAACTTTTAGCTAATACGACAAATCTTAAATACGTACCTCAAGTGGGATATTACAGTTTGCTTGACTTTCTCTCTTAGGGTACCTTAGATTGATTTTCTACCCCAAATCACTCCAAAAGCCCTTTAAACTCCTTGATCAAAAGAAAGAGAAATTGAGAGAAAGCAAGAGAGGAGAGTGGCGATGGAGAAGAAGAATGAAGGGTTTGCAATGACTTAATTCCTTTTAATGAAATTTATACACAAGCATTCCCATTTTGCCCTTACTCTTCTTTGGGAATTCTATCTATATCCTTTGATTCATTACAAACACACCCCTATAACAACATATTCTCCATGAAAATTCCTTACATTTTACTCCCCACTTTTCCTGCTAATTAGGGGTAGAATGGTTAAATTGCCCTTAGGAAAGAAAATATCTAAAACTTAACAAACATTTTGGTCGGCCTGTCGCCGCAGCGAAACTATCCAGTAGCTTCCCGTCGCTTCAACACCTCGTCGCCGCGGCGAAGATTCTTCTTCGCCCCGGCAAAGCTTGGAACACTGAACTTCTTCTATTTTCAACCAATTTCAGGGCAAGTATTCAACACACCACTCAATCAAAGGTCAACCAAACAATAATACTAATAAACCAACTCAAACAAGAGCAAAAGAAGAAACAATAACTACGTACCTCAAGTGGGTCGTTACAACTTATATAGTGCAACTAATTAAAACCCTATTTCACTTAGGAATAGCCATGGGCTCCATCCCTAATCTACCCTTGCAACCAAACAACCCATAATGGTAGTTTAATTTTAATTCGTTATTATTATAATTAAAACCCACAAATATTAGTATATTAAAATATACTAATATTAAATAATAATAATTCATTTAAATGTATGATCACATATATTTAAATATAATCTCACCAATTTTAATTTTAACATTAAAATTGTATACAGGCAACAATCTCAACAAATTTAATTCCACTATAAGTTTACCAAAATACTCTTTCATCCTATAAGATGAAAATACCCCTTTCAAAAACTCGTTCTTAAATTATCTTCTAATTATGTGACCCATAGGCTCCTTATCATATCGAGAGTGAGTAGTCTCACGATTGACATCAATCAATCATCTCACTACACACAGACCAAGATTGGCCCCTAGCAAGGCATCGCGACCACCCGATAGATTCGAATTCAGAGAAATAGCTACCTATCAAGGATATGGTTACTATGCAAGCAAATCCATTCATCATTCGCTATCTCTTCAAGGTTGAGGTACATAAATAGTGTCAACCTCATATATCCATGATATCTTTGTATTCAGTTACTAGACCAATGACTGGGATAATAAATTGGATTGAGCAACAACTCAATCGCATTGTGGCCACAGATTTAGTGTCATTTCAATTTACTAAATTGCGTAGTGAGATAACTTCTCCCATACTAGGGAGTGATGAATCCTTTATCGATCCACCATTGTCTTGATACACTACTCGATGTAGTCAATCACTACCGTTCTAATAGTCTTGAATAGGACTACGTGGGGCTATTGTCAAACTACACTAATTGGTGCACAAGGCACTCCAGTGATCTCAAGTCCAAGGATCACATGTACCACCATCTATTAGAGGATTTATTCCTTAGACACTAGGTTTACCATCTACATGGAATCCTCCGATGGGTTTGTCTAGTGAACTTACCTATGTCAATCACCCATGCGTTGCACTGGGTTGTCGACAAACAACATTGACAAGTGAGATCAGTCGTTGCCTTATAACAAAGTCATTCAACACTATGATAGCCTTATCTTATTATCTATGTCCTTTGTTAGAATAATACTAGGGCTATGGAAATTTCTACAGTGGCCACCATATGTGATAATAGGGTTCTCACTATCAAGATTTGGATCCCTCGTCACAGTTCTACCATCTTAAGGACATATATCATTACATACAATTATGATTTACATGATATAGAAGAAAATGCCTTTTATTGATAAATAAACATTATTATAAAGAGTCAATACTACAAAATTGATTGGCTCTAAGGCATCTGCTCTAACACATATGTGATCATAGGGTCCTCACAATTAAGATTTAAAACACTCAATTCCCTCGTCACAATTCAACCTTTATAAGGACATATATCAATAAATATACAAATATATAATTGAATGTTATGATATAGAAGTTACGCCTTTATTGATATTCAATAATATTATTACAAATGTTCTAATATTATTAGCTTCAGTGCACCTATCCTAACAAATGAACCAAGATGTAATAGGAGAAAGATTAATTTCAATCATATACATCCCTTTGGGAGAAGATGCATAATTCTTCTTCTTGTTTGCTAGGAAGGTCTTGCAATGTTTTTTCTAATGGCCAGGCTTGCCACAATTGAAGCAAACAACCTTCCCATCCTTGCTCAAGCCACCAGCAAGCTTCATAACATCTTGGCTTTCAGGCTTAAACTTGGGATTGGCCTTAGCCTCTCATTTGCCTTGTTTACCACTTCCTTTCCCATGTGTAGCAAGAACTAACAACACTAGTTTTGTTCTTCATGTCCTTCTCAACTATCTTCAGCATATGCAAAAGCTTTGAGAGAGACTTCTCCATTGCATTCATTTTGAAATTCAAAATGAATTGGGAAAAGGAGTTAGGCAAGGGATTGTAGAAGAAGGTCTATAGAAAGTTTTGTGTCCATGACAAAACCCAAAGTCTTAAGCCTTTGATTGTAACCAATCATCTTGATTACATGTGGGCCAACTTGGGCCCTCAGCCATTCGACATCTAAACAATGCCTTTGATGCCTCATGGCATTCGTGTCTAGCATGATTATTAAAGAGTTCCTTTAGATTTATGATGATAGAACTAGCCTCCAAATGCTCATGTTGCTCTTGCAGATAGACATTATCAACGCCAACAACAAACACTGCACAATGTCAGCATCATCGAGATACTTTTGATAAGTATCTCTTGCTTCCTGAGTAACCTCACGTTTAGGCGCTTCCATAACAGGCTCATCAATGATGTATAATTTCTTCTCTAACTTAAGTACAATCCTAAGATTTCGATACTAGTTAGTGAAGTTTGTGAAATCAAACCTATTATCCTTTTCAATGATAGATCATAGTGATAGGGTAGATGTAGTCATTATGAAGTGTGAATCTACAATATTACAAAATAAATAGTGTTAATATTATATTATATTATATTAATTAATAAGGTCTTTGATTAATTAATAACTCCCACTATTTTACTCAAGCTCAATAGTGTTAATAAATCGATGAACTATGGCAGAGAAAAAACAAAAAAAAAAAAAAAAATTGCTCATCAATTAATCTAATTCCCATGACTAGGGTATGATGAATATATGTTTTACATGTTTATAATCAAATCAATATAAAAATCCATAAGAGGATTAAGAAAAACAATACCTACGTTTGAAGGTTCCTTTAAGGTTTTGATTTCGCCATCAATTTGAGAATGAAATCGCACGAACGTTGATCCACACGAAGATAATCCGAAGAACTAAAAACATGATTTGCTAGATCCACTTGATGGCTTCAAGAATCAAAGAAAATAATTTTTCTCTCCAGAGAAATGATGAAAGACGTGAAGGGGAGTATATGGGTGGCTAGGGTTTTTCAATTACTTGAATTGTTATGTTATATTTTAATTTAAGTTGCACTTATATAGTGCAACTAATTAAAACCCTATTCCATTTAGGAATAGCCATGGGTTCCAATTCTAATCCACCCTTGTAGCCAAACAAGCTAAATTGGTATTTTAATTATTAATTATTATTATTATTAAAAAACCACAAATATTATATATTAAAAATATTAACATTAATAATAATAATAATAATAATAATCCATTTAAATATATGCACACACATATTTTAAATATAATCTCACCAATTTTAATTTCAATATTAAAATTGAATAAAGGCAACAACCTCAGCAAATTTAGTTGCATTATGAGATTACCAAAATACCCTTTCGTCTTAAAAGATGAAAAATACCCTTTTCACATATTGATTCTTAAATTATCTTCTAAGTGTCTGACCCATAGGCTCCTTATCATATCAGCAATGACTAGTCTCGCGATTGATACCAATCAATCATCTCACTACACACAGACCTAGACTGGCCTCTAATAAGGCATTATGGCCATTCGATAGATTTGGATTCAGCAACACAGCTACCTATCAACTATATGGTTATCGTTCAATCAAACCTTTCATTATCCATTATCTCATCAAGGTTGAGGTATAGAAGTAGTGTCAACCTCAGAAATCCTTGATCTCTTTGTATTCAAATATTGGGCTAACGACCATAATAGATTGGATTAAGCAACAACTCAATCCCACTATGGCCACAAGTTTAGTGTCGTTACCATTTACCGAATGGATTAGTGAGATATTTTCTCTTGTACCTAGGAGTGATGAATCCTTTGTCAATCCACCATAGTCTTGATAGACTTCTCGATGTAGCCAATCACTACTATTCTGATAGCTTTGAATATAACTACGCTAGACTAGTGTCAAACTACACCAATTGGTGCACAAGGCACTGCGATGATCACAAGTCTAAGGATCACATTCACACCCTCCGTTAAAAGATTTATTCCACAAACACTAGGGTTACCATCAATGTGGAATCCTCTAGTAGGTCTGTCTGGTGAACTCGCCTATGGCAAGCACCCATGTGTTACACTAGGTTGTCGGCAAACAACCTTGACAAGTGAGATCAGTCATTGCCTTATGACAAGGTCATTCAACACTATGATCGTCTTATTGTATTATCTTTGTCCTTGGTGAGAATAATACTGGAGCTACAAACATTCTAGAATGACCACCATATGTCATAATAGGGTTCTCACTATCAAGATTTGAAACACTCGATACCCTTGTCACGGTTCTACCATCGTAAGGACATATATCAAGACATATAATTATGAATTACATGATATATTAGAAAATGCCTTTTTATTGATAAATAAACATTCTTAAAAATTGTCAATATTGCAATAATTGATTGGCTCTAGGGCACCTACTCTAACAATCTCCCACTTGCACTATAGCCAATCATTCATTTATTTAATACTAAATGACCTTAAGTGCTTTTCATGATTCTACTGCGATAGAAGCTTCATCAGTGGATTGGAAAGATTCTCATCAGTATGTACTTTGCAAATTTGCACATCTTTCATCTCAACCATTTCTTTGATGAGATGAAATTACCTATGTAGGTTAACGGATCTATAAAATGCAACGGAAATTAAATTTTTTTAATTAGATCCGCAAACCTTAACCAAGATCTTTATTGTTGATTTACAGTATTTTAAATTAACCAAATCAAGGATGTAAAATTTCATAGCAACGTTGGAGGCTCCTTCGATTTGAGGTTTGAATCGCTACAACTTCAAAGTAGAAGTGCACTTGCGGTATCCACATGAAAACAGGATGGTTGTCATTGAGGAATTTTTAAGCTAGGAAAAACTCTCAACTTCAAGAATAATTTTCTGCAGAATTTTTATTGGGAAGAAAAATTCTTTCTTTCGCAAAAGGATTCACGTTTTTGGGAGAGGGAGAGAGAGGGTGGCTAGGGTTTATTTTAATTGAATGAATTATTTCATTTTAATTTTAGTTGCACTTAAATAGTGCACACTAAAACCCTATTCCAAATTGGAATAGCTATCTATTCCAATTGGAATATTGGAATAGATTACCCTTGCAAACATGACATTTCAATTCAAATTTAAAAACAAAATTTGAATTCACATTATCAATATTAATAATAAATATTAATATTGGATAATATCCTTTGTATTTAAATATATATAAACTAAATATTTAAATATATATAATCTCACTAATTTAATTTCCATATGAAATTAAATTTTGGCAACAACCTCAATAAATTTAATTACACTGTGAAATTACCAAAATATCCTTTCATCTTAAAAGGCGAAAATTCCCTTTCATCATAAAGGATGAAAATACCCTTCTCATGAATTTTATTCTTAATCTATCTTCTATGTGTACGACCTGAAGGCTCCTCATCATATCGACAATGAATCATATCATGATTGATAATCAATCAATTGTCCCACTAGACACAAACCAAGATTGGCCTCTAGTTAGGCATCATGGCCACCCGATAGATTTGATTTATCGAAACCGCTACCTATTAACAATATGGTTATCGTGAAATCCAAACCTTTCATCACCTATTATCTCATCAAGGTCAAGGCATAGAATTAGTGCCAACCGCGGATATCCTTGATATCTTGATATTTAGTTATTGGACCAACGACCAAAATAGATTGGATTGAGCTACAACTCAATCCTACTATGACCATAGATTTAATGTCGTTGCCATCTACCGAATTACTCAGTGAGATAATTTTCTTCATACCAAGGAGCGATGAATCCTCTGTCGATCTACCATAGTCTCGATACACTTTTCAATGCAGCCAACCACTACCGTTCTGATAGTCCTGAATAGAACTACATTGGGCTAGTGTCAAACTACACCAAACACTACAAAAGGCGCTCTAGTGATCTCAAGTCTAAGGATCTCATGCACCACCATTCATTGGAGGATTTTTTCCATAGATACTGCGGTAACCATCTATGTGGAATCCTCCGGTGGGCCAGTTTGGTGAACTTGCCTACAACAAGCACCTATGTGTTGCACCAGGTTGTCACCAAACAACCTTGACAAGTGAGATTTGTCACTGCCTTTCGACAGGGTCATCCAACACTATGTTAGCTTTACCGTATTATCTATGCCCTAGGTCAAGATAATACTAGGGCTATGGGAATTTCTAGAATGGCCACCATATGTGCTCATAGGGTTCTCACTATCGAGATTTCAAACACTCGATGCCCTTGTCACGATTCTACCATCCTAAGGACATATACATTTTCCTATACGAATATAATCATCTCATATGGTATAGATAAATGCCTTTTATTCATAATAAAACATGATTACAAATAGTCAATTTACACAACTAGATTGGCTTTAGGGCACCTACTCTAACAACCTAAGTATGTGTTTAGACTTATTGTGAGGCCGTGGTTCCTTTGCTTGAGCTATTGCTCCATTTTGGTCGTAATAGACATCTATTGGATCAACTATTGTGGAAACCACACCAAGTTAGGTGACAAACTTCTTAATTCAAACTGCCTTATTGGCCATATCGAATGATGTGATATACTCAGCCTCCACTGTAAAGTTTGCTACAATGCTTTGCTTAGAGCTCTTCCAGCTCACTGTAGCTCTATTAAGAAAAAATAGAAACCCAGATTGTGAGCAACAATCATCTTTATCCATTTGGAAACTAACATCACTATATCCTCTTATAGTGAGCTCATCTTCCCCTCCATAAACCAAGAACATATCCTTACTCAGTCCTTTTCAGGTAGTTAAGGATGTTCTTGATAGCTATCTAGTGATGCTTACCGGGATCTGATTGATATCTACTACAAGTGCTTAATGCACACGAGACATCAATCTGAGTTCCAATTACTGACGCATATGTGATCCTCTTCATTTTATCTCTGTCGTTGTGTGTTTTAGGACACATATCCTTAGAGAGATAGACACTATGTGACATCTAAATAAATCCCTTCTTGGATTCTCTTCTACGGAATCTCTTCAATACCTTGTCTATATACGTACTTTGACTTAGGTTAATGAACCTACGCGATCTATCATGATAGAATGCCACTACCTCCCACTTATTTTCTTGTAAACACAAGGCTTATCTTCGTTCTTGATGAAACCGAAGTCTTTTACAGCTTCATCACAATGAATATTCCAACTCTTTAAAGCTTGCTAGAGTCCATAAATGGACCTCTGCAACTTGCATATCTTATCAACTTGTCCATCAAGAACAAAACCATCGAGTTGTGTCATATACACACCCTCTTCAAGGTTATTGTTCAAGAAAGCTGTTTTGGCATCCGTATGCCAAATCTTATAGTCATGATATGTAACAATCGCAAGCATAATCCAGATAGACTTAATCATGGAAACTGGTGAAAAGGTTTCTTCATAATCAATACCATGAATTTGTTTGAAACCTTTGACAACCAATCATGCCTTATAGGTATGTACATTTCCATCCATGTTAGTCTTCTTTTTGAAGATCCATTTACACACTATAGGTTTTAACCCTTTAGATGGATCCACGAGAGACCATATACCGGGTTCTAGTACATGGAGTCCATCTTAGATTTCATGGCTTCAAGCCATTTAACAGACTCTGGAATCGATATAGTGTGATTGTAGGTCTTGGGTTCATTATCTGGGTAGACCAGTACGTTGCCATGCTAAGTCACGAGAAAACCATATCTCTCAAGCACATGACGTACTGTTCTAGACCTACGTAGCTCCTGTGCTACTTGAGGTGGTTTGCTTTGATCCACAGGTTGTGGAGTAACCTCCTCATGATGTTCAACCACTTCTTGTGGCACATCATCCCATCCTTCGTTCAATTATCTTGTGGTTCTAGAACTTCATTGAGTTCTACTTTTCTCCCACTGATACCTTTTACAAAAAATTCTTTCCCTAAAAGTACCAGTACGAGCAACAAAAATTTTGTGCTCTTTTGGGTTGTAAAAATAGTATCCTTTGGTCTTCTTAGGATACCCCACAAATATACATTTATTAGATTTCGGGCCTAGCTTGTTTGAAGTCAATTTCTTGACATAAGCTTCACAACTCCAACTCTTCAGATAAGACAAGTTTGGCTTTCGCCCACTCCATAGTTCACATGGAGTCTTATCCACAAACTTTGATGGCACACAGTTCAATATGAGTCGTAGTCTCTAGGGCATAAACCTAGAATGATGTGGGTAGATCACTAAAACTCATCATGGACCTAACCATATCAAGTAAGGTCTTATTCCTTTTTTCAAACACACCATTATGTTGGGGTGTATATGGAGGAGTGATTTGCAATACTATCCCATACTCCTTTAAGTATTAAGAAAACCCGGAGCTTAAGTATTCACCACCTCGATCTGACTGAAGAGTTTTAATACTTTTGCCCAACATATTCTATACTTCACTTTTGAATTCATTGAATTTATCAAAGGCTTCAGACTTATATATCATCTGGTAGACATAACCATATCTACTGAAGTCATCATACTGATGAAGTATGAATATCCACCTCTGGCTTCAACTATTAGTGGACCGCATGCATCACTATGGATGATGTCTAACAATTCAATACTTTGTTTTGTGAAAGGCGACTTTGTCATCTTGCCTAAAAGGCATGACTTGCATACCTCAAATGACTGAAAGTCAAAGTCCAGAACTCCATCCTTTTGAAGTTTTGCATAGCGGATCTGATTAACATGACCCAATCTACAATGCCAGAGGTCTGTTTGGGTTTGATTGATATGTTTAGCTTTCATTGTTTCAATATTAAGGACATCCTTATTGTTTAAATCAAGAACATACAATTCGTTATATGTTAGGAAACGATCCATATATGCAATAGAAAACAAAAAAATCATAATACAAGGATCGTTCCAAAGAGCCAAGATCAAAGGTATGATTTTACAGTTTATATTAAAGTAGAAATCTACATAAAATTAATCAAGAGTTTAAGAAGTCATATGCACGTTTGGAGGCTCCTCCAATTTTTCCACTGAATGTGTTTTGCTACCAACCCAAGTGTAGGGTCAAACCGATGTAGTCCAAACGAAGACAATCGCAAGGAACTAAGGAAGGATTTGCTAGATCCTCCTTAGCCTTAAGAATCAAGAAGAAATAAAGAGAAATTGATTTCAAGCAAAAACCAAGTCTGGCATGGGAGAGAGAGGAAATGGGCTGAGTGTGTTTTCTTTTTCAATCAAAGTGAATGAATGAAAAACCTTACTCAATTTTAATTAACACTTTTCTTATATAGTGTTATTTAATTGCCCTATTCCCATATGGAATAGGCTTAGGCTCCAACCCAAACACCCCATGTTTCCAAACACTCCCAATTAGATATTTATTTTAATTCATCATTATTTTCAATTAAAATCAATTAATATATATATTTAATATATATATATATATATATATTAACATTTAACAATAATGATAATTTATTTAAATATCTGTTATCACATATTTAAATGTAATTTCACTTATTTAATTTTTCTAACAAATTAAATAAAAGGCTACGACCTCAACAAATTTAATTGCACTATGAAATTACCAAAATACCTTTTTGCCTAAAAAGATGAAAACACCCTTCTTTCTTTCTGAGTCTTAAATTATCTTCTATGTGTGTGACCCATAGGCTCCTCATCATACCGGTAGTGTATAGTATCATGATTAACACCAATTAATCATCTCACTAATACATAGACCAAGATTGGCCCCTAACAAGGCATCATTGGCCCCTAGCAAGACATCATGGCCACCCGATAGATTCAGATTCAGCAAAGTAGCTACATGTCAACGATATGGTTACCGTACAATTTGATCCATTCATCATATGTTATCTTGACGAGATAAAGGCATAGAAATAGTGTCAACCTTCGGTTACTCTCGATATTATGTATTCAGTTTCTAGACTAATGACCTGTATTATAAACTAGATAGAGCAACAACTCAATCCCACTGTGGCCACAGTTTTAGTGTCATTGCCATATACTGAATTGCGCCATGAGATAACTTCTCTCGTACTCGAGAGTGATGAATCCTCTATCTATCCACCATAGTCTTGATACACTCCTCGATGCAGCCAATCACCACTGTATTGACAGCTCTGAATAGAACTGCGTTAGGCTAGTGTCAAACTGCACCAACTAGTGCACAAGGCGCTCCGATGATGTCAGCTCTAAGGATCACATGTACCACCATTCGTTAGAGGATTTTTTCTATAGATATTGGGGTTCCCATCCATATGGAATCCTCTGGTGGGTCTGTCTAGTGAACTTGCTGCAGTGTCTTCACCTATAGCAAGCACTCATGTGTTACACCAGGTTGTCACCAAACAACCTTGATAAGTGAGATCAGTCACTACCTTTCGACAAGGTCGTTCAACACTATGATAGCCTTACCGTATTATCTGCGCCCTTACTTCAAAATAATACTAGGGCTACAAACGTTTCTAGAATGGCCACCATATGTGCTCATAGGGTTCTCACTATCAAGATTTGAAACACTTGATACCCTCGTCATAGTTCTACCATTCTAAGGACATATATCAATACATATTGCAATAATAATGATTTATGCGATATATAATAAAATGCCTTTTATTGATTAATGAACATTATTATAAGGAGTCAATTCTACAATAATTAATTGGCTCTAGGGCATCTACTCTAACATTATATAACCTTGTAATTTCCAATAGAATACCATTCAAACTGAAGGACATCAATCCATTAGAAATTTCAAAATGATATCCCATATTATCCAAAGCAAATACTAAAATAATATTTTTAGAAATTGAAGGTGCAAAATAAAAATTATTTAGTTCCAATAATAAGCTCGTTGGCAAAGTTAAAAGACCATAAACCTAATGCAGCTACATGTGCTCCATTTCCAACTCGTAGGTCCAGCTCTCCCTTGGCAAGCAATCTACTTTACCTTAGTCCTTGGACATCAGTACAAAAGTCAAAAAACAAATTGTATATCCCTAATAAGCCTTATCTGGCTAAGCCTTAACAAAAGTTCCTTGATGATGATGATAATGTTCAATGCATTAGGCTAGCATCGATGACACTTGAGCTACAAAAGCAGCATGAGAATATGGATGCAAATGCCATAATTCTGCACCTCAAGGAGCTTTTTCAAAGTAATGCTCGTCATGAGAGCTATGAGGTGTCAAAGGCAATGTTTAGGAGTCGAATGACTGAAAGAGCCCAAGTTAGTCCTCATGTGCTCAAGATGATTGGGCACATAGAGAGGCTTGAGGCTTTGGGGTTTATTGTGGATACAGACTTACAAGTGGATTTAATTCTGCAGTCATACTTGACTCTTATTCACTGTTCATAATGAACTTCAATATGAACACAATGGTGAAGTCCTTTGTTAGAGCCTCTAAATAGACTTGCGATTGCGGAGCAAGACTTGAAAAAGCCCAAGCCTATTTTACTAGTTGCTGCCAGTAAAGGAAAAGGTAAGGGCTTGGGATAAGCCCCTGTTTTACTAGTTTCTGCCAGTAAAGGAAAGGGTAAGGGTAAGGGAACGGCCAAGGCCTATCCCAAGCCCAAAGGTTAGGATGCTCTGAAACCTGAGGGTGGCATTGGGAAAGGTGAGAAGATAGTCTGCTTCTATTGTGAAAAGCTTGGCCATTAGAGGAAGCACTACAAAGCTTTCAAGCAAGAAAAAGTTAGATGCGTCAAATTCAAGTATGTACATGATTGAGATTAACTTCTCCCTTTCAACATCTTGGGTCATTGACACAGGATTTTATACTCACATTTGTACTAATGTGTAGGGACTAAGGCAGAGTAGATTGCTCGCCAAGGAAGAAGTAGATCTACAAGTTGGAAATTGAGGACATATGGCTGCATTAGATTGGACTTATTGTTTGACTTTGCCTACGGGCTTATTGTTGGAACTTAATAGTGTCAACCTTCAGTTACTCTCGATATTATGTATTCAGTTACTAGACCAATGACGTATATTATAAACTGGATAGAGCAACAACTCAATCCCACTGTGGCCACAGTTTTAGTGTCATTGTCATTTTCTGATTGCACCGTGAGATAACTTTTCCCGTACCCGAGAGTGATGAATCCTCTATCTATCCGCCATAGTCTTGATACACTCCTTGATGTAGCCAATCACTACCGTATTGATAGCTCTGAATAGAATTGCGTTAGGCTAGTGTCAAACTACACCAATCGGTGCACAAGACGCTCTGGTGATCTCAAGTCTAAGGATCACATGCACCACCATTCGTTAGATGATTTGTTCCATTGGCACTGGGGTTAACATCCATATGGAATCCTCTGGTGGGTTAGTCCAGTGAACTTGCCTACAATAAGCACCCAAGTGTTGCACCAGGTTGTCACCAAACACCCTTGACAAGTGAGATCAGTCACTGCCTTTCGGTAGGGTCGTTGAACACTATGATAGCTTTACGGTATTATCTGTGCCCTTTACTTCAGAATAATACTGGGGCTACGGACGTTTTTAGAATGGCCACTAGCTCATAGGGTTCTCACTATCAAGATTTGAAACACTTGATACCCTCGTCATAGTTCTACCATTCTAAGGACATATATCAATACATACAATGATGATTTACGCGATATAGTATAAAATGCTTTTTATTGATCAATGAACATTATTACAAAGAATCAATACATACAATGATGATTTACGCGATATAGTATAAAATGTTTGGATACAAGGGGTGTTTGGGTTGGAGCCAAAGCCTATTCCATATGGGAATAGGGCAATTAAACTTGACTATATAAACTTAAGTTTAATTGAGAGATAGATGAATATCTCATTATATCATTTTTCAGTTGAGAGAAAAACTTTCCAGCCCCTAAACACTCTCATGCCAGGTTTTTGCTTTTGCTAAGAATCAAAGTTTTCTTTGATTTTTGCTTTTTGGTTCTTAAGGCTAAAAAGGATCTAGCAAATCCTTTTTTAGTTCCTTGCGATTATCTTCATGTGGACTACATCGGTTCGATCCTACACTTGGATCGGCAGCAAAATACGTTCAGAGACAAATTTGAAAGAGCCTCCAAATGTGCGTATGATTTCTTAAACTTTAAACTGATTTTCTGCAGATTCTTATTTTGATATAAACTGTAAATTTGTACCCTGATCTTGGTTCTATAGAACAATCCATTTATTATTATTATTTTTTCTGCTGGCTCAATGGATCATTTCCTAACAGTGGTATCAGAGCCTAGGGTACCAGATTTTATAGTTTTATGTGGATGGTTGATTATATGTATTTGATTGATAATATGTTGCTTTAAAGAATTTGCATAAAATCTGCCTTAAAAGCATGTTTTAAGAAATCAATTAATCGATTAATTTTAATTTGTTGATGATCTGCAAGTTTGGTATATTGGGTTATGGATTTTTGTTGAAATCAGTGTTTATGATTGACTACAAAATCCATTTGGTGTGTTTTTGGTGACTGGATGAATTGATCCGGAGCTATAGATCAGTGTATGCTCGCCATGGCGATACAACCCATCGCTGCAGTGTGCGTGTTTGGCTTTCACGCTGATTACAAAATCAGCGCTTGCTGCGGTGATGGTCCTTAGGACGAACACTATACGAAATCAACGCTCGTAGTGGCTATATAACCCATTGCCACGGCGATCGTACATTGAGCGTGAACGTCAAGTAAATCACCGCATGCTGCAGCAATATAACTCATCGCCACAGCGAGCGCACTTCCTAGTTCGTAGGGGCCAGATAGTAAAGTTTTCAAAACTTTTGGACCAAATAAAATCTACAAATTGTTAGGGGGTAATTAATAAGTAACCCACCAATTTAAAAAAATTGATTGTTTTTTAAATGAATGTTATGTACTTGTTTGTATATTGCATGGTGCCTGGTACATGAGCCTTAGACCTATGGTGAATGTTTTAAAATTTTTGGGTATGTATTTTTGTAATTTATTAAATAGGGTTTGCATGTCCTGCCTTTCTCCTCTTCTCAATGTACATTCTCTTCTCATCTTATTCCCCTCGAATGTAAATTAAGGTTTCTAAATTTATTGATGTAAAGAATTTTGTATAATTATTCTTATTGTAAATTTAG
Organism: Pistacia atlantica; assembly: GCA_026229545.1. Classification (NCBI taxonomy): domain Eukaryota; kingdom Viridiplantae; phylum Streptophyta; class Magnoliopsida; order Sapindales; family Anacardiaceae; genus Pistacia; species Pistacia atlantica. The sequence continues at coordinate 22,736,183 of JAPEIT010000014.1, forward strand.
AATGATGTTTTTGTAATGTACTTAAAGACAGAGCAAAGGACGAGGCAACCATACTTGAAGACTCAAGATATTTATTACAGGACCACTAGGTGACCCACCTATTCCTCTAGGCTCGAGGAAATTGGTTTTAGTTGGGCCATGTACTGACACGTTTTAATATTTTGTTTAGAATGCATGATAAGGTTGAATGTTCAATAACATGCCAAACAATGTCATTCTAACAAAGATAATGATCTGGTGAGACATTAAATAACAAACCCTCAATTAAAGGATATTAAGTCACGTAAGCCTTCCATCACCACGGTTTTAATCAAACCACTGTTCGTCAAAACCTTGTTCGCCAAAGCAAAGGGTACACTTCTACCAATGGGAGGTTAAAATGCATTGGAGTTTTCCTTAATGGTGATGGGTCAACTTAAAATGACGGTTTTGCTTGTTTGCCAAAGCGAAGGTTGATAAACGCGTCATGGGCATAATAGAGTAGTACACATATTGTGTGCACGTGGTGACATGTAGTGTCCACTCTATTGATACTAAGAATCACACTTGAGGACGATGGCATGTAGTGTCCATTGGATTGTGTGATTGGCTTATTGGCTTTTTCACATTTGAGGTTGATAGTAGGAGCTATCAACTGGTGTGGATTAAGTATGTTGGCCTACCTAATCAACTCGTTTTGGCTTGCTCGCCAAAGCGAAGGTTAGAAATGGGAAGGATGGGATCTCGGTCCAATAGGAAAGTCAACGGGCTTTCCCGAGTTAATAGTAAGGGCTATTGACTTGAGTAAAATAGTGGGATCATCGTTTAATAAAAGACCATATTAAATAATAATGAACATGGTAATAACAATTAATTATTCTGCACTTGTAGATTCACTTAAAATTGGGCAAAATAATCCCAACATCACTTTGAAATCATCGAACTGGGAGAGAAATGGAATGGTGAAAATTTTGTTAACTGGTATAGAAGTATAAACAATATACTTCAGTCAAGCGATAGATGATACACCACTGAGCAAGCTTTATCACTAGAGCTCGCTGATAGTTCTATCCATGAGACTGGGTATGTATATGTGAAGCATACACATGATGCAAAAGCAAAAATGACTAGATACATTGTGCTTGCATCAATGGCACCATTACTTTGACAACAGTGCCAGAAAATGAATTTAGCTTCTATTCTTCATTTTCTTCATAGAAATGAGAAGCATATGGTGTCTCAATCATTATTCAGATGTAGGATGGAAGAGGGTACCAAAATTGGTGATCATATACTCAAGTTGACCGAGCGTATGAACAAGCCTGAGATTTTGGGATGTGGACTTAATGAGGGTTTAGCGATAATCCTAACATTACAGTCTTTGCCAGATTCTTATTCTCAATTTGTTTATGATTTTATTGAGGAAGATAAGAAGAACACCCTTTTCGAGCTTCTGGATTTGTTGAAGGCTACTAAGTCAGGCATGAAAATGTCAGAAACATTTGCGTTGGTTGAAGCCAGCTCAAGTGAAAAGGAAAGGGCTCAAAAGTCATTGGAAAGAACTATTGCAGATAGGAAAGGCATTTGTCCTCACTATGGGAATCCTAGCCACTGGAGGAAACATTGTAAGGCCTTCCTGGTAAGAGGAAAGAAGAATGTTACTTCTTCATCAGGTAAGTTTTTGAGATCAACTTATCCTATTAATATCTTGGGTTATTAACACAAGATATGGTTCTCACATTTGATTGATGTGTAGGGACTACGGAAGAGTAGATTGCTAGCCGAGGGAGAGGTGGACCTACCAGTTGGAAATGACGCACGTCTTGTATTTGCTATAGGATCTTATCATCTGATTTTGCCGATGGACTTGTTTCTTGGAACTTGTGGATTATTATGGTTTTTCTTCAGTTTCTAGAAATTATATTCCTGTGTCCACTTAGGACAAATGAGAGTATTAGTTTACTAATGGATTTTTTTCCTTGAGTGTAAATAATATTCTTTATGGAACTGTTTCATAATAATATGTTCTTTAAGAAAGACAATAAGGATAATCTCAAAATGGTAATTATGCCAACTTTGGCAAGTTAAGCTAAACATACCTAAAGGAATGTGGGATAGTATCACAACTCACTCCTCTTTATACACCCCAACACAATGGAGTGTCAGAAAGGAGGAACATGACCTCATCGATATGGTTAGGTCTATGATGAGTTTTAGTGATTTACCTACATCGATCTAGGGTTATGCCCTAGAGACTGTGACTCACATTTTGAACCGTGTACCGTCAAAGTCTATAGCTAAAACTCCATATGAGCTATGGAGTGGGCAAAAGCCCAGCTTGTCTTATCTAAGGATTTGGTATTGCAAAGCTTATGTTAAGAAATTGAATTCGAGCAAGCTGGGCCCAAAATCCTAAAAATGTATATTTATGGGGTAACCAAAGGATACTATTTCTACCACCCAGAAGAGCGCAAAATTTTTGTTACTCATTCTGGTGTCTTCCTAGAAAAGGAATTTTTTCTAAGAAGTACTAGTGGGAGAAAAGTAGAACTGGATGAAATTCTAGAACCACAAAATATACTGGACAAAGGACGGGATCATGTGCCACAGGAAGTGGTTGAACATCATGATGAGGAGGTTACTCCACAACTTGTGGAGCAAAGTGAACCACCTCATGTAGCATAGAAGCTACGTAGATCTGGGAGAGTACGCAATAAGCCCGAGAGATATGGTTATCTCGTGACTCAACATGGTGACGTACTGGTCTACCAAGACGATGAACTCATAATCTACGAAGACGCTGTATCGGATCTAGATATTGTTAAATGGCTTGAAGCCATGAAATCTGAGATGGACTCCATGTACGAGAACCAAGTATGGTCTCTGGTGGAACCACTTGAAGGGGTAAAATCCATAGGGTGTAAATCGGGTCTTCAAGAAAAAGACTGACATGGATGGCAAGGTGCATACTTACAAAACACAACTAGTTGCCAAAGGTTTCAAACAAATTCATGGTATTGACTAAGAAGAAACCTTTTCACCAGTTGCCATGATTAAATCCATCTGGATTGTGCTTGTGATTGCTGCATATCATTACTATGAGATTTGGCAAATGGATGTCAAAACAGCTTTCCTAAACGGAAACCTTGAGGAGGATGTGTATATGACACAACCCGATGGTTTAGTTCTTGATGGGCAAGCTAATAGGGTATGCAAGTTGCAGAGATCCATATATGGACTCAAGCAAGCATCAAGGAGCTGGAGCATTCGTTTTGATGAAGCTGTAAAAGAACTCGGTTTTATCAAGAATGAAGATGAGCCACGTGTTTACAAGAAAGTAAGTGGGAGCAGAGTAGTATTCCTAGTGTTGTATATCGATAACATACTTCTGATCAGGAATGATATACCAAACTTGTAGTCGGTAAAGTCTTGGTTATCCAAGTGCTTCTCAATGAAGGACTTAGGGGGAAGCAGCCTACATCCTTGGAATAAAGATCTATCGTGATAGATCAAGTAGGTTGCTTAAACTAAGTCAGAGTACATAGACAAGGTACCGAACACATTCAGTATAGAAAAAAATCCAAGAAGGGATTTCTTCTTATGGCATATGGTGTCTATCTCTGTAAGGATATGTGTCCTTAACCACACAATGAGAGAGATAGAATAAGGAGGATCCCACATGCTTCAGCAAGTGGATCCATCTTGTATGCTCAGATTGATATCTAATGTGCATCAAGCACTTGTTGTGGATATCAATCAGGCTCAATTGAGTAATATGTTATGTACCTAGATTGATGTATGTGCATTCAGCACTAGTAGAAGATATCAATTAAATCCAAGTGAATGACACTGGATGAGTGTCAATGGGCATTCTTAAGTACTTGAAAAGGCTAAAGAATATATTCTTGGATTAACAGGGAAATATGAGCTCACTGTAAGAGAATACAGTGATGCTATTTCCAAACAGGAAAAAGGATGATTATAGTTCGCAATTTGGGATTACATATTTTGTCATACAGTAACTGCAGTGAGCTGGAAGAGCTCGAATCAGTGTACTGCAGTGAATTCTACAATTGATGCTAAGTGTATTGCTTTATTTAATGCTGTCGTGTAGGTGGTTTGGATCAAGAAGTTCATTACTGAACTTGATGTGGTTCCAAGCATTGCTGATCCAGTATAATTGTACTACGATAACAATGGAGCCATTGTTATGGCAAAGGAATCACAGTCTCACCAGTAATCCAAACGCATACTTAGTTGATTCAATCTGATCTAAAAGATAGATTAGAAAGGGAATTTGCAGATTTGCAAAATACCTACTAACCCACTATTGAAGTTTTTGTTGTAACTGAAGCATGATGGGCACTTGGGTCATTCAATGATGAACGCATGAATGATTGGCTATAGTGCAGACACTTGGGTCATTCAATGTTGAGTGCATGAATGATTGGCTATAGTGCAAGTGGGAGATTTTTAGAGTAGGTACCCTAGAGCCAATCAATTATTGTAGAATTGACCCTTTGTAATAATGTTCATTGATCAATAGAAGCCATTTTACTCTATATCGCATAAATCATCATTGTATGTATTGATATATGTAACGCCCCACTTGAGGTACATAGTTCAATTGTGTTGTATTGTTGAATGTTTATTGATTTGTTCTCATTTGAGCTTGCATGTTGTAATTTTTCATTGGTTGGCCCTTAGTTGGATAGATGAGTTGATTTGGTTAAGTGTTTGCCCTAATTTTGGTTGAGACTGGGTGAATTTTTGAAATTCAGTCTTTGCTGCGGCGACAGGTCAGTTGAAAATTTTTAATAAGTTTCTAAAGAATTCTTCCTTTGGGGCACAATGACCTTTCTACCCTTAATTAGTAGGAAAAGTGGTGAGTAAAATGTAAGAGAATTTTATGAAGAATATGCTAGAGTGGGGGTGTGATTGTAATGATTTAAAGGACAAGGATGGAATTCTCAAGGAAGAGCAAGGGTAAAATTGGAATGAATGAAGATAATTTGAGCTAAAAAGGGGTTAAGTTTAGTAAACCCTTCATTCACTCTTCTTCCACCGCCTCTTCCATTCTCCATTTCCTCTCAATTCTTCCTTCAAGCTTTCAAGGATTTTTTAGGGTCTTTAGTTGGATCTTGGTAGAGAATTGATCTAAGGCATCCTAAGGTAAGAATCCTTGCTCTACATGTGAAATTTACCTATAAAGGTGTTGAGGTCTTAAAGTGTTATGGTTTAAAGGTGTAGAGAAAAGACATCTACCAAAGGAAAAGAGAAGTGTTAGTGGAATCACACCATCACAAGGTAAGTAAATCCCAATCCAAGTTGATATTTGAGAAATCCTTTGAGTAGAGATTTATTTATGCATGATATATGTTATGTTATTGAGAACTTGTGTTGAGATGAGTAGTTATTTTGTGGTTGTTAAATACACTTCAATCGAGAAGTGTGATGTGTGAGGAGAATGTAGTTTGTGATGAAATTAAAGGAGATTGAGAAATCTATTTGGAAGTGTTAAGTTATGGTAAGGATTATAGCTTGGTGAGGGAGTTTTCTTCCATTTTGGATGGTTCAAGAGAGGGATAGACTTATAAATAAAGTGGAGTGTAAGTATGCACACTAGTTGTTTGATGAAATGCCTAAGAGAAGTATGAGCATGAGTTGTGAACCTTATTTTTTGCAACATTGGATATTGGCATTTCCTAAGTGCATTAATGAACATGAACCATCCATATGCATTACTTGTGCATTTGAGAAATAGTTTGAGAAAGAGTAGAGAACTGGGTGAATGAACTACTCTAAGAGTAGAAAGAATGAGAAAAGCACTAAGAACAGGTTGGTGCTTTGTGATCTCCACCCGATAGTTATAAAACGGGTTGGTGCTTTGTGATCTCCAGCCGATAGTTATGAAAAAGGGTTGGTGCTTTGTGATCTCCACCCGAAAGTCATGAAGAGTGGGTTGGTGCTGTGTGAACTCCACCCGGCCATGCCTCTGGTAAGATGAGGCCGTGACATATTACAGAAGTTAAAAGAGCTGTGTGAAAGAGAAAATAAATGAGATGAGAAAGAGTGTAAGGAAAGAATTAAAAGAAAGGATTACGGGGACAATCGAGTACAAGGTTTACTTACTGAGCATTGTTTTGTGCTTACCCCGTTGTTTTCTTTGTGGTTGCAGGATCTAGGTGAGAACGCAGTCAGATGGGCGTCGGCAAGCGAGGATGTAACGCCCCATTTGAGGTACGTAGCTAACGTTTCTTCTTTTGCTCTTATTTGAGTTGGTTTATTAGTATTATTATTTGGTTGACCTTTAATTGAGTGGTGTGTTGAATACTTGCCCTAAAATTGGTTGAAATAGAAGAAGTTCAGTGTTCCAGGCTTCGCCGGGGCGAAGAGGTGTTGAAGCCACGAAACTGGCTGACGCCACGCGCAGAAGCTTCCTCGCCGCGGCGACGTGCCAACCAAAATGTTTGTTAAGTTTTAGATATTTTCTTCCCTATAGGCAATTTGACCATTCTACCCCTAATTAGCAGGAAAAGTGGGGAGTAAAATGTAAGGAAATTTTCATGGAGAACATGTTGTTATGGGGGTGTGTTTGTAATGAATCAAAGGATATAGATGGAATTCCTAAGGAAGAGTAAGGGCAAAATGGGAATGCTTGTGTATAAATTTCATTAAAAGGAATTAAGTCATTGCAAACCCTTTATTCCTCTTCTCCATCGCCACTCTCCTCTCTTACTTCCTCTCAATTTCTCTTTCTTTTGTTTAAGGAGTTTTAAAGGGCTTTTGGAGTGATTTGGGGTAGAAAATCAATCTAAGGCATCCTAAGGTAAGGATTCTTGCTTTGGTTGTGAAGCTTTGTGAGTTTTTTTGTATATTTGAATTTTTGAGGTCTTTTGGTTTATTTGTTTAAGAGTAGAGAAAGAGTCAAGCAAACCAAGAGAAAGGAAGAGCTAGTGAGATCTCTCCATAACAAGGTAAGTAAATCCCAACCCAAGTTGAGATTTGAGAATTTTCTTGAGTAGGGTTTTTGATAGCAATTATGAATGTATGTTATATACATGTTATATGCCATGTTATTGAATCTTAAATGGAGATTATTAGTGCTTTGTGATTGTTCATACATTTCAAATATAAGAAGGGAGATGTGGGTTGGAAAGGTAGTTTGAGATGGAATTGAAGGATATTGAGAAATCCTTTTTGGAAGTGTCTTTCTTTGGCAGGAATTATGGCTATGTGAGGGAGTTTCTCCCCATTTTGGATGGTTAGAGAAAGACATAGGCTTATTGTTATAGTAGAGTTTTATTATGCACTTGAGTTGTTTGATGAAAAGCCTAATAGAGGTTTAAGTATGAGTAGTGAACCTTAATTCTTGCAACATTGCATGTTGGCATTTCATAAGTGCATTAGTGGAGATGAACCATCCATAGGCATTAATTGTGCATTGAGAAGTGACCTAAGAAAGAGTAGGAAACTTTGTGTATGCACTTGCTCTATGAGTAGAGAATTTTGTGGATGCAACTACTCTAAGGGTAGAGAGAATGAGAAGTGCTAGAGTAGAGTGAATGAGAAGAGTATTAGAAATGGGTTAATGCTTTGTGATCATCACCCGACAGTGATGAGAATCGGGTTGATGCTTCGTGATCATCACCCGAATAGTTATTAGAAATGGGTTGATGCTTGGTGATCATTGATAAGCGTATTTTACACTATGATTTTGCATTGAATTTTGATAGGATTTAGGATACTTTTCATACAATTTGGGCCATAATTGCTACCTAATTCTATTAATTTGTCTTTGTAGGCCTAAACGATGATTTTTAGCATTAATGACAGTTTTGAGCGTAAATTGTGTAACTTGAGCTTGAAAACTCGGAATAACCTGAATTTAGAAGCTTTGGAAAGCTAAGAAGAAGAGCTACAACGTTCATGTTTTGGGTTTTTCCTAATTCTGACTGGACAAAGGTGAAAACTTGGCTTGAAGTCGTGAAAAGGACGCTGGGAACTGAAGAAAAACGTCTTTGGACGTGCTTCAGTATTTCTGCCATAACTTGAGCTGTAGACCTCGGATTGTGCTGATTCTTGAACTACCAGAAAGATAATTTAAAGGGATAAAATTCATATGTTTTACACTTTTCCATATTCTAACTATATCATGCTCAAATTGGGCCTGTAAGTCTTCGCCGCGGTAGGAAAAAGCTTACGCGGCGAAATCTGTCAGATGCAAAAATAAAACGACGCGTTTTGGCTTGCTAGGGCTTCATCCTTAAGTGAGAGAGGTGTAAATTAGAGCGAAAAGGAAGAGAAAAGGGGCTTGGTTCGTGATTTGGGAGGCAGCTCATGGAAGGAGAAGATTATTGAAGATTTGGGCTTCAAATTAGAGAAGATTTCTCCATCTTTTGCTTGCTTTTCAATGATGAATCTTGATTCAGTTTGTTTTTGTTGTTTTATTTCGTTTTTGAGTATGAACTGAGTTGTTTAGATAGGGTTTGATGTAATCTTGATACAATGATTCAAATTTATATGAATTGAATTACTTTGAGTTTTAATTTCATGATTGAGTGTTTATCTTTTTGCTTAATGTCTTTTGGATGCTTGATCACCATTCAAATGTGTGTTGTTCACAATGAGACTGAGAAGTGATTTGTGATTGTGCCTCTTGGGATAAATACCATAGATTAGCAAACGCTAGAGATAGGTTTAGCGATCTATGAAATCTAGATAGAATTCCACAAAGCTTAAAATCCTTTGAACTATTAATCTTCATTTTGTTGGGTGCGGAAGCTTAATAGGGATAAGTAGGGAAATGTAGCATGAGAATGTATGTTTTACAACTTAGGGAATTCGATTTTCAATCAAGGAATTAGAACTTGGGTAATAGATTCTATGATTTGGGTTAGCGTATTTAGGTGAATTCAACACCCTAGCATTTGTTTTAGAATTGTTTAATTAGTTAAGTTATTGGGTTTTGCATTTGTATTTAGTTTGTTAATCTTCCATCAATCCAATGTATTGTTGCTTCAATTAGGACTTAAACTAGAAAAATCGGTAATTAGTAACACTATCCTCGTGGGAACGATACTCACTCATCACTTTATTACTTTTTGCGACTAGTATACTTGCTATTTTTGCATGTTGTAGTAAACACGCATCAAGTTTTTGGCGCCGTTGCCGGGGATGGTTGATTATTAATATTGATAGTATCTAGTGTAGTGCTAAATTGAGGCTTTTATTTCATTTTTGTAGTTAATTGTAAATATTGTATAGTCTTAAGTATGAGAATTGACATTACCTCTTTCGTGCAAGGCAACGATGAATCACTATATGAAGCTTGGGAGAGGTACACGGAGTTGTTAAGGAATTGTCCACATAACGGTCTACCGTTTTGGAGACAAGTCCAAACATTTTACAATGGGTTGCTACCAAATATTCAAATGATGGTAGATGTGGCAGCAGGCGGAGCCTTAAATAACAAGACCCCAGAAGATGCTTATGAATTGCTTGAGTTGATGGCCAACAATAACTACCAAAGACCTAATGAGAGAGAAATGCCGAAGAGAACAATGGGTCTACATGAAGTTGACACGTTTGACACATTATCTGCACAAATTGCACCATGTCAAAGCCAATTGGGAGGTATGAATGTAAATTCTTTTCACTCACCATTTATAACTTGTGAATTTTGTGCAGGAAACCATGAGAGTGTGGAATGCCAAGATGGGAACCAGTTATTCTTCTCAACAACCGAGCAAGTGAATTACGTGGTTAGTTCACAAAGGCTGCAAAGTGACTCCTTCTCAGATGCTTACAATCTTGGTTGGGGGAATCACCCAAATTTGTCCTGGAGCGATCAAAGCAGTCAATCAAATCAAAGGACAATGCCAAACCATCAACCAGTGGTGAATCATCAACCATGTGAGCAAAGAATGTCGAAATTGGAAGATATATTCGAAGAGTTCATGCAAGAAACCACAAGTTTTATGAATGAGACACACTCAAACTTCATAAATCAAGGAGTGTCCATTCAAAATTTAGAGGTTCAAATGGGGCAATTGGTTGAACAACTGACAGAGAGATGTCAAGGTTCTTTGCCAAGCACAAAGGTCATAAATCCTGAAGAACAATTAAATGTCACACCATTGAGGAGAGGTATAGTGTTGGAGCAACCTCACAATGAAGAAAAGTTGGAAGAACATGAAGACAAGACCAATGAAGAGGAAAATCTCAAAGCGGAAAGGTGTGCAAAATACTTAGGGGAATTTCAACCAAGCAACTTACCTCACAAGGAACAATTTGAGGAATTTGGTATAAATGCGCACAAGTCAAAATTGGTGTTGGAAGAGGCTCCAAACATTGGACTCAACCAATCACCATCTCATCTCAAGTACGCATATACGAATTTGAAGTTCCGAAAAGATGCTTATGAGAATGTCCGAAATCCTAAGGAAAGATCAAGAGGTGGCAATGGGAAGTGAAGCACCCCACAAGGATCCGGATTGACGAAGGACCATGGGAAAGTCAAGCTTTGACTATAAACAAGCGCTTCTTGGGAGGCAACCCAAGTCTTTTCAATTGTTTTTCATTTCATTGCTGTTTGAATTTGTTTTAGTTTTCTTATGATTTTGAATTAGTTTTAATTTGTGTGTTTTTGGGTGTTTCAGGTGAAGTTTGAAGCTAAGGAAAAGGAAAGAAAAACTTCAGACTTCGCCGGGGCGAAGATTGTTCTTCGCCGGGGCGAAGTGCCCTGAAGAATGTTGTAGCTCCTGTAATTTTTCGCCGAGGCGAAGAATTTGTTGTGCCGCTGCACGATCCGGGTTTGAATTTAGGGTTTTATCATGAAGAACTTCGCCGCGGCGAAGTATGTTTCCTTTTATTTTTGTGAAAATTTTCCTGAAGCACTTTTCTTTTTAGTTTTTGTTTTTATTTCTTTATGTTTTGTAAGTAGGAATTGATGTTGATTTCCTCGTTCTTGGCTCTTTATTTGTTTTTGTTTAGATTTTAGGTTTAGTTCAATAAGGTTGAGATTAGGATGTAATTCTTTCATATTAATCGGTGAGGGTATCTAACACATTTGGCACCATAGACTTTCTTTTGTTTGATAGATGATGATGATGAGGAAGCCAAGGAATGGATGGCAGGATGTTGCACAAAAATCGGCCTTTACGGATTAGTCAGGGGAGTATCTCGTAACCTTTACTTTTGTTTTTCTATTCCTTGGATGTACATGATGTGACATTGGGGACAATGTCATTTTAAGTTGGGGGTAGGAAATAGACATAAAGCTTGGTTTAAGGGTATCGATGGAAACCAGAACCCGCCTTAAAAAGCGCTAGCGTGCTTGGCAACCTACGGTATAACAACGCCACGTACACCTTAAAAGGAAAAAAAAAAAAAAAAAAAAACTTTAGTTATTTTATTTAGTTTGATTGTTTTTGCCGATGATGAATTGCATAAGTCTATGATGAAACTTGAATTGTTGGGATATTATTCTTGGAAAATGTTAAGCATTGCTTCAAGTTTAGGTTATTGACTGAATTTTGATTGAGGTTTGTTGAGTGGTTCAACCACCATTTTCATTTTTTCGGCATGCTTAGAAACATTTTATGTGGTTAGGTGAAGTTTGATAATGTTGGTGGACTCTAGAACCTAGTAGAGAAGTGCTTGAGGCGAAATTCTAAGATTAGACATTGTTGAGGAAATGATTTAGGCATTTTTCTAACGTTTGAGCCTTTCCAGCCGACCCATGAATGAATCTTTCCCTAGTCACCCATTTGAGCCTTATGAGATTATCATTGCCTTATTTTCCTTGCAAACCAAAAATTGTCCACTCCCTATACCCTAAACACTTATCATACCCTTTAGGAGAATTATGGACCAAATGTATGACACAAAAGAGCGTTGAGAGGTGTGTGAATAAGTGATGGACCAAAATCTTAAGTTTGGGGGTTGCAAAAAAAAAAAGGGCACGAAGAAGGGGCAATAGACCTCAATGGTGTTGCAAATAATTGTTATTGTAAATATTTATATTTGAAAAAAAAAAAAAAAAGAAAGAAAGAAAGAAGAAGAAGAAGAAGAAAAAAAATTGCTTTAGTTCAATTCAAAATCAACAATAAGAAATGCATAAGTTTGAGGGTTGTAAAATGGTTGACACTTTGATTGGTGGTTGAGAAAGAAAGTGGAGATTGATTGAGCTCTTAGTGTTTGCATGAGGAAAACCGAGTTCTCTTACTTTGTTTATCCTATCCCTTTCCTTGAAGCCCACTACCCTTGCCTAACATTACAAGCTTGCAAAGACCTTTTGATCCTTAGCGATGTCTAGTCCACATTAGTGGAGAGTAGTTCGATACTTAGGCTTATGGAGTCTGCCACCATTTGATAAACTTTACATTTCGCATAAAATAATCCGGGAAGTCGGAATGTGGTGAAGTGGGGATTACCTACTCGGGGGATCAGTAGAGAAAGATAGTCGATGCAACTTATAACTTCTTGGAGTGTTGAACATTTTCTACTAATAATTTTTCAACAACCTTAGAGACTTGTATAAATTCTAGGCAATTCTTGTGTTGAGTTTGAGCCTAATTTTTGTTTGTTCATTTTTAGTTTTGTTGTTTTGTGTTTTTGGTTGTTTGTTGCTTTTCTTCCTTTGAGTTTTTATTCCTTTTTGCTCGAGGACGAGCAAATCTTAAGTTTGGGGGTAGTTGATAAGCGTATTTTACACTATGATTTTGCATTGAATTTTGATAGGATTTAGGATACTTTTCATACAATTTGGGCCATAATTGCTACCTAATTCTATTAATTTGTCTTTGTAGGCCTAAACGATGATTTTTAGCATTAATGACAGTTTTGAGCGTAAATTGTGTAACTTGAGCTTGAAAACTCGGAATAACCTGAATTTAGAAGCTTTGGAAAGCTAAGAAGAAGAGCTACAACGTTCATGTTTTGGGTTTTTCCTAATTCTGACTGGACAAAGGTGAAAACTTGGCTTGAAGTCGTGAAAAGGACGCTGGGAACTGAAGAAAAACGTCTTTGGACGTGCTTCAGTATTTCTGCCATAACTTGAGCTGTAGACCTCGGATTGTGCTGATTCTTGAACTACCAGAAAGATAATTTAAAGGGATAAAATTCATATGTTTTACACTTTTCCATATTCTAACTATATCATGCTCAAATTGGGCCTGTAAGTCTTCGCCGCGGCGGAAAAAGTTTCTTGCCGCGGCGAAATCTCGTCAGATGCAAAAAATAAAACGACGCGTTTTGGCTTGCTAGGGCTTCATCCTTAAGTGAGAGAGGTGTAAATTAGAGCGAAAAGGAAGAGAAAAGGGGCTTGGTTCGTGATTTGGGAGGCAGCTCATGGAAGGAGAAGATTATTGAAGATTTGGGCTTCAAATTAGAGAAGATTTCTCCATCTTTTGCTTGCTTTTCAATGATGAATCTTGATTCAGTTTGTTTTTGTTGTTTTATTTCGTTTTTGAGTATGAACTGAGTTGTTTAGATAGGGTTTGATGTAATCTTGATACAATGATTCAAATTTATATGAATTGAATTACTTTGAGTTTTAATTTCATGATTGAGTGTTTATCTTTTTGCTTAATGTCTTTTGGATGCTTGATCACCATTCAAATGTGTGTTGTTCACAATGAGACTGAGAAGTGATTTGTGATTGTGCCTCTTGGGATAAATACCATAGATTAGCAAACGCTAGAGATAGGTTTAGCGATCTATGAAATCTAGATAGAATTCCACAAAGCTTAAAATCCTTTGAACTATTAATCTTCATTTTGTTGGGTGCGGAAGCTTAATAGGGATAAGTAGGGAAATGTAGCATGAGAATGCATGTTTTACAACTTAGGGAATTCGATTTTCAATCAAGGAATTAGAACTTGGGTAATAGATTCTATGATTTGGGTTAGCGTATTTAGGTGAATTCAACACCCTAGCATTTGTTTTAGAATTGTTTAATTAGTTAAGTTATTGGGTTTTGCATTTGTATTTAGTTTGTTAATCTTCCATCAATCCAATGTATTGTTGCTTCAATTAGGACTTAAACTAGAAAAATCGGTAATTAGTAACACTATCCTCGTGGGAACGATACTCACTCATCACTTTATTACTTTTTGCGACTAGAATACTTGCTATTTTTGCATGTTGTAGTAAACACGCATCAATCATCACCCAATAGTTATTAGAAACGGGTGGATGCTTTGTGATCATCACCCGGTTAGTTATTAGAGAGGGGTTGATGCTTTGTGATCATCACTCGATATTTAGTAGAAATGGGTTGATGCTTTGTGATCATCACCCAACAGTCACTAAGAACGGGTTGGTGTTGTGTGAACTCCACCCGAAAGTCATGAAGAGTGAGATGGTGTTGTGTGAACGCCACTAGGCCATACCTCCAGTAAGATGAGGCGATGACGTCTAGTAGAAACAGAAACAGAAGTAGTGTAAGGAAAGAATTAAGAGAAATACATACGGAGATAAATAGATAGAGGGTTTACTTACTGAGCATTATTTTGTGCTCACCCCGTTATTTTCCTTTTTGGATGCAAGATCTAGGTGATGATGCAATGGAGCGGACGCAAAAACGAGCTTGAGCAATAGCTACACTGTTTCCCCTGTTTTTGTCTTTTAAAATGGCTTTTTGTAAATGATGCTCTTTGTGTATAAAAGACTTATTATTTATAATAAAAAGAAAAGTTTTGGGCCCATTTTCTATTGTTATTATGCATGCATTGTACTAGTTTACTGCAGTTGTTACAGAGGAGCAATAGCTACACTGTCCACTGTTTTAATATCATTTTGCAAAGGATATTCTGTTTTGTATAAATAATGTTTATATGTAATAAAAGAAAATTTTAGGGCCCATTTACTTTTGCTAATGTACATATATTCTACTTGATATATTTTTCTGAGTATCCTAGTATAAAGCAGTCACTACAATATATGTCCTTAGAATGGTAGAACCTTGACGAGGGTATCAAGTGTTTCAAATCTTGATAGTGAGAACCTTATGAGCACATATAGTGGCCATTCTAGAAACGTTCGTAGCCCTAGTATTATTCTGAAGTAAGGGCACAGATAATACAGTAAGACTATCATAGTGTTGAACGACCCTGTCGAAAGGCAGTGACTGATCTCACTTGTAAAGGTCGTTCGGTGACAACCTGGTGCAATGCATGGGTGCTTGCTGTAGGCAAGTTCACTGGACTGACCCACTAGAGGATTCCATATGGATGGTAACCCCAGTGTCTATGGAACAAATCCTCTAACGAATGGTGGTGCATGTGATCCTTAGACTTGAGATCATCGGAGCGCCTTGTGCACCGATTGGTGTAGTTTGACACTAGCCTAACGCAGTTCTTTTCAGAGGTGTCAATACAGTGGTGATTGGCTGCATCAAGGAATGTATCAAGACTATGGTGGATAGACAGAGGATTCATCACTCCCGAGTACAGGAGAAGTTATCTTACAGCGGAATTCAGTAAATGGCAATGACACTAAAAGTGTGGCCACAGTGGGATTGAGTTGTTGCTGTATCCTATTTATAATACGAGTCATTGGTCCAGTAACTGAATACATAATATCGAGAGTAACCGAAGGTTGACACTATTTATATGCCTTCATCTCATTGAGATAACGGATGATGAAAGGATCGAATTGTACGGTAACCATATCGTTGACAGGTAGCTACTTTGCTAAATTCGAATCTATCGGGTGAACATGATGCCTTGCTAGGGGCCAATCTTGGTCTGTGTATTAGTGAGACGATTAATTAGTGTTAATCACGATACTATACACTACCGGTATGATGAGAATCCTATGGGTTATACACATAGAAGATAATTTAAGACTTAGGAAGTAAGAGGGGTGTTTTCGTCTTTTTAGGCAAAAAGGTATTTTTGGTAATTTTACAGTGCAATTAAATTTGCTGAGGTCATAGCCTTTATTTAATTTATTAGAAAATTTAAATAAGTAAGATTATGTTTAAATATGTGTTAGCATATATTTAAATAAGTTATCATTATTGTTAAATGTTAATATATATTAAACATATATTAATTGATTTTAATTGAGATAATGATAAACTAAAATAAATATCTAAATGGGAGTGTTTGGATACAAGGGGTGTTTGGGTTGGAGCCCAAGCCTATTCCATATGGGAATAGGGCAATGAAACTTGACTATATAAACTTAAGTTTAATTGAGAGACAGGTGAATATTTCATTATATCATTTTTCATTTGAGAGAAAAACTTTCTAGCCTCTAAACACTCTCACGCCAGGTTTTTGCTTTTGCTAAGAATCAAAGTTTTCTTCTTTGATTTTTGCTTCTTGGTTCTTAAGGCTAAAGAGGATCTAGCAAATCCTTCTTTAGTTCCTTGCGATTATCTTCGTGTGGACTACATCGGTTCGATCCTACACTTGGATCGGTAGCAAAATACGTTCAAAGACAAAGTTGGAGGAGCCTCCAAACGTGCGTATGATTTCTTAAACTCTAAACTGATTTTTTGCAGATTCTTATTTTGATATAAACTGTAAATTTGTACCCTGATCTAGGTTCGATGGAACGATCCGTGTTATTATTATTTTTGTTTTGCACTACCTCAAGCGAAGGAACCACAATCTGAGCAGTAATCCAAACACATACTCAAGCATTTTCATCTCATCAGAGAAATGGCTAAGAGGAAAGATGTGCATATCAGTAAAGTACATATTGATGACAATCTCACTGATCCACTGACGAAGCCTTTATTGAAGCAAAAGCATGAAGAGCACTTAAGGTCATTTGGTATTAAATACATGAATGATTAGCTGTAGTGCAAGTGGGAGATTGTTAGAGTAGGTGCCTTAGAGCCAATCGACAATAAAAGGCAAATTCTTCTATATCATGTAAATCATAATTGTTTGTATTGATACATGCCCTTAGGATGGTAGAACCATGACGAGGGTATAGTGAGAACCCTATGATCACATATGGTGGCCATTCTGAAAATGTCTGTAGCCCTAGTATTATTCTAACCAAGGACATAGATAATATGGTAAGGCTGTCATAGTGTTGAACGACCTTGTCGAAAGATAGTGACTGATCTCACTTGTCAAGGTTGTTTATCGACAACCTAGTGCTATGCATGGGTGCTTGCTGAAGGAAAGTTCACTAGACAAACCCACCAGAGGATTCCATATGGATGGTAACCCTAGTGTCTATGGAATAAATTCTCTAACAAATGGTGGTGCATGTGATCCTTAGACTTGAGATCACTGGAATGCCTTGTGCACCGAATGGTGTAGTTTGATACTAGCCCAACATAGTTCTATTCAGGGCTATCAATACGATAGAGATTGGTTGTGTCGAGGAGTGTATCAAGAATATGGTGGATTGTTGAGTGTTGAAAATGTGGATTTATTTTGTGATTTGGAGGTGAAATTGTAAGAAATTCAAGTTTTAACACATTATTTAGGACGAGTTTCCATATTTTTTTTGTTATCCCCCAGAATCATGGGTTTTGTTGTGTTTTTAAGTATTTAGGAGCAAAAAGATGGAATATTCGTGCTTGTGCTAGCGTTTGGACATCCTAGACCTGTTGAGTGCAGATAAATAAAAATGAATGGAAAAAGAGTGAAATTCGGCGTTTGAGTCATGGCGTGAAGACGAAAAAACTAAAATTGAGTTGTAGCACACTTTTCTGCGCCATAGCATAAAGTCGACGAAATTCAAATTGCGCCACGACATGAGAGTTTTTGTCAAAGGAAAAATCGCCTGGAGCAGCGCCGCAGTGCAAATAAAGTGAGCTACGGTGCAATTAAAATGAGCCGTAGTGAAGAAAAAGTGCACCGCGGCACAAATCGCGATATTTGGAAGAACTGCACATTTTCATTCCTAATTTTGTCAACCATTATTTACAATTATGCCATTTGCCTAAAAACTATATAAAGGCAACTTTACTCTGATTTTCAGATATATTACGTTTTATTAAACACTTTTTCAACTTTTGAGGCTTGGGAGAGAGTGATTGATTGCGTAAGGCTAAACCTTAATCACGTTGACAAGATTTTGCATCCAAATGTGTAAGGGTAAGATCAAGGTTTGTTTTCTTGTATTTATGAGTAGCTAAACCCTTTCATAGTGTATCCAACGTAATCTAATTAGACTAGTTTATGTTTATTGTTTGATTGAATGTTTAATTGATCCAATGGTATCTTAGTTTTGTTCATTTATGTTTATTGAGCTAATTAATCGTTATTATTGCATGATTGCCTTTGATTTACGGTTGAATGATTGTATGAGTCAAGGTTAGGCTACACGCCACTAGCTAATTTGAATATCTCTTGCTGTTTGATCATTGTTGATGTCTGATCGTGTTTAATAGTTAATTGATTGACTATATGAGTTGGGGTTAGGATATACGCCACTAGTTAATCTCATATTACTCTAATGAACAATTGTTATATGTCTGTACGATGCCCTCGATAGATGTGAGTTGGTTTGTGTTCACTTTGGTACTTTTATGCATAATGGGTTTTTGTGATTTAGACTAGGCTACATGCCACAAGCTAGTTTGGATTATGAAAACACTAGGTTGATCTAATTGGCCACGGGACGACCTTACTTGGGTAAGTATCGACCGTGAGATTTGGAATCAATAAACATCGTTTAGATTAATAACGTAAGGTAGGATAATTATGGTGAAATTGGATACACTAGACCATTTTCTCATTGTTGATCACTTGTTTAGATATTGTTTTTTACCTTAGTTGTCATTGTAGTATTTTTGTTATTCTTATTTGAATTTTAGTTAATTTAGATTTTATTGAATTATTGGACATTCTTATTATCTCACTTGATTTAATTATTTAGCTGTTTTTACACAGTACTAGATTAATTGATAGCTCGATTCTCTGTGGGATTGACCCTTACTTATGCACTGTATTGCAAGAGCGATGCAAATAATTGATCTACCATATGTAGCAGAAAACAAAAATTCAATCAGTAAATCAATTACCTTTCTTTGCCTAGATCCGAGTATAGATTATACCGTTTACATGTTTATAAACAAAAATCTGTATAAAGTAAATCCATTCAAGGATTAGAATACTTGCTTACGTTTGGAGGCTCCTTCGAATATCTCTAATTTCAGACAGAACACTGTTCACAACTACTGTTCACTGTTAACTGTTCACGTGATTTTTCGCCAATCGATCCAAAGTAGGATGGCACTTACGGAAGTCGACACGAAGATAATCCACAAAACCTTTGATTATTTTGCTAGAACAATCAAGGGCTTCAAGAATCAAGAAAGAAGAACAAGAAAAGTTTTATTCCAGAGAGAGAGAGGGAGAGATAGGGTGGCTAGGGTTTTAATTGAATGAATAATTATCCTATGTTTTAATTTTAAGGTTGCACTTATATAGTGCAACAATTAAAACCCTATTCCACTTAGGAATAGCCATGGGCTCCAACCCCGGTTTACCCTTGAAACCAAACACACCATTTATGGTATTTTAATTAATTAATTAATTATTATAATTAAAATCAATTAATATATAATAATATATTAATATTTAATTAATAATAATAATTCGTTTAAATATATACAAAGATATATTTAAATATAATCTTACTAATTTAATTTTAATATTAAAATTAAATGCAAGCAACAACCTCAGCAAATTTAATTGCACCGTGGGATTATCAAAATACCATTTCCTCATAAAAGGTGAAAATACCCTTCTCACAAATTGATTCTTAAATTATCTTCTAAGTGTATGACCCATAGGCTCCTCATCATATCGACAATGTGTAGTATCGTGATTAACACCAATTAATCGTCTCATTACACATAGACCAAGATTGGCCCCTAGCAAGTCATCATGGCCACCCGATATATTCAAATTTAGCGAAACCGCAGCCTGTCAACAATTTAGTTACCGTACAATCAAATCATTTCATCAACCGTTATCTTATCGAGACTGAGGTACAAAAATAGGGTCAACCTCAGATATCCTCGACATGTTTTTATTTAGTTACTGGACCAATGATATGAATATTAAATTGGATTGAGCATCAACTCAATCCCACTATGGCCACAATTTAGTGTCATTGCCATTTACTGAATTACCTAGTGAGATAACTTCTCTCGTACCCAGGAGTGATGAATCCTTTGTCGATTCACCATAGTCTCGATACACTTCTTAATGTAGCCAATCACTACCGTATTGATAGCTTTGAATCGAACTATGTTGGGCTAGTGTCAAACTACACCAATTGGTGCACAAGGCGCTCCGATGATCTCAAGTCTAAGGATCACATGCACCACCATCCGTTAGAGGATTTATTCCATAGACATTGGGGTTACTATCTGTATGGAATCCTCTGGTGGGTCTGTCTAGTGAACTTGCCTCTAGCAAGCACCCATGCATTGCACCAGGTGATCGGCAAACAACCTTGACAAGTGAGATCAGTCACTGCCTTTCAACAGGGTCATTCAACACTATGATAGCCTTACCGTATTATCTGTGTCCTTGCTCAGAATAATACTGGGGCTACGAACGTTTCTATAATGGCCACCATATGTGATTAGAGGGTTCTCACTATCAAGATTTGAAACACTTGATACCCTCGTCACGGTTCTACCATCCTAAGGACATATATCATTACATACACAATATAGAAGAATATGCTTTTTATTGATAAATAAACATCTATTACGGAGTCAATTTTACAGTAATTGATTGGCTCTAGGGCACCTACTCTAACAAGTGACCCGTGCACTTGCAGAGGAATTAAAGTTTAACCGAACAAGTTTTTGGCACCATTGCCAAGGAGTTGGAGTTATTTGATTTCTTTTATTTGTGCTTTTTATTTTTGTAGTTAGATTTGATTTGATTTTAGTTTTTTTTTTTTTGTTTTTTTTCTAGTTGTTTTGTGCATTTCCGTGCTACACTTTTTCTTTGTTTTGAGTTTTTTTGAATGCAAGGTTGCCGATCGTTGGATGAAGAAGTGCTTCCTTATTTTGAAAGGGTGAATTTGATCGGTAGAAAGAGAAGAGAACCTAAAAGTTCTGAAGAATCAAGTGCTTCAAATTCAGAATCGAAGAAGAGATGGTGAATCCACCCCGCTTGATGAAGGAGTATGTGCATCCTACCATTAAAGTGTTGCCATCCTGTATTTTTTTTTAGTGTTGTAATGAGGAATTATGAGTTGAAGAGTATCCATTTTCAGATGCTTCCTTCATTCCATGGGATGGCCATTGAAGATCTATTGACATTTATTAGAGATTTTTACTCAACCATGCTTTCCATATATATTGAAGGACATAACAAAGAATTGGTTCATGTCATTGGCACTAGCTTCACTTACCACTTGGGACTCCATCTACGATAAATTCATAGGTAAATTTTATTCTCATGCGAAGACTACGGAACTAAGAGGTAAAATTTCTACTTTTCTTAACTTGATGGTGAGCTATTCCATAAGGCTAGGGAAAGATTTAAATTCATTTTAGTTGCATGTCCACATCATAGATACCTTTTAGAATTATTGAATTAGTTTTTTTCTATGATGGACTGATATAGGCTTGCCAGGCCATAATTGATAATACCACAGGTGGTGCCATGGGAGAAAAGACTACAGAGGAGACATACGAATTGTTTGAGATGCTTGGTGCCAACTCACAACAGAAGAGTGTTAAAGGGAAAGCAAAGGGAATTTATGAAGTGAGTGCTAACACCGAGTTAGCTATGCAAGTGTCTGAATTGACAAAGCAAGTCAAGACCATGTGCAACATGATGATGGGGCAAGGACAGAGTAATTCCAATTAGGTATGTGCTATTTGTGGTAATGTTGGCCATACTACTAATGTTTGTCCTTCAGGTGAGAGTTTTCTAGAAGTTGTGGAGCAAGTAAACATGATGAACTCTTACAACCAAAGACCCTACAATCCGTATTCAAACACATACAATCCTGGGTGGAGGAACAATCCAAACTTTTCATGGAGAAACAACTAGCAACAAGGAAGTTCTGATCTCATTATGCAACCAAAGAAGCCATCATTGGAAGAGACATTATACCATTTCATTCAAGTGTCTTAATAAACAAATCAGAACTTCAAAAAAAAGAGATTCGAACAGCAAGATGCAACCATAAGGAAGATGGAAGTCCAAATAGGCCAAATTGCAAAGGCATTACAAGGCCATGTCCCGAGGACATTACCAAGTCACGCGGAGTAAGCAAATGCAATCACAGTATTAAAAAGTGGTAAGGTAATTAATCAAGACATCAATTCTGAAACTAATGAGCCTTTGTTTGATCATGCAAAACAAAATGAAGTCAAGGGGAAGCAACAAAGTGCACCTGTTCAGAGTGAAGAGATTGACCCTCCATATTGCCATCGAAGCCCTACGTTCTACCCTACGTTCCACCCGTGCCTTTTCTGGGTCGTCTGATTAAAAGCAAATGGGATAAGTCATTTTCTAATATCTATGACATTTTATCTAAGCTTAATGTGAACTTACCCTTGCTAGAATTGGTTAGGAAACTGCTAGCTTATGCTAAATTCTTCAAGGAGTGGAACACCTAAAAGCATCAATATGAACCTATTAAGAAAGTCTTGATTTTTGAGACAGCGAGTGTGGTTTTGCAACAAAAGTTACCACCCAAATTGAAAGATCTTGGGAGTTTTATTATTGACATTACAGTTGGTAGTAAAAAGAAGAAGCAAGCTGTAATGTCCCACTAGGCAAGTATTCACTGAGTATCCTATAGAGAGAATCCAGGGAATTGCTAATTTAAAAGGGGTGTTCGTCAAATTTTTTATCCTTAATCCAGTTATAGCATACTATTACACAAAGATTATTTCTCACATATATAAATCCACATTAAATTTCTTCACTGAGACAATGTGTGCAATCCTCTTGCCAGCTTGACGTCTCCCGACCACTATAATCTAATACCTGCAAAAATAAGGAAAGCAACGGAGTGAGCTATAAATGCTTAGTAAGAAAACCAAATCTAATTATGCTCTTACTTTGTTGTTCCCATTTTCACGGTACTGCTTCTAAATTTCTACTTGATTTCTCTCTTTATTCTTAGGCGTACTACTTAG
Source organism: Pistacia atlantica (assembly GCA_026229545.1). Classification (NCBI taxonomy): domain Eukaryota; kingdom Viridiplantae; phylum Streptophyta; class Magnoliopsida; order Sapindales; family Anacardiaceae; genus Pistacia; species Pistacia atlantica. The sequence continues at coordinate 22,759,266 of JAPEIT010000014.1, forward strand.
TAGTCTTCTATTTTTCTCAAATCTTTCTAAATCCTTCTAGGGTTGTACGATTCTTTATCATTTTATTTCTCTTCTCTGCTAGATTATAACTTTCTGTACTCAACAAATCACTAAGTTTTCTTGTCATGTTTCTAATTTTTGTTCTTTTCTAGCATGTATCTAATTTCTGTTCTTTTCTTGTATATCTCTAATTTCTTTTCTATTCTCATAGGCTTCTATTTTCTTTTCTTCTCTATTCTTGATGAGAATGCAAAATGTCATATTTACCCCCCTTAATGTCTATTTTTTTTATACTTACTTGCTGCCTAAATGTACTCATTATTATTCTATTTTGATTTAGGATGCAAATGGAGGCGTTAATTGCAAAACAGAACTAATTAAGTGAATTCGGACAGTTTCAACATTGTTTCGTAATTTGGGTATAACTCTCTCATCCGAGCTTTGATTGAGATGATTCAAAATGAAGTGGAACACTAAGAAAGAGATCTACAACTTTCATGTTTTTAGTTTGGAGAGATACTGGCTGCATAAAGGTTGTAATCGAGCTTGAAGTTGACGCACCTGCACCGCCGACGTTCTGGAACATTCCGCCTTGTCATGCAATTCAAATAGGCAGATTATTACAAGAAGTTTTGACGACCTGTTGTACGCAAATTACAGCTGGAAAACACCACTTTCCTATTTTATTTTAGGACTATTTTATTTTATTTCCAATTAATCAGATTAGGATAAATGTTACTTTAGGATATTAGAATATTTTGAGGAGATTGAGTAGAATTAGAATTAGAATTTAGATATTTTTAAAAGAGAGATCAGATTAGGGATGACAAGACATAGATCACACACGCCTCTCTCTTCTCTCGCTGGTGGATTTTCGTTTTTCCTTTGAGTTTTGATTATGGCCATGAGTGGCTAATTTTTATAACTTGATCGAAGGAAACAAAACCTCGAAATCAATAAACTGTGAGATCAATCTGGTTTTTTTTCTTTAAGTGTTCAATTTATGTTTGAGTATTGAATGTTCTTCCATGCATATTTTCATGATTGTTGCGTTTAATTACTAGGAGGCCTACTAGTTTATTAATTGTTGCAATCTACTGCTAAGTTAGATATCAAATCCGTAATTGTTTGATTCCTCTAACTTCTGAAGCAATTTGGGTTAATAATTTACTGCGTTAGGAATTAGTAATTCTTAAGAAGAACACTCAACTAAATTAAATGCAACCACTTGAGTTTGTATTGTTTAGCTTCATCGATCTCTCTAAGTCTTAAGGCTGCCACTAGATTAAATCTTTAGCGATTGTCTAAGGTTGTTTAGTAGTAAAGTTAATTAGATTGCTTGTTTCTTAATTAATTACAACTAAGGAGAGATAGGAAAATAGTTCCAATGGTGAATATTCAAAGTATGAATTGATTTATTTTTGCATCGATGATCAGTTGTAAGATTCCAATGGTGGATGTTGACCTAGACCAAGTTTCGTTATTTGATTGATTTCGATAGTTTAATTTGAATTCTTTTTCCTGAAGTTATTTATGTTTTACTCAAAACCCCTAGCCTTGTTCACGTAACATTAAACTCGGCTAGACACTCTTCGTGGGAACAATCCATACTCACACTACTACGTGTATTTTTTAGGGTTTTAATTTTGGGTGCCTACAACAGCACGCCAATTCTCATGGGTTTCTATTTTCTTTTCTTCTCTATTCTCATGGGCATCTATTTTCTTTTCTTGGCTAGTCAGACAAGCAATAATAAATAAACTATTTAATCTATGCATAAATGCATAAGATGTAATGCACATAAAATGTCTAATGCATATGCAAATGATCATGTTTGTATTCTTTCTGAAAATTCTTTTCTAATTCTTTTCTTTTCTTTCTGAAATTCTTTCTGTTTTCTATTTCTTATTCTATTTTTCTTTCTTTCTGTTTTATGTTTTATTTTATTTTTCTTTCTTTCTAAAACTCTTTCTATTTTCTGCTCTGGTTTGCCGATCAGATTAGGCTAAGGCATGGATTTTGAACCCTGACCGTGCAAGCGTATTCTTAAATTCTTTTTGGGTACAGTCCTTATCCACATGCACTTCTAGCGGACTGTACAATTCTGTTTTCTATTATGAGGTCGCTCACTAATGGTGGCGAGCATGTGGGAAACTTTTACATCTTTGTCGCCACTAGTTAACGCAGCAAATGGTCATAGGTTCCCCATCGCAACAGCCCTCTGAAAACATGCTCTGTAAATTTGCAAAATAACTAGCTAGACATTTCCAATAATTATAAAATTTCTAAAATATATGTTATGTTATGTCATGCATTTATATGCAATCTATGCATGATCCCAAAATGTGGGTCTGACTTGGCATGTACTCTATTTATTCTAAGGCTTTTATTTCTATACTTTTCTAGAAAGTCCAAAGTTCTATTCTAATATCACACTTAACTTAAACATTTTCTATTTTATTCTTTATTTCTGAATTCTATGCATCATGTGTACGTACGCGATTATATAATTATGTAATTCTTCAATTCTATCGTGCTATGTAAAATGTACACGTACACAAGTACATTAGCTCTCACAAATTCTACTCTCCTATAATTCTATTAGTGAGATATTAAAATGGCACAATTCCACTAGGGAATAAATTCTACATTTTGGGCATTCTAATTTCTTCTATAAAAATCTATGCCACAACTTAGGTATTAAGTCTACTAACTTGCCCAATTATGCTACTAGTTTTTCTCAAACTTATATGTCACATAACCATGTCATTAAACAACTCTCTAATATTTTTCTAATGTAACAAACATGCCTTGTACAACTTTCTAAATACAAATCTTAATGCCATAAATTTGCATTCTCTTACATGGCCATCAACTTCAATTGTTATACATACCCTTCTTTCTTCTTTTCTTTTGGCTACATTCTATACATTAATCTATATTACCATATTAATCATTGTAAATTCAATCTAACATATGGCACAACATATCTACTTTGGCTAAATTCTAACTTCTTTCTAACATTCTTAACTAAACTTTTGGCCAATACAACCTATTCTCAAGATCTTCTAGCACAATTCTATAGCTTGTAATATATAATAAGGCATGAAAACTATAATCATACCAATAAATTTCTAATATGGTCATGTATTTAATACATAAACCAAACTTCTATTTCTTTGATGTTTCTTTTGATATCTATACTGTTAGGAAGCGATCCATTTACGTAGTGGAAAACAAAAACTTTTAACAATACGGATCGTTCCATAGAACTAAGATCAGGGAACAAATTTACGGTTTATATCAAAATAAGAATCTGCAGAAAATTAATCTAGAGTTTAAGAAACCATATGCACATTTGGAGGCTCCTCCAAGTTTGTCTCTAAACGTATTTTGCTACCGACCCAAGTGTAGGATCGAACTGGCGTAGTCCACATGAAGATAATTGCAAAGGACTAAAGAGGGATTTGGTAGATCCTCATTAGGCTTAGGGAGAGAGTGTTTTGGGGGCTGTGTGTTTTTCCTTTTTTAATGAAATGAGTGAAATGAATAATATATGTTCTTTTTCAATTAACCTTTTTCTTTTATAGTAAAATTTAATTGCCTTATTCCCATATGGAATAGGCTTGGGCTCCAACCCAAACACCCCTTGTTTCTTGATAATCCGAGAATTATACTGTTTTTATTAGGCTTTTAGGTTGGATTTTAGATACTTCTTAGTTCATTTATGCTTGAATTGCTACTTAATTCTTTACATTTTGTGTTTCAGGCCAAAATGGACATTTTGAGCAAATAATGAGCGAATTGGAGTTTTTGGACTCAAAAGTAAGTGGATCTCAGAAGTTGGGAGAGTTCTGAAGCAAAGTAAAGCACTATGAAGCTTATTTCCATGGGAGAGCATCAAAGATTGAAGATTTAAGCAAAGAAGCAAGCAGAGGGCAATTATGTAATTTTAGAATTATTCATGAAGATTTGCCACGGCGAAATGAGTCACGCTCAAGAGTTAGTTTTACTTCTTCACCGCAGCGAGATTTCTTCTTCGCCGCGGTGAAGTCTGCAATTTTCAGTTGCGTTAAAACGCACAGTTTCATTTTTAGGCAAAGTCTTAGGTTTTTGGGCGAGGTATAAAAGCAAAATTTTTCCATTTTGAGAAGGGGTCATGTTTTCCTTAGTCTATAGCAGCGTTTTCATCTTCTTAGTTTAGATTTGACGAATTTGTGTTGAAAAGTGAGAAGATTTGGGATTGAATCTGGTGGATTCTTCAACTAGGGGAGATCTCTTGTCTTTTCTCTCATTTTATCATGTTGAACTTTGTGTTTATTGTTTTTCTTGCTTATTGTATTGATTTAGCTATGAACTAACCCATTTTGGGTTAGGGTTTTGATGTAGTTCGGATTCTCATGGATTGAGCAATTGATTTTTATTTTTTTCATATGCTATTGCAAGGATTGTGTGGTTATTCTAGATTTATTGTTTTTAATTGATGAACATGATGAGATTGAGAAATGAGTCATGTTAAGCTTCTTGGGTAATCACCATTGTAGTATTAAATGCTAGAGATAGATTTAAGAATCAATGAAATCAATCTAGGATTCTAGGTGCTTAATGAGCTTAGAACTATTAATCTTCAAATTGTTGGGTGCGGAAGTTTAATAGGGAAAACTAGGAAAACATAGCCTGAGAAGGTATGTTTACAATTTAGAGAATTTGATTTACAATCAATGCATGTGAATATGGAAATAGCATAATCTATAGGTTTAATCCATAGAGTCCGAATGAAGTCAAAACCCTACCTATTGTTTTAAATTGATATTACCTTGTTTCTAATCTTGCTTTCATAATTTAGTTTTGAATATTTAGAAATTTCTGTTTTAGTTTTAAGTTTAATTTTCTCCCATTAATCCAACAAATTCGATTGTTCCAACTTGAAAATAGTAGAAAACTTCGTGCTTAGCAACCAATCCTTGTGGGAACGATACTCACTCATCACTTTATTACTTTGTGTGACTAGTGCACTTGTTATTTATGCATGTTGTAGTAAATACGCATCAAGTTTTTGGCGCCGTTGCCGGGGATTGAGTTTGTGTTAACATTAAATTTTTCTTGTGTTAGCTATATTGGAGTTTTATTTTTGCTTCATTGTTGTTTGTTTTTTAGTTAGTCTTTTAGGTTGGCGTGATCTCACTCTTTCTATTTTTTGTGTGTAGTTTATGCGAAGATCAAGACGTCAGCCAGTGGTTCCTGTTGATCCTGAGATTGAAAGAACCACTCAAAGATTGAACAGAGAAAGAAGAGAAAGAGAAGCTACAGTTGAACCAGAAGTAATAGTTGTAGAGATGGCAGAGAATAGAACACTGAGGGAATTCTCAGTTCCCACAGTTGAAGGCAGTGGGTCGAGTATTACTAGACCAGTGGTACAAGCCAACAACTTTGAGATAAAGCCGACAATCATCCAGATGATCCAACGATACAGTTCAGGGGGGATTTGAAGGAAGATCCAAATCTACACATTGCCAATTTTTTGGAGATTTGTAATTCTTTCAAGTCAAACAGAGTGTCAGATGATGCATTCAGATTGAGACTATTCCCATTTTCATTGAAGGATAAAGCTAAGGGATGGTTAATAGCATTACTACTAGGAACGATCACAACATGGAATGATTTAGCACAGAAGTTCCTAACCAAATTCTTTCCTCCAGTAAAATCGGCAAAGCTGAGAAATGATATCACATCGTCTCTACAAGAAGAGTCAGAATCATTGCATGAGGCTTGGGAGAGATACAAAGAATTACTGAAAAGGTGTCCACATCATGGGTTGCCAGTTTGGATGCAAGTCCAAACATTTTATAATGGATTGATGGTGAATGTGCAAACTATGGTGGATGCAGCCTCGGGAGGAGCACTACAGAATAAGACTCTGGAAGAAGCTCACAAGTTGCTTGAGGTTCTAGCAAGCAACAATTATCAAAGACCTAATGAGAAGGTGCAACCGAAGAAATCTATGGTCTTCATGAAGTTGATGCACATATAGCCATTTCAGCCCAAACTGACAGGACTTTAGAAATAGTTGGAAAGTATGCAGGTAAATTCCATTCAAGTTCCTCAACTAACTTGTGATTTTTGTGCAGGTAATCACATGAGCAGTGATTGTCATGTGGGGAACACATTTGCTTCATCATCATTATCATCAGAGCAGGTTAACTACTTGGCAAGAAATGATAAGCAACTAAACAATCCATATTCCAACACATATAATCCTGGTTGGAGGAATCATCCAAATCTGTCTTGGGGTAATCAGAACCAGCAAAATAATCAATGGAACCAAAGATCATTGCCAACTAACCAAACAGGGGTAAAAAATCAACCAGGAGACCCAAGAGTGACAAAATTGGAGGACATGTTTGGGAAGTTTATGCAAGAGACCATAGGTTTTATGAATGAGACGAGAACCAAATTTCAGAAATCAAAGGACGTCCATTCGGAACTTGGAGGTATAGATAGGGCAGTTAGCTGAAAAGCTAAATGAGAGACCATATGGGTCTTTACCAAGCAACACAGTGACTAACCCACGTGAGCAAGCAAATGCAATAATTTTGAGGAGTGGGACAGTTTTGGAAGAGGTAGAAAAATTAAGAGAAGAAGAAAAGCCACCAAAGGAAAAGGAAGAATCTGATGAGGAAGTAGATGAAGAGATAGTTGCTGAAGAGAAACCATCTAGTTCTAAGGAAGAAGAACAGAAACGAGAAGTGAGGCAAAGATAGAAGAAAGAGAAAATGCCATTCCCGAGATACCACCAAAATTGACATATCACACTCCTCTTGTGCCGTTTCCTCAAAGACTAAAGAAAAAGAATAAGGATAAGCTGTTTTCCAAATTCATTGAAATATTTAGAAAATTACATATTAACATTCCTTTTGCATATGCATTGCAATAGATACCGAGCTATGTGAAATTTCTTAAGGAGATTCTATCAAACAAAAGGAAGTTAGAGGATGAGGAAACAGTGATGCTCACGGGGGAGTGCAGCGCCATTCTCCAAAAGAAGCTACCCTCGAAACTCAAAGATCCAGGGAGTTTTACTATTCCTTACATTATAGAAGATATTATTTTGATCGAGTTTTATGTGATTTAGGTGTTAGCATCAATTTAATGCCTTTTTCTGTTTTCAGGAGATTGGGAATTGGTGAAGTGAAGCCAACGACCATGTCGTTGCAACTTGTAGATAGGTCAATAAAACATCCAAGGGGTATAGTTGAAGATATGTTGGTGAAGGTGGACAAGATTATCTTTCCGGCAGATTTTGTTGTATTAGACATGGAGGAGGATAAGGAAATGCCTTTAATTTTGGGCCGACCATTTTTGGCCACGGGAAGAGCACTCATTGATGTGCAAGAAGGAAAGTTGCTGTTAAGAGTTCAAGATGAAATAGTAACGTTCAATGTATTTGAAGCTATGAAGTTTCCATCCGAGTTGGATTCGTGTTTTAGTGTTGATATGGTGGATAAACTAGTAGTGGAGGTCATTGAAGAGAACACTCCACACCTACCTCTAGAAGCGTGTATTGTCCAATCAAGAACAATAAAGTTAGATGAGTCGGCAAAGAATGAATGTGCTAGATTTTTGGAAGCACTTCAGCCGATTGATGAGAACCAAGATCTTGAATTTGAGGAATTTGATTTTGAGAAAGAGAAGGCAAAGGAAAGAAATGAGGAACCTCCAAAGCTTGAATTGAAACCCTTACCTTCCCACCTTAAATATCTGTATCTTGGGGAATCAAAAACATTTCCAATAATCATCAGTTCAAAGTTGATCAATTTGGAAGAAGAGCGATTGATTCGAGTTTTGAGAGAACATTGATCAACAATTGGATGGACTATTTCGGATATTAGAGGCATCTCTCCATCTTTTTGCATGCATAAGACACTCATAGAGGATGATATCAAGCCTAGAGTTCAACCACAACGAAGATTGAACCCTTCGATTAAGGAAGTGGTGAGAAAGGAGGTGGTGAAACGTCTAGATGCGGGAATAATTTTTCCCATTAATGATAGTCCATGGGTGAGTCCGGTGCAAGTGGTTTTTGTAACAACTACTGTAAGCTAATGCAATGCATGCATAATAACAATAGAAAATTGGGCCCAAAAACTTTCTTTTCATTATGAGTCATATGTCTTTTATACACAAAGAGTATCATTTACAAAAAGTCATTTTAAAAGACAAAACAGGGGAAACAGTGTAGCTATTGCTCCTTGCTTGCCGACGCCCTCCGACTGCATCATCACCTAGATCCTGCATCCATAAAGGAAAATAAAATAGGGTGAGTACAAAATAATGCTCAGTAAGTAAAACCCTCTATCTGTCTATCCCCGTATGTATTACTCGTAATTCTTTTCTCACACTTTCTGTTGTTTCTTACTAAACGTCATGGCCTCATCTTACCGGAGGTACGGCCGGACGGCGTTCACACAGCACCATCTCACTCTTCATGACTATCTGGTGGAATTCACACAGCACCAACCCGTTCTTAGTGACTACCGAGTGGGGATCACGAAGCACCTACCCGGTTTTCATAACTATCGAGTGGAGACAACATAGCATCTACCCGTTCCTCATGAATTTCGGGTAACGACCACCAAGCATTAACTCGTTCCTAATCCCTGTCGGGTGATGATCACAAAGCCTTAACCCTCTTTTAATAAATGTTGGGTGATGATCACAAAGCATCAACCCTCTTCTAATAAATGTCGGGTGATGATCACAAAGCATCCTCTCGTTTCTACTACCTATCGGGTGATGATCACTAAGCATCCTCCCGTTTCTATTACCTATCAGGTGATGACCACTAAGCATCAACCCATTTCTAATGGCTAGTCGGGTGATGATCACAAAGCATCAACCCGTTTCTCATAACTGTTGGGTGATGATCACAAAGCATGCACGCTCTTCTAATACTCTTCTCATTCCCTCTATTCTAGCACTTCTCATTCTCTCTACCCTTAGAGTAGTTGCATCCACAAAGTTCTCTACTCATAGAGCAAGTGCATACATAAAGTTTCCTACTCTTTCTTAGGTCACTTCTCAATGCACAAATAATGCATATGGATGGTCCATCTCCATTAATGCACTTATGAAATGCCAACATGCAATGTTGCAAGAATTAAGGTTAACTACTCATACTCAAACCTCTATTAGGCATTTCATCAAACAACTCAAGTGCATCATAAAACTCTACTATAACAATAATTCTAAATCTTTCTCTAAAAATCCAAAATGGGGAGAAACCCCCTCACATAGCCACAATTCCTGCCAAAGAAAGACACTCCCAAAAAGGATTTCTCAATATCCTTTAATTCAATCTCAAACTACCTTTCCAACCCACATGTCACTTCTTATATTTGCAATGTATAAGCAACCACAAAGCACTAGAAATCTCTATTTAAGCCTCAATAACATGGCAATAACATGTATATAACATACATACCTAAGTGCTGTCAAAACCCTAATCAAGAAAATTCCCAAATTTCAACTTGGGTTGGGGTTTACTTACCTTGTTATGGAAAGATTTCACTAACTCTTCCTTTCACTTGGTTTGCTTGACTTTTTCTCTACTCTTAAACAAAAGAACAAAAACCCTCAATATTCAATATATACTAAAACTCACAAAGCTTCACAACCAAAGCAAGAATCCTTACCTTAGGATGCCTTAGGTTGATTTTCTACCCCAAATCACTCCAAAAGCCCTTTAAAACTCCTTGATCAAAAGAAAGAGGATTTGAGAGGAAGCAAGAGAGAAGAGTGGCGTTGGAGAAGAAGAATGAAGGGTTTGCAATGTCTTAATTCCTTTTAATGAAATGTATACACAAGCATTCCCATTTTGCCCTTACTCTTCTTTGGGAATTCTATCTATATCCTTTGATTCATTACAAACACACCCCCATAGCAACATAGTCTCCATGAAAATTCCTTAAATTTTACTCCCCACTTTTCCTGCTAATTAGGGGTAGAATGGTCAAATTGCCCTTAGGAAAGAAAATATCTAAAACTTAGCAAACATTTTGGTCGGCTGCGCGCAGCATGTGGCTGCACGCTTCCCGTGGCTTCAACACCTCTTCGCCCCGACGAAGCATGGAATACTGAACTTCTTCTATTTTCAACCAATTTCAGGGCAAGTATTCAACATAACACTCAATCAAAGGTTAACCAAACAATATTACCAAGAAACCAACTCAAATAAGAGCAAAAGAAGAAACAATAACTATGTACCTCAAGTGGGGCGTTACAATTCTTCCCCCCTTAAAAGAATTTTGTCCCCGAAATTTATACAAATAACTCTGGGAAACAATTCTGCATGTCCCGTTTTACTTCCCAAGTGGCCTCTTCCACTTTGTGATTCCTCCAAAGGATCTTCACTAGCGAAACACTCTTGTTCCGAAGCTCTTTAACCCTTTGATCTAAAATCTGAACTGGACGTTCTTCATATACTAGATTCTCTGTTACTTCAACGTCCTCTACACTCAGGATGTGGAGGGGATCACTTACATATTTCCGTAGCATTGAGACATGGAAGACATCATGCACCCTGTCCATGCTAGGTGGTAGTGCCAATCTGTAGGCCACCTTTCCCACTCGTTGCAAGACCTCAAATGGACCTACATATCTCGGTGCTAACTTCCCTTTGCTTCCGAAGCGCAATACTTGCTTGTAAGGGGAAACTTTCAAAAACACTTTGTCGCCCACTTGGAATTCCACCTCTTTCCTCTTCAAGTCGACATAACTCTTATGTCGATCTTGGGCTTGTTTCATTCTATTTCTGATTAACTTCATATCTTCTACTAGTTTTTAAGTCATCTTTGGCCCAAGAGTGGTACTCAACTCATCTTTTTCGCCTACTTCATCCCAATGGAGCGGAGACCTACACCGTCTACCATATAGAGCCTCGTAAGGCACCATTCTAATTGTAGACTGATAACTGTTGTTGTAGGTAAATTCCACTAAGGGTAACATCTCATGCCAGGATACTCTATAATCCATGCAACAGGCTCTCAACATATCCTCGAGCACCTGATTCGTTCTCTCGGTTTGGCCATCCGTCTGAGGATGATAGGCAGTACTGAATGCTAAACGGGTACCCAAACTCCTCTATAAACTCGTCCAGAAGGCTGAGACAAATCTAGAATCTCTATCTGACACTACAGTCTTGGGCACACCATGCAATCTGACTATCTCCTTGAGGTAAATCTGAGCCAACTGATCTGCATTGGTGCTCTCCTTTACGGGGAGGAAATGGGCTAATTTGATTAATCTATCCACAATCACCCATATAGCATTACACCCTTTCTGTACTCTGGGGAGACCCGTGATAAAATCCATTGAAATGCTGTCCCATTTCCACTCTGGAATACTCAATGGTTGAAGCAACCCTGACGGCCGTTGGTGTTCTGCTTTCACTTGCTGACAAGTTAGACATCTAGCCACAAACTCTGCAATGTCTTTCTTCATACCTGACCACCAATAGCCTTTCTTTACATCTTGATACACCTTGGTTGCTCCTAGATGAGCGGTGTACGGTGTGTCATGAGCCTCCATAAGAATTTTCTGTTTCAACTCCTCATTCGAAGGAATGCACAACCGATGATCAAAATAGAGGACACCATCTCTCACAAAGAACTCGGATGTCTTGCCCTCAAGCACTTGCTAAATTGTTTTCTGACACCACTCATCGGCCACTTGCTTTTCTCTGATTTCCTTCAGTAAAGAAAACTATACCTCTAGACTGGCAATTCTTCCTAGAACCACTTCAATCTGTTCTTTAGACAATTCTTCTATTAACTCTTTCTGCTTGGTAAGCCGGAATAAATAGGCTTTTCTACTCAAGGCATCGGCTACTACATTGGCTTTTCCCGGTTGATACTTGATCTCACAATCAAAATCCCTAAACAGTTCTAACCACCTTCTCTGCCTCATATTCAACTCCTTTTGAGTGAAGAAGTACTTTAAACTCTTATGATCGGTGTAGATATTACTCTTCACACCATAAAGGTAATGCCTCCAAATCTTTAAGGCAAAGACCACGGCTGCTAATTCTAAGTCATGCGTAGGGTATCTGGTCTCGTATTCCTTCAGTTGACGAGAAGCATAAGCTATAACCCTACCTAACTGCATCAGCACGGCGCCAAGTCCTGCAGAGAGGCGTCTGTAAAAATGTCATAATCTACACCCTCCTGTGGTAACACTAATACAGGAGCTGTTGTTAACCTCTTCTTCAACTCTTGGAAGCTTTCTTCACATGTTGTTGACCAGACAAAATGAGTTTTCTGTTTGGTAAGAGCTGTCAACGGTTTAGCCAACTGGGCGAATCCTGCTACAAATCGCCGGTAGTAACCTGCTAAACCTAAGAAACTCCTGATTTCTTTCACTATTCTTAGCTTCTGCCATTCCAGGATTGCCTGCACTTTACTCGGATCTACCGAAATTCCTTCTTTTGACACGGTATGACCCAGGAATATCACTTGATTAAGCCAAAACTCACACTTAGAGAATTTAGCACACAACTTCTTTTCTCTCAGCCGCTGCAACACTAATCTCAAGTGCTTCTCATGTTCTTCCGTTGACTTTGAGTAAATCAGGATGTCGTCAATGAAGACAACAATAAACTGATCCAAATACTCATGGAATACCCTGTTCATCAAGTCCATAAAAACTACTGGGGCATTAGTCAAGCCAAAAGGCATCACTACAAATTCGTAATGCCCATATCTTGTACGAAAGGCAGTTTTAGCCACATCTTGCACAACCACTCTTAGCTGATGATACCCGGACCTCAAATCAATTTTGGAGAACACTGCCGCTCCTTTCAACTGATCAAAAAGGTCATCTATCCAGGGTAGCGGGTACTTATTCTTCACTGTAACTTTATTCAACTCCCTATAATCAATACACATCCTTAGTGATCCATCCTTCTTTTTCACAAACAGGATTGGAGCTCCTCAAGGAGAATGACTCAGTCGGATAAAGCCTTTATCTAAAAGCTCTTGGAGTTGCTTCTTTAATTCTTGAAGCTCAGCTGGGGCCATTCGATAAGGGGCTTTAGATATTGGTGCTGTCCCTGGTGCTAGTTCGATACTAAATTCTACCTCCCTCTCTGGAGGCAAACCCGGTAACTCTCCCAGAAACACATCTAGAAAGTCTCGAACTACTGGCACCCTCTGAATCTCTAGCTGTGGAACATCACCACTCTGCACTACATGGGCAATATATCCCGAACAGCCCTTTCTCAACATCTTCCTAGCTTTCACACTACTAATCAGCATGCTCAACTGATGGCCCTCTCCAAAACTAAACTTATCTCCACTATCGAGATTAAATCTCGCCTTCTTTTTTCGACAGTCAGTCTCTACTCCATATATCCCTAGGAAATCCATGCCTAATATCACATCAAAGTTGGGCATATAAAAAACTATTAAGTCAACTATTAACTCTCTACCCTGGATCACCAAGGACTCTCTTAACAAAATCTCTTGAGTTGGAACACTAACCCCATCGGGTAACTCTATCTTAATGGGTTGAGTCACTCTAATAGGTTTCAAACCTAATCTCTCAATCATCCCATAAGATATAAACGAATGAGTGGCACTTGAATCAATTAAAGCATATAAGGGAACTGAATGAAATAATAAGCGACCCGAGAATGGCGATGGGTGGCCTCTGCTTTCCCCTGTGCCACAGTAAACACTCTAGCATTCGTAGTACCTCCTGAACTCTGAGTGGTTGGTGGAAGAGGAGCTTTACAATCTCTCATCATGTGCCCTAGTTGTCGGCACCTATAACACACTCTCTGGTCCCTCAGACATTCTCTTAGGTGATTCCTCCCACATTTAGGGCAAAGAGGAAACCCTTCCGTCTGGGGTCGCTTATTCTTCCACTCTTTTCTATTCTGTCTATACTGAAACTTCTTCTTCTGATTCTTCATGTCTTTTCCTTTTACACCCTCATGTTTCTCTCTCTGGGGGGCGGAGGGTGGCTCATTTGGTCCTCCTGTCGAGGATCCTACGGGGAAGATTTTATTCTCAAAAATCTCCGCCTATATTGCCACCTCAAAGCCTCACTATAATTTTCGGGGAGGGTTGGAACTTGTCATTTTATCCCGGGCTATCCCTGGCTTCAACCCGTGCACAAACTTATCCCTTCTCAAGGCCGGAGTACTAACTATTCCGGGTGCAAACCTTGCAAGAGAATTGAATTTCACCGAGTACTCTTTTACGGCACTAGTCCCTTGTTGTAAACTGATAAATTCTTGGACCTTCTCATGAACTTGGTCCTCTGTTCTATACTCGACCTCAAACTCTTGCCTGAACTCTTCCCAAGTCATTACTGTCACATCATGAGTTTCTTCCATTAATTCCCACCAAATTCAGGCATCACCCTGAAACAAGAAACTCGCATACCGGATCTTCTCCTGGTCTGACATGGGAAATAAACCCGTGGCTGGTTCTACGGACCCCAGCCACTCTTCTGCTATTACTGGATCTGTAGTACCCTTAAACTCTGAGGGTTGATGTTGACTAGAAAGACCGTAAATCGGTTCAACTCGCTCGTAGACCGGGGAGGTACCGGTTGTCCCCTTTCGACATGTGTAACGGGCGGTACCTGTACGGGGGTTTCAACACTCCCCTGGGTTTCTGCCATGACCTGCTGTATAATTCCCCGAATTCTAGCTTCATCCAAGGGAGGGGGCGTAGACTCTAGTGGGTTAGAAGGTTCTCTTTCATTTGCCACACCCTTACCACGATTTCGATAACTACGCCTCATCTACAAAATAATCACACCAATGAACTTGAGAAACAATTACTATAAGGAAAGAATTAACTCACACAGTCAGTTATAGGATGTCGTGGCGATGAGAATAGTACACTGTTCAATCCCAAAATCTTTGCTTTGATACCAAAAATGTAACAACTGCTGTAAGCTAATACAATGCATGCATAATAACAATAGCAAATTGGGCCCAAAAACTTTCTTTTCATTATGAGTCATATGTCTTTTATACACAAAGAGTATCGTTTACAAAAAAGTCATTTTAAAAGACAAAACAGGGGAAACAGTGTAGCTATTGCTCCTCGCTTGCCGACGCCCTCCGACTGCATCATCACCTAGATCATGCATCCACAAAGGAAAATAAAACGGGGTGAGCACAAAATAATGCTCAGTAAGTAAAACCCTCTATCTGTCTATCCCCGTATGTATTACTCGTAATTCTTTCCTCACACTTTCTGTTGTTTCTTACTAAACGTCATGGCCTCATCTTACCGGAGGTATGGCCGGACGGCGTTCACACAGCACCATCTCACTCTTCATGACTATTAGGTGGAATTCACACAGTACCAACCCGTTCTTAGTGACTACCGAGTGGGGATCACGAAGCACCTACCCGGTTTTCGTAACTATCGGGTGGAGACCGCATAGCACCTACCCGTTCCTCATGAATTTCGGGTAACGACCACCAAGCATTAACCCGTTCCTAATCCCTGTCAGGTGATGATCACAAAGCCTCAACCCTCTTTTATTAAATGTCGGGTGATGATCACAAAGCATCAACCCTCTTCTAATAAATGTCGGGTGATGATCACAAAGCATCCTCCCGTTTCTACTACCTATCGGGTGATGATCACTAAGCATCCTCCCGTTTCTACTACCTATCGGGTGATGATCACTAAGCATCAACCCATTTCTAATGGCTAGTCGGGTGATGATCACAAAGCATCAACCTGATTCTCATAACTGTTGGGTGATGATCACAAAGCATGCACGCTTTTCTAATACTCTTCTCATTCCCTCTATTCTAGCACTTCTCATTCTCTCTACCCTTAGAGTAGTTGCATCCACAAAGTTCTCTACTCATAGAGCAAGTGCATACATAAAGTTTCCTACTCTTTCTTAGGTCACTTCTCAATGCACAAATAATGCATATGGATGGTCCATCTCCATTAATGCACTTATGAAATGCCAACATGCAATGTTGCAAGAATTAAGGTTCACTACTCATACTCAAACCTCTATTAGGCATTTCATCAAACAACTCAAGTGCGTCATAAAACTCTACTATAACAATAATTCTAAATCTTTCTCTAACCATCCAAAATGGGGAGAAACCCCCTCACATAGCCACAATTCCTGCCAAAGAAAGACACTCCCAAAAAGGATTTCTCAATATCCTTTAATTCAATCTCAAACTACCTTTCCAACCCATATGTCACTTCTTATATTTGCATTGTATAAGCAACCACAAAGCACTAGAAATCTCTATTTAAGCCTCAATAACATGGCAATAACATGTATATAACATACATACCTAAGTGCTATCAAAACCCTAATCAAGAAAATTCCCAAATTTCAACTTGGGTTGGGGTTTACTTACCTTGTTATGGAGAGATTTCACTAACTCTTCCTTTCACTTGGTTTGCTTGAATTTTTCTCTACTCTTAAACAAAAGAACAAAAACCCTCAATATTCAATATATACTAAAACTCACAAAGCTTCACAACCAAAGCAAGAATCCTTACTTAGGATGCCTTTGGTTGATTTTCTACCCCAAATCACTCCAAAAGCCCTTTAAAACTCCTTGATCAAAAGAAAGAGGATTTGAGAGGAAGCAAGAGAGAAGAGTGGCGTTGGAGAAGAAGAATGAAGGGTTTGCAATGTCTTAATTCCTTTTAATGAAATTTATACACAAGCATTCCCATTTTGCCCTTACTCTTCTTTGGGAATTCTATCTATATCCTTTGATTCATTACAAACACACCCCCATAGCAACATATTCTCCATGAAAATTCCTTACATTTTACTCCCCACTTTTCCTGCTAATTAGGGGTAGAATGGTCAAATTGCCCTTAGGGAAGAAAATATCTAAAACTTAGCAAACATTTTGGTCGGCCTGTCGTCGCGGCAAAACTGTCCAGCAACTTCCCGTGGCTTCAACACCTCTTTGCCGCGGCAAAGATTATTCTTTTCCCCGGCGAAGCATGGAATACTGAACTTCTTCTATTTTCAACCAATTTCAGGGCAAGTATTCAACATAACACTCAATCAAAGGTCAACCAAACAATATTACCAAGAAACCAACTCAAATAAGAGCAAAAGAAGAAACAATAACTATGTACCTCAAGTGGGGCGTTACAGTTTTGAAGAAGGGATGTATCACAGTGGTAAAGAATGAAAGCAATGAATTGATGCCAACTAGGACGGTCATAGGCTGGAGAGTGTGCATTGACTACCGGAAATTAAATGAAGCGACAAGGAAGGATCATTTTCCACTTCCTTTCATTGATTAGATGTTGGAGAGATTGGCAGGGCATGCTTATTACTGTTTCTCATATGGTTATTTAGAATAGAATCAGATTGCCATCCCTCCTGAGGATCAAGAAAAGATGACCTTCACTTGTTCATGTAGCACCTTTGCTTACTGAAGGATGCCCTTTGGTTTGTGCAATGCACCAGCCACATTTCAGAGATGCATGATGTCGATTTTTAGAAATATGGTGGAGCGGTTTATAGAAGTCTTCATGGATGACTTCTCTGTTTTTGGTTTGTCCTTTGCTAATTGCTTATCTAATCTCTCTTTTGTTTTGCAGCGATGTCACGAGACGAACTTGGTGCACAATTGGGACAAGTGCCACTTCCTGGTCCAGGAAGGAATAGTGCTTGGTCATAGAATCTCAAAGGACGGAATAGAAGTGGATCGACCAAAGACGGACGTGATTGAGAAGTTGCCACCACCCTCTAATGTTAAAGCAGTTCAAAGTTTCTTGGGGCATGCGGGGTTTTATAGATGGTTCATCAAGGATTTTTCTAAGATTTCTAAACCCCTTTGCAATTTATTGATTAAAGATGTTGCTTTTGATTTTAATGATGAATGCATGCATGCCTATCAAACTTTAAAAAAGTTATTAGTATCTGCACCTATTATTGCAGTCCCCGATTGGGGACTACCATTTGAATTGATGTGTGATGCTAGTGATTTTGCTTTAGGAGTAGTGTTAAGACAGCAGAAAAACAAAGTGATGCATGTAATTCAATATGCTAGCAAAACACTCATTGATGAACAATTGAATTACACCACCACTGAAAAAGAATTGTTGGCTATGGTTTTTGCTTTTGATAAATTTCGTTCATATTTGCTAGGTGCCAAGGTGATAGTCTACACAGACCATTCAACACTCAAGCACCTATTGGCAAAGCAAGAAGCGAAACCTCGGTTGATAAGATGGATCATATTGCTACAAGAGTTTGAGTTGGAGATATGAGATAAGAAAGGGTCAAAAAATGTGGCAGTGGACCATTTGTCAAGGATTGAACGACCAATTCAGGAAAATGAAGAAGAAACCCAAATCAGAGAAACTTTCTCAGAAGAGAAATTGATGAGAGTGGAGGAAGCATCGTGGTATGCAGATTTTGCAAACTACTTATCAACGAGAGTGCTTCCCATTGGCATGATCTTATAACAAAATAGGAGGTTTTTCTCAGATTTGAAATACAATTTTTGGGAAGAGCCATTCCTTTATAGACACTGTGCTGATCAGATGATATGTAGGTGTGCTCCAGAAGAGGAAATGGAAAGTATTCTAAGGCATTGTCATGAGAGGGAAGTAGATGGCCATTTTGGAGGAGCTAGGACAATAGCCAAGGTTCTTTAATCTGGGTTTTACTGGCCAACCCTTTTTAAGGAATCTTTCCAGATGGTTCAGGAATGCGACCAATGTCAACGGAGTGGTAATATTTCAAAGAGAGATACGATGCCGTAGAACAACATCCTTGTAGTTGAGCTATTTGATGTGTGGGGAGTTGACTTCATGGGTCCTTTCCCAAATTCTTTTGGGAACACATACATTTAGGTAGCAGTGTATTATGTATCAAAGTGGGTGGAAGCAGTTGCATTGTCGTCTAACGATGCCAGAGTAGTGATTAATTTTGTGAGAAAGAATATTTTCTCAAGATTTGGAGTACCACGGGCAATCATTAGTGATGGAGGATCTCACTTTTGCAATAGGAAATTTGATGCCCTGTTGGGAAAGTATAGGGTAAAACATAGAGTTGCAACACTTTACCATCCACGGACCAGCGGACAAGCGGAACTGTCGAATAGAGAACTGAAGGGAATTTTAGAAAAGACAGTTAATGCATCTAGGAAAGATTGGTCACGTGTAATACCCAAGATGTCAAAGGTATGTTCCTAACTCAAAAAAGTCCTTTAAATGTTAATTTTATGTTAAAAAGCATAAAATCTAACTAAGGGCAAAATAGTCAATTCATTTGGAATGGTATGAATCAATTATCCATAGAGAGGCTTAGGGGCAAAATGGTTATTTTGCCTATGGATAAGCATTGAAAAAGTCAAGGATGAGTATGCTTCATTGCATTTAATGGCATTAATTAAGTAATAATTATGTCTAGTGTGAAATGACCAAAATGCCCTTATATGAAGAATTAAGGACTTATGAGTTATACAATTAAAATAATTAGGCCAATTGCATAATTTTGGAAAATAAATGAAATATTTTCCTATAAATGAGATGAAATTCGTTCAAGCCAAAGGAGAGAGCCTTTCTTCAACATTTCTTCCATTTTCTCTCAAATCTTCCATGAAACAAGCTTTCTTTCTCTAAGTTTTAAAGGAGTTTTGCTTAATTTTTCAAGGAGAACAAGATAGGAGCCTTGGATCTCCAATTAGAAGGGTTTAAGGTAAGGATTAAAAACTTTAGTTTTGATGTGATTTGAAGATTTGAAGTAGATGTTGAGGTATAATGTTATATATGTAGGATTAAGGTGTAAAAGAAGTCAAAGGCAAAGGATTTGTTGGAGGAAGTCTTTAAAAAGGTAAGGAAGAACCTCCCATGACTTTAGGGTTTATGCTAGGGTTTGTATATTTTTATGAAACCTTAAATTAAAGATTTAAGGCATAGAATTAGTTGATGGCAAGTGTAGTTGAACTCATTTATTCTACTTATTGCCTTGAATTCATTATACATGAAGTTATTGCTATTTATGTTTTATGAGTTGTGATGTTTGATTGAAGAAAATGAAGTGTGGATACTGATTGTGGCAAAAATTGTAGTATTGGAGGCCACATGGTGTTGAATGGTTGCTATTAGAAGTGTTGATGTGTTGTTTGCATTAGCTTACAATGTTATAGCAATAATGGATGATTATGGGAATGAGTGTAAACCCCACGTTATCATTCCGATGCCCTAAGGTATGAAATTTACCTTTTCAAGTAATTTTCTTTTTTTAATGGAAGGGTAAAATGGTCAATTTACATGTATTTCGAGATGTGGCCATTATAAAGTGTAAAGGATGATGTCATTGAAGAGAAATGAGGGTAGAATGGTTATAAAGTTGATTGATAAGGTTAAATGGCATAAACGGTAACCAAGGGTATAATGGTCTTTTCATACAAAACCATATGATTTAAGTGTCCATAAAAGTGCACCAAGGGTAAATTAGTCATTCACCTAATGGGATTGCTTAATGGTTAAGTGTTTTAAAGAAGTCAAATGGCATTAAATGAGTACTTATCTTTATGTTGAGGTAGAAATGACCAAAATGCCCTTATATGAAAAATTTATGCCAAATGACCTTTATATCTAACTTTTATTGACCAATCATATTTGAGTGTCAATGGAATGAATATTTACAAGGTTTAAAGAGAGAGTAGTCGGCCTTGGAGACCCCAAATATATCATCTTCTTCTTCATCTCTCAAATCCACCATAAAAGCCACTAATCCAAGCTTTTATTCTCAAATTTTCTTAGGATTTCAAGTTGATTTTCAAAGGAGATCACCATCCACCCCTAAAGAACTTCAATTTCAGGGTTAAAGGTGAGTTTCAAAACCCTAGTTTTTCTGAATTTTTTTGGTTAAAAGAGAAATTCATAAGTGGTTATGTGTGTAAGGTAGAAAGGTGAAACTTTGGAGCCAAGGAGGAGTACCTTTGTGCTTTGAATACTAAGGTAAGGAAAAAATCTCCCTTATGACTATAATTGATAACACCTAGGGTTTATGAAACTTACATTTATTTACGTTAATATGAGTGTGATGCTATGTTTTGGTTATGGATTGTTTAAATGGGTGTGTTGATTGGTGTATGTGTGCATGTGGAGGATGATTATGCCAATTAAGAGATTTGTAGTTGGACGATGTTTTGGCACTTTTTGGTTCTGTAAAAGGGAGGTTTTTATGGCCTTTTATACTAAGAATGATATGGCAAATGATATGAATGTGCAAATGAAGGTGACATGGTTAAAATGAATAGAATTCGGATTTGGCTTTTTGAGACTTATACTGTACATGCTTCACTGAATCAGTCATAACTGAAGTTATAGAAGTCCGATTGAGTTGATTCTTGAAGTGTTAAAAATTTGAGAAACAGACCTAAAACTTTTATGTTTTAGCCAAAAAATAAATTCGAATTAGAAGATAATGGAAAATTGCTTGAAAGTAACGAACTGTATGGCATCCACCTTCTTAATGGAAATTCCCATTTGTTTCTAATTCTAATAAACCCCTGAATAATCTTACTACTGAAATTCTTTGTATTGTATGAGAAATTGAATGAATTAAGTTAAGAAGTTTAGTAGGAGAATATAGTATGATTGAGCATGGAATATGTTAGTCCATATGTTTGCATTCATAATGGTAATGCATATAGCTTATTTAGTTGTCTTATGAAAAATTTATGAAATGTTAAAGAATGAATTCCATGAGTCTCTTGAGGTATAAACCAAGATCAGAGGAATGGAATTCTTATGGAAACCATGAGTCCTTTGAGGTGACGACCAAGAACAAGGTAATGGTTCAAATGAATCCGATCGGATAACAAAGACTAATGAAACCATCAAGTATAAAGACAAAAGAAATAAGCATGCCATGTACATGAATATTTCATAAGTCATATATGTTCTATGTTATATTATGTATGATTATGTTATGACTTATGTTTATGAGAAAAGTCCAAAGTGTATGATATGTTTTATGAACTTGTTATGTTAAAGAATGAAGGTCATGTTTTGTAGGTAGGTAAAGTCCTAAGTAATTTACTTGTTTAATGAACCTTAATAGTTTATAAATGGCCATATTCCTTACTGAGCGATTAGCGCTCACCCCATGAAATGTTTTAAAATGTTTTGCAGGTAAGGATTAAGGCATGAAGCTGGGAGAGGATTCCGAGGGACGCTATGAGCATGAAGGGATGTTTTAATTATGACTTTTGAATGGTTTTGCTAGTATTTTAGTGTAGTAATTATGTTCATACCTCATAATGTAGTAATTATGTCCATGTTCTATAATGGAGTAAATATGTTATATTAATAAAGGAAATCAAATTGCTAGTAAATTTTATAAAAGTGTATATGTTCTAGTAAGTATTACTATGGATTTCATAATTTACTCCAAGAAAGGAAATTATATTTTTTTGATTATACAATGAACTTATTATAGTTTAAAAATAAACTTCTTTCCTAGGCGTGCCTTTTCTAAGTTCTCAATGGCCAAGGGATACTTAGGAAATACCCGGCTAGGGAGGGGTTTTACAATGAGATTTTACACTTCCTTTAAGATGTTAAAGACTATTAAGGGGAGGTTTATTTGATCCATAAGTTAACCTATTGGTTAGTGTCAATAGGAATTGATGTGGCATAGTAAATATGAAAATTCGGATTTAGTGGGCTTAGGGGTTTTGTTAACCCTACTTCAGTATTTCGACCATAACTTGAGCTATAAAAATCTAAATGAGATGATTCTTGAAGCATTAGAAAGCTAAGACACATACCTATAACTTTTATGTTTATGCCAAGAGCCAATTCGTTTTAGGAAAGGATGGAAAATGGCCTGAAGCATAAACTGGTTATTAAAGTTTAAGATTTAACATAATCAATTCTTATGATTATGAATTGATTATTAATGTATTATTGTAATTATGCCATGTACTAATGTTTACCCATTAGTTAGATGATCTTTGAAAGATATACATGGTCATGATGTCAATGCATGATTAATGTTATGAAATGGCATGAAGATGCAATGTAATACATGTTTTAAGATGATGTATGTGAGCAAGAGGTAATGTAAATGGGTTGATAATCCATAGATGAATTAAAAGTATTAAGCTCACCAAAATATGTATTTACATGCCATAAGATGTTAGAAATGCAAATAGACATGATAGAGATGCATATAGACATGATGGAAAACGCGTAAGCATATCCTCGTATATCGGTTGAGGAAAGATGAATATATGCTTTAGATGCTAAATAACGTGTAAGCACGCCTCCCGATGATATGAGCTCTAGATGAAATTTGAGGCTAGATGATATGAAGTGCTTAAGATGCTAAGAAAGGTCCGATCGGCTCGACGTTAAATGTTTCATATGCATTTAGTTGCATTACATGAGTTATGATGTTATTTACATCATGAGATGATTTATACTCATGTTAGATGATTTTAGATGTTATGTCATGACATGTGATGTGTGTGTACTATGTTTACATACTTATTTGTATGTGTACACATTGATGTTTATCTAGCCATGGGATAAAATGATGAAAAGCATATGAATTAGTAATAAAAGGGGAAGTATCCCTAGATGTAAAAGATAAGTGATGTGTTAATAAATATGTTGAAATAAAGATCAAATAGTACATTCAGAATGAAATGGATCATTCCTTACTGAGCGATTAGCGCTCACCCTTTCATTGTTGATTGCTTTGCAGGTAGACTAGAAGCGAGGGATGCTAGAGACAGCGGGACTACACGTGAGGGGAGATGATTTATTGTCATCTCGATTTTTTATCTTGATGTAAATAATGTAAATGATAAATATTTGTGAAATACCTTTGGAAGCTTCCACCCTATAAATATGTTTTGATGGTATAATTTCTTAAAGTTTGTAAATTATAAGTTTGGATCCTGCGTGACATTTTATATGCATGTTTTGGATATTATTATTATTATCCTTACACAGATTTTTTCAAATACAACTCGTTCTGGAGACATGTATCCTCGGGATTCTCATTGAGGGATATTCAGAGGATTCCTGACTGGAGGGGGGTTTTACACCACGAAAATTGGATGATGCATTATGGGCCTACCGAACTATATTTAAGACTTCAATTGGTATGTCTCCATTCAAGATGGTGTATGGGAAGGCATGTCACTTGTCGGTATAACTCGAGCATAAGGCCTATTGGGCAGTAAAGCAGCTCAACATGGATTTATGAGCTGTTGGGGAAGAAAGGATGCTGACTTTGAATGAACTCGTTGAGTTCCATCAAGAAGCTTATGAGAATGCTAGAATGTACAAGGAAAAGACCAAGAAGTGGTATGACAAGCATATCTGGAAGAAGAACTTTGAAGTGGCTCAAAAAGTGTTGTTGTTTAACTCTAGACTTAAGCTTTTCCCAGGAAAACTTAGGTCAAGATAGTCCGGACCCTTTATAGTTACAAGAGTTTACCCATTCGGAGTGGTGGAGGTGCACATGAAGAAAAAGGCACATTTAAGGTCAATGGCTAGAGGTTGAAGCCGTACATCGACGGAGTGATAAGTTGCAAGTCAATTCCTCTCCGGCTCGACATTTCAACTTGAGAACTTAAACGAGTCGAGCTTTCCGACTATAAACAAGCGCTCCTTGAGAGGCAACCCAAGTGTTTTAAGTTGTTGTTGTTTATTTTTAATGGTTTAGTTTTCTTATAATTTTAGATGAAGTCTAATTTGTGTGTTTTTGGGTGTTTCAGGTGAGTTATCGAATCAAAGCGGAAAATGGAATTGTCCAGTTTTCACTGCGGTGAAGCACATTTGTGAAAATTTGGAATTCAAAAAGCCCCAGACTTCGTCGTGGTGAAGTATCTTTTTCGCCGAGGTGATGCGTCTCTGTATTTTTTTGCTGCGGCGAAGAAAGTTGAGCAAAATTCATAAAAGGAAATTTCGCCGCATCAAAGAAAGTTCTTCGCCGGGGTGATGAGCTACTAAAATTTCACTGGGTCGGTTTTAGGGTTTGAAAATGAAGAACTTCGCAGCGGCGAAACTTGGTTTTTATAAAAGCGTGCGTGACCTTTCATTTTTTCACAAAACTTTTCAAAGCCATTTGAGAGAAAATTTTTCCAATTTCAATCCAGAGACTTCCCAGTGATTTCCCAGCAAAGTTTCTCACTCATTAACCTTTCTAAACACCAAAACAACTCGATCTAACCAAGATCTTTGCGAAAAATTGAAGAAATTTGTGGGTTCAAGAAATTGGGGATTTTGCAATCTAGGTGATTTTTGGCTAAATTGGTGGCAAATACTCCATTGTTTTGGTAAGATTTCAAGTTCCCTAAGCTTTTAATCACAATTTTTCGAGTTTAGATTTGTGGATTTGAAAATATTGATTGTGGTTGAATTTGTGAATTTTGGTGATACTGTGCATGGATTTGAGTTGGAAGAAGTGTTGATTTTGCATTGTGTGATATTGAGGAGTGTGGATTTTAAGTTTTGGAGCGTTTGGTTGAGTTTGGAAAAATTGCAGTTTGGGGGTTTAAGTGCAAATTTTTAGAAGTGTTGTTTTACTGTAGGGTTGATTGTGTTTGTCATAGGGTGAGTTGAGTTGAGTTTTTAAGTTGAATTTGTGAGTTGATTGATAGTTTAGAAAAATGCCGCTCAAAGTGTTGTCCAAGGGAAAAGGAAAAGGAAAGAAAGTGGACAACCGATTTGTGAGTGATTAGGCCCGAACACGCTATGAAGGGGTAGCCCAAAGGAAATATAAAGGATTTATCCCTGAGCATGGATTAACCGTGAGCCAGGCTATGGATTGGAGTCAAGGGAGACGTTGGGGACTATTTACGAGTGCACCTGCACAAGCGACGATAGAGCCGCTAGTGAGAGAATTTTATCCCAACCTCCCGGAGTGTGAATTTGGTACTGTGTTTGTGAGGGGTAATGATGTAGCATTTACTGTGAAGGTCATCAATGAATTTTATAAATTACCTAACATTTACCGTGATGAGTATGAGGAATTAAGGAAGACACGGAAAAGGGATGAGGTAATCCTTCAGGCTATAGCAAAATTGAACACCACTTGGGAGGTTTCAAAAAGGGGTAAAAAGAGCATCAAGGGAACTAACTTGACATTGGTGGCTCGGTTGTGGCAGTACTTTATTTGTGCGAGGATGATGCCAAAGACACACTATAGCACAGTGACATATGAGAAGGCATTACTGCTCTATTCTATTGCCACGGGAAAGAATATGGATGTGGGATAAATTATCCTGACCAACATTCGGCATGCAGCCAAACTAGGGCGAGAAAGTTACCCCGTTCCCACATCTCATTATAGCTTTGTGCACTCGAGCAGGAATCTAGGTACATGGTGATGAGCCACTTATCCATGCTGCCCTAATCCTCAACTCAGAATAATTATCACAAGCACCTTGAACGTCCAGACGATAAGCAACCTAGTGTCGGGACAAAACGACAGAGAACCACACAAGGAGCTGCTACATCATCCAGTTCCACAACCACTATGAAGGAGATGATGCAGCATATGTTGAGTAAGATGAAGAGGTGGGAACGCCGTCAAACATGGATCGCAGAACAGACCCGAAATATCTATAATTTGCAATAGAGCTACTGCGAAAAGCTGAATATTGATACTTCAGCATTCTAATAGGAAGATTGGGATTCAGATGAGTGGATGGCCTCCGACACAGAAGAGGACGACACCGAAGGAGAGGAGGAGGCTGACGAATGAGCCGGAGCACCTGTTTTGTATTTTGTTTTTGTTAGATTTTATTTTGGTTTATTGTTGGGTATTGTGGAACTTTGAACTGATTTTTGATTTGTTTGTGGTTTGTTTTTGGATTTTTTTTCGTTTAGTTTAAATTTTTGTTGAACTTTTTAGTTGAAAAGACGAGATTAGGGTTGTAATATTTCCATATTAGTCAGTGAATTTCTCTAACACAGTGGACACCATAGTTTTCAATTGTTTTTACAGATTTTGGTGATTAAAAAGTCAAGGACCGAGTGTGCATACTGTTGAGCGAAACTTCAACTTCACGGATTAATCAGGGAACTATCTCGTACTTTTATAGATTTTGTTTTTCTATTCCTAATTTGTGCATAATGTGACATTGGGGACAATGTTATCTTTAGTTTGGGGGTAGGAAAAATTTGAGAATTTTTGGACTTTTTATTTTATTTTATTTCTATGTTTTGTTGTGTATGCCAATGCTGAATTGTATAAATCAATAATGAGATTAGGGTTGTTGGGATTTTATTGTTGAAAAATGTTAAGCATTGCTTCAAGTTTATGTTTATTGACTGAATTTTGATTGAGGTTTGTTGAGTGGTTCAACCACTATTTTCATTTATTTCGGCATGCTTAGATTCATTTTATGTGGTTAGTTAAAGTTTGATAATGTTGGTGGATTCTAGAACCCAGTAGAGAAATGCTTGAGGCGAAATTCTAGGAATAGACATTGTTGAGGAAATGATTTAGGCATTTTTCAGAACGTTTGAGCCTTTCCAGCCAACCCACGAATGAAATATTTTTCATAGTCACCAATTTGAACCTTATGAGATTATCATTGCTTTTTATTTTCTTGCAAACCAAAAATTGTCCAATCCAATTACCCTAAACACATAATCACACCCTTTAGGAGAATTTTGGACCTAATGCAAACACAAGGAACTTGAAGAGTTGTGTGAATAAACTAAAAGAATAGTTTGGGGGTTGTGAGATGGGCAAGAAGAATAAGAGAGGTAATTAACCTCAATTGTGTTAAAAAAAAAAAAAATTAGTTTGAGAATTGCATTACAATAGCAACAATAAGAATTGTCCATGGTTGAAGGTTGTTAAATGGTTGACATTTTGAGTGATATATGAGAAAAGAAGTGGGAGTTGGATTAAGTCCTAGTGTTTGCTTTAAGGAAACCAAGTTCTCTTATTTGTTTACCCTTTCCTTTCCTTTGGAGCCCACTACCTGAGCCTAACGTTATAAGCTTACAAAGACCTTTTGATTCTTAGCGATGTCTAATCCTTATTAGTGGAGAGTAGTTCGATATTTAGGCTTATGGAGTCTACCCCCATTTGATAAACTTTACATTTCTGCATAAAATAATCCGGGAAGTCGGAAGGTGGATTGAAGTGGGGATCACCTACTCGAGTGACCAATAGAGAAAGGTAGTCGATGCAACTTATAACTTCTTGGAATGTTGAACATTTTTCCAGTAATAATTTTTCAACAATCTATGAGACTTGTATAAATTCTAGGCAATTCGTATGTTGAGTTGAGCCTAATTCTTGTTGTTCATTTCCAGTTTTATTATGTCGTGTTTTAGTTTTTATTGTTTTCTTTCTTTGAGTTTTGTACCTGATGCTTGAGGACGAGCATGTCTTTAGTTTGGGGGTATTTGATAATCCGAGAATTATACTGTTTTTATTAGGCTTTTAGGCTGGATTTTAGATACTTCTTAGTTCATTTATGCCTGAATTGCTACTTAATTCTTTACATTTTGTGTTTCAAGCCAAAATGGACATTTTGAGCAAATAATGAGCGAATTGGAGTTTCTGGACTCAGAAGTTGGGAGAGTTCTGAAGCAGAGTAAAGCACTATGAAGCTTGTTTCCCTGGGAGAGCATCGAAGATTGAAGATTCAAGCAAAGAAGCAAGCAGAGGGCAATTCTGTAATTTCAAAATTATTCATGAAGATTTGCCACGGTGAAGTTTGTTCTTCACCGCGGCGAAATGAGTCACGCTCAAGAGTTACTTTTACTTCGTCGGCGTGGCGAGATTTCTTCTTCGTCGCGACGAAGTCTGCAATTTTTAGTTTCGTTAAAACGCACAGTTTCATTTTTAGGCAAAGTCTTAGGTTTTTGGGCGAGGTATAAAAACAAAATTTTGCCATTTTGGGAAGGGGTTGTGTTTTCCTTAGTCTAGAGCAGCGTTTTCATCTTCTTAGTTTATATTTGACGAATTTGTGTTGAAAAGTGAGAAGATTTGGGATTGAATCTGGTGGATTCTTCAACTAGGGGAGATCTTTTGTCTTTTCTCTCATTTTATCATGTTGAACTTTGTGTTTATTGTTTTTCTTGCTTATCGTATTGATTTAGCTATGAACTAACCCATTTTGGGTTAGGGTTTTGATGTAGTTCAGATTCTCATGGATTGAGCAATTGATTTTTATTATTTTCATATGCTATTGCAAGGATTGTGTGGTTATTCTGGATTTATTGTTTTTAATTGATGAACATGATGAGATTGAGAAATGAGTCATGTTAAGCTTCTTAGGTAATCACCATTGTAGTATTAAATGCTAGAGATAGATTTAAGAATCAATGAAATCAATCTAGGATTCTAGGTGCTTAATGAGCTTAGAACTATTAATCTTCAAATTGTTGGGTGCCGACGTTTAATAGGGAAAACTAGGAAAATATAGGCTGAGAAGGTATGTTTACAATTTAGAGAATTCGATTTACAATCAATGCATGTGAATATGGAAATAGCATAATCTGTAGGTTTAATCCATAGAGTCGGAATGAAGTCAAAACCCTGCCCCTTGTTTTAAATTGATATTACCTTGTTTCTAATCTTGCTTTAATAATTTAGTTTTGAATATTTAGAAATTTCTGTTTTAGTTTTAAGTTTAATTTTATCCCATTAATCCAACAAATTTGATTGCTCCAACTTGAAAACAGTAGAAAACTTAGTGCTTAGCAACCAATCCTTGTGGGAACGATACTCACTCATCACTTTATTACTTTGTGCGACTAGTGCACTTGCTATTTATGCATGTTGTAGTAAATACGCATCATTTCCATACACTCCCAATTAGATATTTATTTTAATTCATCATTATCTCAATTTAAATCAATTAATATATATTTAATATATATATTAACATTTAACAATAATGATAATTTATTTAAATATATGCTAACACATATTTAAACGTAATTTCACTTATTTAATTTTTCTAACAAATTAAAAAAAAGGCTATGACCTTAGCAAATTTAATTGCACTGTGAAATTACCAAAATATCCTTTTTGCCTAAAAAGACAAAAACGCCCTTCTTACTTCTTGAGTCTTAAATTATCTTCTATGTGTGTGACCCATATGCTCCTCATCATACCAGCAGTGTATAGTATCGCGATTAACACCAATTAGTCGTCTCACTAATACATAGACCAAGATTGGCCCCTAGCAAGGCATCATGGCCACCTGATTTAGCAAATTAGCTACCTATCAACAATATATCATATGTTATCTCGACGAGACGAAGGCATAGAAATAGTAGCAACCTTCGGTTACTCTTAATATTATGTATTCAGTTTCTGGACCAATGACCTGTATTATAAACTGGATAGAGTAACAACTCAATCCCACTGTGGCCACAATTTTAGTGTCATTGCCATATACTGAATTGGGCCGTGAGATAAATTCTCCTGTACCCGGGAGTGATGAATCCTCTGTCTATCCACCATAGTCTTGATACACTCCTTGATGCATCCAATCACCACTATATTGACAGCTTTGAATAGAACTGCATTAAGCTAGTGTCAAACTGCACCAATCGTTGCACAAGGCACTCCGGTGATCTCAAGTCTAAGGATAACATGCACCACCATTCGTTAGAGAATTTGTTCCATAGACACTAGGGTTACCATCCATATGGAATCCTCTGGTAGGTTAGTCCAGTGAACTTGCCTATAGCAAGCACCCATGTGTTACACCAGGTTGTCACCAAACAACCTTGACAAGTGAGATCAGTCACTACCTTTCGACAGGGTTGTTCAACACTATGATAGTCTTAGCGTATTATCTGTGCCCTTACTTCAGAATAATACTGGGGTTACGGACATTTCTAGAATGGCCACCATATGTGCTCATAAGGTTCTCACTATCAAGATTTGAAACACTTGATACCCTCGTCACGGTTCTACCATTCTAAGGACATATATCAATACATATTGCAATAATAATGATTTATGCGATATAGAATAAAATGCCTTTTATTAATTAATGAACATTATTACAAAGAGTCAATCCTACAATAATTGATTGGCTCTAAGGCATCTACTCTAACATATACTTGGGAAAGCTTTTCTATTCTTTATACAATAAAATCACTTATTAGAGATTGTTTGTAATTAATCCCAAAACAAGAAACAACAATATACTCATTTGGCCAAGCCATTATTTGGATGATCTTTCTAAATTCAAGTGCACAAACTTGTGAATTTATTATGGCATATTGATATGTCATGACATAATCTACCATTCTCTGCTATCAACAATGTCATATCAAAGTAACAATTTAACATGTGAATCCCTTCTAACATTTTCCCAAAGTCATAAGTTTCACAATTTCTAATTCAATAACTAAATAAAATGTGCTATTGAAGAAATACAAAAGGTTCAAGTAACTTGAACCATGCACTAAAAGCCATTTATCTCATTGAACTAACATGACCAAATGATATTCTAAATTTTGGCATAACAAAATGTACTTTGAATACTAAAATTTACACTTGGTTAAGCCTAACATAACCTTTCAACTCCAATTCTTTCCTTTCTCTAACAATTTCTTCATAAGATTTAACAAACTCATGCATGCATTTCTCTTTGAATTTTCATCAAACAATTCACATGCACATGCAAATACTTAGTTGGCCACACTTCCAAATCTCTCCAAATCCACCAAAATTGGAGCAAAAACACACTAAATTTAACTTCAAATCTAGCTGGATTAAACACTTCAAAATTTTATCAACAATTCTTCCATATTTCATCCATAATTCCACCAAATCACCACATACACATGAACTACTTCTCATGGCCAGAATTTTACACATCATTCAACATTAAAACAGCCAACAATTCTCACCATACAATCACATACAAACATACAAGAATCAATCTACACAATTATTACTCAAATAAAAACTAAAATTTTATTTACTTACCTTGAATTTGTGCAACACTAATGATATAACCTCCCTTTGCTAAAATTCTCTTCCTCTTGGACCTAAATCATATAAAACCATAAGAATTTAAAACTTTAAAGTTTAATCACACACCTTTGTGCTAGAATCTTACCTTTGGATGCTTTAGGATTGAAAATCTATAAAAATTTAAGCCAATTCCTATGAATCCTCTTTGAAATTTGGTGAAGAAGTTTGAGAGAAATTGGATGAGAGGTGGCATGTACAAGGGATGGAATGGCTAGGGTTTAGTTTATTGAAACCTTATAACTAAATAAATATATATTCCCATTTTACCCTTGCACTTTTATGATAATTCCAATTATGCCATACGTGCATTTACCGATATACCCTCACTTTCAATGGATTTAACACATGTTCTTGGTCATTTTTACTCCCCACTTTTCATCTAGTTGTAAGTGAAAAGACCATTTTACCCTTATTCTTTAATTTCTTTCTATTACTTTACAAACACATATTTATCTCGGCATCACATCACGTGTATTGTCCATTACCACTCTATTCTCATGGCTAGCACACTTAATACATTATATTTATCATACTCACTTTTCACTTGAACATGCGATTCTATGTGAAATGACCATTTTGCCCCTATTGAAACTTTTATGGAATTCCTTTATAAAACTAGTTAAATATATTCACTATGACTATAAAATAATTCCTACCATATTTCTGAATGTAGGTATTACACAAGCTATGCTGGATTTGGGTGCAAGCATCAATCTCATGTCGTATTCCACATATCAACAGTTCGGATTGAAAGGACTAAAACCTACAACAATGGCCTTGCAGTTTGCCGATTGGTCAATGAATTATCCCAAAAGTAGTATTGAAGATGTTTTAGTTCAATTTGATAAACTAATTGTTCTTGTTGATTTTGTAGTGATGGACATGAAGACATTGACAACTAAAGATAAGGAACCACCCATTTTTCTTGGATGTCCATTCATGGCCACAACAACGAGGACAATTATAGACGTTCAGTATGGGAAATTGCGGATGACAGTGCTTGATCAAACCATTAAGTGTTTGGTTTTCCATTCCATACCTTCACTGTCGAAAGAATGCTTTGATGTTGAATCCTTGAACCCCACCATTGTTTCTAATGTTGTGCAGGATTGGAGTGAAGACAAGTTGGGGTTAGCTTTGCTAGTGGAGGATGGAAATGTTGATGATGCAAAAGTGAAGGCATTTTTTGGTGGGAGTTGATAGAGTAAGATCAAAGGCCTTTACTATTGAGTTGAGGATGCCACCTTGAATGACAATTGAGCGTCCCACCTAGCTTAAGACGATAAATAAATGCTTTTCGGGAGGCAAACTGAATGTTTCTTTTCCTTTGTTTGTTTCAATTTTATTTCATTGTTTTTGTTTATTTATTTATTTTTATTTCAGTTTATTATTTTAATTATAGTAGGACTGTGTTATTTTGTGTGTTTGAATTTTTAGGAAATCTAACACTTAGCTTTATTTTTTCTAGGAAATCCACTTCATACGACAGCGTAGATTATTCACGCTGCAACTCAATAGCTGCATTAGACCTGATGACAACACAAATGGCAATGATGATGATGATGGTGATGGTGACCAACAGTGAGAGACTGGGATGATTTACTGATAGATTTCCAATTTTTCATTTTCTTTTATGTTCTTTCATTTTTAGTTTATTTGTGTGTGAGTTTACTTTTCAATTGTAAAACTCTAGTTACTTTATTATGGTTTTGATGTTTTTTCATTTCTGTTTTATTTTTATTTCCATAAACATTATGCAGATTAATAGACAACATGGATTCTATCCAAGACTCCATGTGTCCTTTTCTTTAGTGTTGGTGGATTTCATGTTGATTACAAGATATGCATTCAGTGGAATTACTTCTAGACTTTTTGATTTGTTACTCAATGGGGGGTAACTCATTTCTTTCCCTTTTACCTCTATGTTGTTTTGTTGGCTACATTGGGGACAATGTAGGATTTTGGATGGGGGTGGGAAAGTAATGAAATGTTTGCATGCCTGTAAATTTTTGGTTTATGGAAGTTTGTGATTCCTGGATGATGTCAAAAGTTATGATATTGTTGATTGCAATGACATATAGTATTTAGGAGAGGTGATTTTTACACTAATTCAAGAATTATCTTGGATGTTGATTTTTGCTTGAGTTTGAAACTCTCGGGTTTGTGGTTTATTTGGTTGGTTGGTTTTAGCTTTTGGAGGTGTTTTGTGGTTAATTTCCTGTGTTTTCATGAGATCCCTACACTCTAGAACCTATTTGATGATCACTTGAGGCAAAATCCTAGACAACGCATGATTTGAGAAATGACTTAGGCCACTTTTGGACCATTTGTGCCTTTCAAGCCAACCTTTTATGCTATTATCCTTAGTCACCCCGTTGAGCCTTACTGAATATATTTAGCCTTTAATTTCTTTCTTTCAACCCGCAATAACCTATTGCATTTAACCCTTAAACACATTTCCTACCCATGATTTTCTTTTAAGAGGAATTAATCTAATAATACGACCTGATCTACTGGTCGGTCGACGATAGCCGCTGAGCTGCAGCGCTCTACGATATCTTCTCTCAGCTACTGCTCACCCAGACTGTTATAGTCAGGGAAGCATGGTGAGTACCATGCAGCCTGTCGATGGTACTCACCATGCTTCCCAATTGACTATAGCCCCTTGGTCTTGGGTTCGAGTGGTGAGGGAGGCGAAAGAAATCCCTTGGGCTTAATGGGGGACAAGCACCCATGAGTCACGTTGGGGCGAGCCCTGAGTGGGCCTCGCGAGCCTAGGTGTACCAGCCACCTGTGGGTGAGATCTGGGCCGTGACACTAAAATTTTGAAAGTTAAAAGTGTGTGGCTTCGAGATTTGTATAAGATTGTGTGAGGATGTTCAAAAGACTGGTTGGGGGTTGTTGTGTGGAAAAATGGGGGAATTGGGTGATATCATTGCTTCCCAGGTTATGTGTTTTTATTATTGTTTAAAAAAAAAAAAGAAGAAGAAGAAAATAATAAGGAAGTATGAAAAGGGTACCGATTCGATTGTAGTTGAGGGAGAGTGATGTCATAAAGAAAAAAGAAAAAAAAAAAAAAAAGGCTTTCAAGTGTTTGAGAGTTATTTTTTTTGAGCGATTGTGTTCTTTGGAATTATAAGATTTTTCCTCGTAATTGCTTGAATCCCTTTATGTTCTTTCATAACCCAACACCTTAGCCTAACATTACAAGCTTAATGAAGTCCTAACCATCTGAGTTGTGTGTTACATTAGTGGAGAGTGATCTAAAACGTAGGCCTATGGAGTTGAGTTTCTAATGTTTTCTATTTTATGAGGTCAAAATGTTGTTTTCTTTTGGAGATTACTATGAAACCACTTCTAAGGCTAGGATTAATGGTTTGTGGATTGACTATGATAGAGAGTTGAGAACAAAGGTGAAACTGATTTTTAGGGTGTTCTCGGATGTCTATGATCATTGCTTATTCTTGTTGCTATATGTGTATGCAATGTATGATACATATTTATTGATGTATCTAAGAAATCCATGTTTTGTATACGTGTGTGTGAGGAATTGGTAGGAAGTTTGTGGGTAGCATCACTGAAAACCCTCACAAGACTATAGCTCGTCCACTAGGGAGACGTCGGGATTTAAAGGCTTATTACATACGCTAAATGCAATCATGTCAACCTATGAAAGTGGTTTAGTTAGGATATATTAGTTAGGATTAGAATTTATCACTTTCATTGCTAGGAACTAGCAATAAGCTAGTTGGGGGTTGTGTTGAGTGTTTAAAATGCGGATTTATTTTGTGATTTGGGAGTGAAATTGTAAGAAATTCAAGTTTTAATGCATTATTTAGGATGAGTTTCCATATTTGTTTTGTTAGCTCCCATAATTATGGGTTTTGTTGTGTTTTCAGGTATTTAGGTGCAAAAAGATGGATTATTTGTGCTTGTGTTGGTGTTCGGACATCTTGCACCTATCGAGTGTGGATAAATCAAAGTGAGCAGAAAAATAGTGAAATTCTGCATTTGAGCCGTAGCAAACTTTTTTTACCTACGGCTTGAAACAACGAAATTGAAATTTTGCTACAACACACTTTTCTGCACCACAGCATAAAGTCGACGAAATCTAAATTGCAGTTCGATGCAATTCATCCGCGCCGCGGCGTGTTAAGGTTTTGCCGAAGGAAAAATTAATTGGAGCCATACTGCAGCACAAATAAAGTGAGCCACGATGCAACTAAAGTGAGCCAGAGTGCAAAAAAAGTGCACCGTAGCGCAATTAAAGTGTGATGCCCTTTATATGTGACTTGGTTTTTGTTCATTTTGGTACTTTTATGCATAATGGGTTTTTGTGATTTAGACTAGGCTACACGCCACTTGCTAGTTTGGATTATGAAAATACAAGGTTGATCCGATTGGCCACGGGATGACCTCACCCGAGTAAGTATCAACCCTAAGATTTAGATCGATAAACATCGGTTAAATTAATAATGTGAAGTAGGATAAATATGGTGAAATTGGATACACTAGACCAGTTTCTCATTGTTGATCAGTTGTTTAGATATTGTTTTTACCTTAGCTGTCATTGTAGTTTTTTGTTATTCTTATTTGAATTTTAGTAAATATAGATTTTATTGAATTGTTGGATATTTTTATTATCTCACTTGATTTTATTATTTTAGTTTTTTTAACACAATTTTAGATTAATTGATAGCTCGACTCTTTTTGGGATCAACCCTTACTTGTGCACAGTACTACAACAGAGACCCATGCACTTGCGGAGGAATAAAAGTTGTTTTTAACCAAACATGGATCGATAAAGGATTCATCACTCCCTAGTATGGCAGAAGTTATCTCACTACGCAATTCAGTAAATGACAATGACACTAAATCTGTGGCCATGGTAGGATTGAGTTGTTGCTCAATCCAATTTATTAATTCGGCCAGTAATCTAGTGACTAAATACAAAAATATCGAGAATAACTAAGGCTGACACTATAGATGTACCTCAGCCTCGATGAGATAATGTATGAAAGGATTTGATTGCAAGGTAACCATATCGTTGATAGGTAGCTATTTCACTGAATCCGAATCTATCGGGTGGCCATGACGCCTTGCTAGGGACCAATCTTGGTCTATGTGTAGTGAGACAATTAATTGGTGTTAATCGTGATACTACTCATTGCTGATATGGTACGGAGCCTATGGGTCACACACTTAGAAGATAAGTTATGAATTAATTTGTGAAAGGGGTATTTTTGTCTTTTAGGACAAAAGGGTATTTTGGTAATCTCATAGTGCAATTAAATTTGCCGAGGTTGTCACATGTATTTAATTTTAATATTAAAATTAGTGAGATTATATTTAAATATATGTGTGCATATATTTAAATGGATTATTATTATTAATTAAATGTTAATATATTTTTTATATATTAATTGATTTTAATTATAATAAAAATTAATTAAATTCAAAATACCATTAATGAGGTTGATTTGGGTTGGAGCCCATGGCTATTCCTATGTGGAATAGGGTTTTTAATTGTTGCACTATATAAGTGCAACTTAAAATTAAAACATACAACATTATTCAATAAAAATAAAAATCCTAACCACCTACCCCACTCTCTCTCTCACGTTCTTCTTTATTGAGAGGAGAAGAAAACTTATTTCTTCTTGATTCTTGAAGCCATCTTGTTGTTCTAGCAAAACAACAGTTGGTTCTTCAAATTGTCTTCATGTGGATCAACGTTCGTGTGGTTCTACATTGAATCGGAAGCAAAATCGAATCAGAGACTTTTGAAGGAGCCTCCAAACGTATGTAAGTGAATCTAAATCCTTGTATGGATTTTGCTGCTAATTTGATATTATACAGATTTTATAATATATGTAAACAATATAATCGATACTTGGATTTTTGGGATTGAGTAATTGATCGATTTGCTTAAAACTTTGATTTTTTGCTGCGCAAATCCAATCGATTACTTATAGTGGTATCAGAGCAATGAGTACCCGATTATATTGTTTAATCTATGTTTGATAACATGTATTTGTTTGATAACATGCTATATTATAAACTGATTTTTTTAAATCTGTAAAATTTTGTGTTAATGGCATGATTTGAATGGTCAATTGATTAAATGATATATTGATGAATTTTTGTTGGTTGGTGTTTGTCCTGGTTGAATGTTATTGCATTTGATTCGAATTGGATTCGTGTCGTTACATGAAATATTGGAAAATTCATGATGGCATGCTTACTGGTCTGCATTGATCGCTGTGCCGAAATAAACCTTCGTTGTAGCTATGAGTTCCGTTGCAAAGAGCAGTGCAGAAAATCAGCGCTTGCCACAACGATGAAAAATCGTCACCGAATCAATCACAAGATCATAACTACCGCCACAACGAGCAAGCTACTAGAGCTCGCTGAGTATTCACGATCATCGCGGCAAAATAAACCTTCACCCTAACGACCGTGATGATTTTGACATTTGCCACGACGATGATAATCGCCGATACAGTGAGCGTGCTACTAGAGTAGATCGTGTTTTTACATGATGGGACCAAACTACAGAATTCCAAAAACCTTAACCAATAATTATTCTGCATATCCAAAAGGGTTATTTAATAATTTCACCCACCCAATTCAAAATGTTTATTTTGAATGTATGCAATGTACTTGTTTGAAAATTGCATGGTGCCCCATACATGAGCCTTAGACCTATGGTTTGTTTATTTATTTCTTGGTTTGTTTGTAAATTTCTTAACAAATAGGATCTGCATGTCCTGCCTCCTTCTAAATTCTCTATGTACTTCGTTCTCTCATCTTACTCCCCGTATGTAACACGAGGTTTATGATTTATTGATGTAAATTAGAATAGGATTTACTTTATTATAAACTCTTTTTATAACAACCATGATGAAGAAATGAAGGAGGAATGAAGAGGTAAACTCGAAGACCCAAGGTTTGTTTTGACCCTAGGTTGACCTACCGATTCCTTTAGGCTTGAGGAAATCGGTTTTAATGGACCATATATCGGAACATTTATATTTTTCTTAGAATGCATGCTAAGGTTGAATGTTTACTAACATGCTGATCAATGACATTCTAACAAAGATAATAAATTGGTGAGACCGCAAAATAAAAACCCCTCAACTAAAGTATATTAAGTCACTTGAAATGTCATTCATCACCATGACTTTAATCAAACCACTTTTTGTTGGAGCCTTGTTCGCCAAAGCGAAGGGTACACTTCTACCAGTGGGATGTTAAAATTCATTGGAGTTTTCCTTAATGATGATGGATCAACTTAAAATGATGTGTTTTGCTCGTTCACCAAAGTGAAGATTGATAAGCACGTCATAGGCATAGTAGAAAAGTACACTTGTTGTGTGTGCATGGTGACATGTAGTGCCCACTCTACTGATACTAAGAATCTCACTTGAGGACAATAGCTTCGATCATTGTATTGTGTGATTGGCTTGTTGGCTAACTTTGCATTTGAGGTTGGTGCTGGAAGCTATCAACTGATGTGGATTAAGTTTGTTGGTCTACCTAATCAATCCATTTTGGCTTGTTCATCAAGGCGAAGGTTTGAAATGGGCTAGATGGGATCTTAGTCCACTAGGAAAGCCAATGAGCTTTTTCGAGTTAATAGTAAGGGCTATTGACTTGAGGAAACAGTGGGAGAGATTTTAATATAAGACCTTATTAAATAATAATGAACATTGTAATAATTTTTGCTTATTCTGCACTTGTAGATTCACTTAAATTGAGCAATATGATTCCTATCATCACTACGAAAAATCATCGAACTAGGAAACAAATGGAAAGGTGAGAATTTTATTGACTGGTATAGAAGTATAAACAATATACTTCAATCAAGCGGTATATTATACACCATTGAATAGGCTTTGTCACCAAAGCCTGCTGATAGTTCTACCCATTATAGTGGGTATGTTAATATGAAGCATACACATGATGCAAAAATAGAAATGACAAGATACATTGTGCTTGTATCAATGACACCATTATTGCGACAATAGTGCCAGAATATGGACTTAGCTTCTGATCTTTATTTTCTCCAAAGAAATGAGAAGCATATGGTGTCTTGGTCACTGTTCAGATGCAAGATGGAAGAGGGTAGCAAAATTAGTGATCATATACTCAAGTTGTCTAATTATATGACAAGCTTGAGATTTTGGGATGTAGACTTAATGAAGGTTTAGTGATGCGTGTTTCCTACAACATGCAAATATAGCAAGTATACTAGTCGCACAAGTAATAGAGTGATGAGTAGAGTATCGTTCCCACGAGGATAGTGTTACTAAGTACCGATTTCCCTAGTTTAAGTCCTAATTGAAGAAACATTAAATTGGATTGATGGAAAATTTACAACTAAATACAAATTAACAAAATATAAATGAATGATAATGAAATTAAAGCAAAACCCAACTTAACTAATTAAACAATGCTAAAAAATGCTAGGGTGTTGATTTCACCTAGATACGCTAACCCAAATCATAGAATCCATAACCCAAGTTCTAATTCCTTGATTGAAAATCGAATTCCCTAAGTTGTAAAACATACCTTCTCAAGCTACATTTCCCTACTTATCCCTATTAAGCTTCCGCACCCAACAAATTGAAGATTAATAGTTCAAAGTCTTTTAAGCTTTATGGAATTCTATCTAGATTTCATAGATCACTAAACCTATCTCTAGCGTTTGCTTAATCTATGGTATTTATCCCAAGAGGCACAATCACAAATCACTTCTCAGTCTCATTGTGAACAACACACATTTGAATGGTGATCAAGCATCCAAAAGTCATTAAGCAAAGAGATAAACACTCAATCATGAAATTAAAACTCAAAGTAAATCAATTCATATACATTTGAATCATTGTATCATGGTTACATCAAACCCTAGCTAAACAACTCAATTCATAATCAAAAACGAAACAAAATAACAAAAACAAACTGAATCAAGATTCATCATTGAAAAAACAAGCAAAAGATGGAGAAATCTTCTCTAGTTTGAAGCCCAAATCTTCAATAATCTTCTCCTTCCATGAGCTGCCTCCCAAATGACGAACCAAAACTCCTTTTCTTTCCTTTTCACTCTAATTTATACCTCTTTCACTTAAGGACCAAGCCCTAGCAAGCCAAAACGCATCGTTTTATTTTTACATCTGATGCAGGTTTCGCCGCGATGAAGACTTTTGGGCAAAATTTGAGCATGATAGAATCTGAATATGAAGAAGTGTTAAACATATGAATTGTATCCCTTTAAATAATATTTCTAATCGTTCAAGAATCAGCACAATCCTAGGTCTAAATCTCAAGTTATGGCAAAAATACTGAAGCACGTCCAAAGACGTTTTTCTTCAGTTCCCAGCGTATTGTTCACGACTTCAAGCCAAGTTTTTGCCCTTTTCCAGTCAGAATTAGGAAAAACCCAAAACATGAAAGTTATAGATCTTCTCCTTAGCTTTCCAAAGCTTCTAAATTCAGGTAATTCCGAGTTTTCAAGCTCAAGTTAGACAATTTACGCTCAAAACTGTCATTTATGCTAAAAATCATCGTTTAGGCCTGCCAAGACAAATTAATAGAATTAGGTAGCAATTATGGCCCAAGTTGTATGAAAAGTATCCTAAATCCTATCAAAATTCAATGCAAAATCATAGTATAAAATATGATTATCATTTAGCAATAGACCTAACATTACAATCTTTGCTAGATTCTTACTCTCAATTTGTCTACGACTTCATTGAGGATGATAAGAAGAATACCCTTTCTGAGCTTCTAGATATGTTGAAGGCTAATGAGTCAAGCATGAAAATGTTAGAAACTTGATGTTGGTTGAAGCTAACTCAAGTGAAGAGGAAAAGGCTCAGAAGTCATTGGAAGAAATTATTGTAGATAGGAAAGGTGTTTGTCCTCACTGTGGGAATCCCAGCCACTGGAGGAAACATTGCAACGCCTTCCTAGCAAAAAGGAAGAAGAATGTTACTTCTTCGTCAGGTACGTTCTTGATTGAGATTAACTTCTTCCCATCAATGTCTTGGGTCATTGACACAGGATGTGGTACTCACATTTGTTCTAATGTGTAGGGCCTATGGTAGAGTAGATTACTCGCCGAGGAAGAGGTGGACCTACTAGCTGGAAATGGAGCACATGATGTTGCATTAGCTATAGGATCTTATTGTCTGATTTTGCCTATG
Organism: Pistacia atlantica; assembly: GCA_026229545.1. Classification (NCBI taxonomy): domain Eukaryota; kingdom Viridiplantae; phylum Streptophyta; class Magnoliopsida; order Sapindales; family Anacardiaceae; genus Pistacia; species Pistacia atlantica. The sequence goes on from JAPEIT010000014.1 coordinate 22,801,508, forward strand.
GGGTTGTTACTTGGAACTTGTGGATTATTATTATTTTCCTTCACTTTCTAGAAATATTTTTTCCTGTGTCCACTTTGGACAAGTAAGAGTATTGCTTTACTAATGGATTGTTGTCTTTTAGTATAAATAATATTCTTTATGGAACTGTTTCATAATAATATGTTCTTAAAATTGACAATAAGGATATTCTCAAAATAACAACTATGCCAAGTGTGGCAAGTTGAGTTAAACATACCTAACAGATTGTGGGATAGTATCAAAACTTACCTCTCTGAATACACCCCAGCTTAATGGTGTATCTAAAAGCAGGAATATGACCTTACTTGATATGGTTAGGTCCATGATCAGTTTTAGTGATCTACCCGCATCGTTTTGGGGTTATGCCCTAGAGACTATGACTCATTTACTTAACCGTGTGCCATCAAAGTCTACAGATAAGACTCCATATGAACGATGGAGTAGACGAAAGCCCAACTTGCCTTATCTAAAGATTTAGGGTAGTGAAGCTTATGTCAAGAAATCGACTTCAAACAAGATGGGCCCAAAATCTAACAAATGTATATTTGTAGGGTATCCTAAGGAGACCAAAGGATACTATTTCTTCCACCCTTAAGAGCACAAATTTTTTTTCACTCATATTGGTGTCTTCTTAAAAGGGAATTTTTCTTAAGAGGTACTAGTGGGAGAAAAATAGAACTCGATGAAGTTCTCGAACCACAAGGTACATTAGACAATGGACGGGAAGATGTTACACAAGAAATAGTTAAACATCATGAGGAGGTTACTTCACACTTTTTTGATCATAGTGAACCACCTTAAGTAGCATATGAGCTATGTAGGTTTGGAAAAGTATGCCATGAGCCCGAGAGATATGGTTTTCTCGTGACTCAACATGGTGACATAATAGTCTACCAAGACAATGAACCCAAAGCCTACAAAAAAGCTATATCGCATCCATATTCCGTTAAATGGATTGAAGCCATGAAATATGAAATGGACTCAATGTACCAAAACTAGTTATGGGTCTTCAAGAAGAAGACTAACATGGATGGCAAGGTGTATACCTATGAGGCACGACTAGTTGCCAAAAGTTTTAAACAAATTCATGGTATTAACTATGAAGAAACCTTTTTTGCCAGTTGCCATGATTAAGTCTATCCAGATTATACTTGCGATTGCTACATATCATAATGGTAAAAATTGGAAAATGGATGTCAAAATGGCTATCTTGAACAGAAACCTTGAAAATGATGTGTATATGACACAACCTAATGGTTTTGTTCTTGATGGACAAGCTGATAAGATATGCAAGTTGTAGAAGGTCCATTTATGAACTCAAGAAAGCTTTAAGGAGCTGGAACAATCGTTTTGAGGAAGCTGTAAAAGAATTCGGTTTTATCAAGAATGAAGATGAGCCCTGTGTTTACAAGAAGGTAAGTAGGAGTGCAGTGGCATTCTTGGTATTGTATGTCGATGACATACTTCTTATAGGGAATGACATACCAAACTTGCAGTCGGTACAGACTTGGTTATCTAGGTGCTTCTCCATGAAGGACTTAGGAGAAATAGCCTACATCCTCAGAATAAAGATCTATCGTGAAAGATCGCGTAGGTTGCTTGGCCTAAGTTAGAGTACATACTTTGACAAGGTACTGAAGAGATTCAGTATGGAAGAATCCAAGAAGGGATTTCCTCCAATGTCGCATGGTGTATCTATCTAAGGATATGTGTCCTAAAACACACAATGAGAGAGATAGAATGAATAGGATCCCATTTGTGTTAGTAATTGGATTCATCATATATGCCATGTTGTATGCTCGAATTGATGTCTCATGTACATTAAGTACTTGTAATAGATCTCAATCGGATCCAAGTGAGCGACACTGGATTGGTGTCAAGGACGTCCTTAAGTACCTCAAAAGGACTAAAGATATGTTCTTGGTTTATAGAGGGGAGGATGAGGTCATTGTAAGAGGATACAGTGATGCTAGTTTCCAAAGGGATAAAGATGATTTTCACTTGCAATCCAGGTTTATACTTTGTCTCAATAAAGCTATAGTGAGCTGGAAGAGCTCGAAGCAAAGCACTGTAGTGGATTCTACAACTTATGCTAAGTATATCGCATTATCTAATGCAATCATGTAAGCGGTTTGGATTAAGAAGGTCATTACTGAACTTGATGTGGTTCCAAGCATTGCATATCCAGTAAAGTTCCACTGTGACAACAATGGAGCCATTGCTATGGCTAAGGAACCATGGTCTAACCAGTAATCCAAACAATTACTTAGTTGATTCAATCTGATCTAATAAATCGATCAGAAAAAGGGATGTGCGGATTTGTAGAATACCTACTAACCCACTTTTAAGGTTTCCGTTGCAACAGAAGCTTGATGGGCACTTAGGGTCATTCTGTGTTAAGTACATTAATGATTGGCTATAGTACAAGTGGGAGATTTTTAGTGTAGATGCCCTAGAACCAATCAATTATTGTAAACTTGACTTTTTGTAATAATGTTTATTTATCAATAAAAGACAAATTCTTCCATATCATATGTCCTTAGGGTGGTAGAACCATCACGAAGGTATCAAGTGTTTCAAATCTTGATAGTGAGAACCCTATGAATACATATGGTGGCCATTCTAAAAATGTTTGTAGCCCCAGTGTTATTTTGACCAAGGGCACATATAATACGGTAAGGCTATCATAGTGTTGAACGACCCTGTCGAAAGATAGCGACTGATCTCACTTGTCAAGGTTGTTTGCTGACAACCTGGTGTAATGCATGGGTGCTTGTTGGAGGCAAGTTCACTGGACAGACCCAGCAAAGGATTCCGTATGAATGGTAACCCCAATGTCTATGGAATAAATTAAGATCACCAGAGCGCCTTGTGCACATATTATTGTAGTTTGACACTAGCCCAACATAGTTCTATTCAGAGTTATCAATATGATAGTGATTGACTACATCAAGGAGTGTATCAAGACTATGGTGGATCAACAAAGGATTCATCACTCCCAAGTATGGGAGAAGTTATCTCACTACGCAATTTAGTAAATGGCAATGACACTAAATCTATGGCCACGGTGGGATTGAGTTGTTGCTCAATCCAATTTATTAATCCGTTCATTGGTCCAGTAATTGAATACATAGATATCAAGAATAACTAAGGTTAACACTATTTTGGTACCTCAACCTCGATGAGATAATGTATGATGAAAGGATTTGATTGCATGGTAACCATATTGTTGATAGGTAGGTATTTTGATGAATCCGAATCTATCGGGTGGTCATGATGCCTTGCTAGGGCCAATCTTTGTCTGTGTGTAGTGAGATGATTAACTGGTGTTAATCGTGATACTACTCACTGTCGATATGATAAGGAGCCTATAGGTCACACACTTAGAAGATAATTTAAGAATCAATTTGTGAAAAGGGTACTTTCATCTTTTAGGACGAAAGGGTATTTTGATAATCTCACAGTCCAATTAAATTTGCTAAGGTTGTTAGCTCAAAATATATGTGCGCATATATTTAAATGGATTATTATTATTAATTAAATGTTAATATATTTTTTATATATTAATTAATTTTAATTTTAATAATAATTAATTAAATTTAAAATACCATTAATGAGGTGTTTGGTTGCAAGGGTGGATTAGGGTTGGAGCCCATGGCTATTCCTAAGTGGAATAGGGTTTTTAATTGTTGCACTATATAAGTGCAACTTAAAATTAAAACATACAACATTATTCAATAAAAATAAAAACCCTAGCCACCTACCCCACTCTCCCTCTCACGTTCTTTTTCATTGAAGCCATCGTGTTGTTCTAGCAAAACAATGGTTGGTTCTTTAGATTGTCTTTGTGTGGATCAACGTTCGTGTGGTTCTACATTGAATCAGAAGCGAAATCGAATCAGAGACTTTTGATGGAGCCTCCAAACGTACGTAAGTGAAACAAAATCCTTGTATGGATTTGTTGTTAATTTGATATTATATAGATTTTATAATATATGTAAAGAATATAATCGATACCCAAATTTTTGGGATTGAGTAATTGATCGATTTGTTTTAAACTCTAATTTTTCCCTGCGCAAATCCAATTAATTACCGACACGCCTATATTCAATTTTAATGTTGAAACTAAAATTGTTGAGATTATATATAAATACATGTGATCATATATTTAAATGAATTATTATTATTTAATAGTAATATATTTTAATATATTAATATTTGTGGATTTTAATAATAATAATAATTAATTAATTAAAATTAAAATACCATTGTGGGTTGTTTGGTTGCAACGGTGGACTAGGGTTGGAGCCCAGGGCTATTCCTAAGTGGAATAGGGTTTTAATTAGTTGCACTATATAAGTGCAACTTAAACTACAATAACACAATGTTAAGATAGAAACCCTAGCCACCCACCTCTCACCCTTTCACAATTTTTCACATTATTGGTGAGAAGAGATCTTTTTCTTCTTTAATTCTTGAAGCCTCCTTGTTGTTTTAGCAAAACAACAATGGGTTCTACGAATTGTCTTTGTGTGGATGACGTGAGTGCGATTCTACTTTGAATTGGAAGTGAGATAAAAAATCAGAGACATTGAAGGAGCCTCCTACATTCGTAAGTAAATCTGAATCCTTGAATGATTTACTATTTAATTGATTTTTGATCATAATATGTAAACATTATAATCTTTACTCGGATTTTGGGTTTGAGTAATTGAACAATTCGTTTTTATTCGTCATTTTTCCATTGCACGAATCTAATCATTTACTAACATATAAATGAAATGAAACTAATCATGAAATGAATTGAGCTCTTTAAAAGTGAAGATTTAGTAAAGTCTTGGTTACGGGTGATTAGAATTACAGGGTAGATAAAGAAAGCATTTAATCTTATCTAAAACCATCTTTTGCCTGTGTTGGACTCTTTTTATGGTTAAGAATTATTTCTATATCTTTCTTGGCTATGAGAGTGTAATACCCAAGATGTCAAAGGTATGTTCCTAACTCAAAATAGTCATTTAGATGTTAATTTTATGTTAAAAAACATAAAATCTAACTAAAGGCAAAATAGTCAATTCATTTGGAACAGTATGAATCAATTATCCATAGAAAGGTATTAGGGGCAAAATAGTCATTTTACCTATGGATAAGCATTGAAAAAGTCAAGGATGAGTAGGCTTAATTGCATTTAATGGCATTAATTAAGTAATAATTATGTTTAGTGCGAAATGACCAAAATGCCCTTATATGAAGAATTAAGGACTTATGAGTTATACAATTAAAATAATCGGGCCAATAGAATAATTTTGGAAAATTAATGAAATATTTTCCTATAAATGAGAAGAAATTCGTTCAAGCCAAGGGAGAGCATTTCTTCAACCTTTCTTCCATTTTCTCTCAAATCTTCCATGAAACAAGCTTTCTTTCTCTAAGTTTTAACGGAGTTTTGCATAATTTTTCGAGGAGAACAAGATAGGAGCCTTGGATCTTCAAGTTGAAGGGTTTAAGGTTAGGATTAAAAACCCTAGTTTTGATGTGATTTGAAGATTTGAAGTAGATGTGAAGGTATAATGTTATATATGTAGAGTTAAGGTGTAAAAGAAGACAAAGACAAAGGATTTGTTGGAGGAATTCTTTAAAAAGATAAGGAAGAACCTCCCATGACTTTAGGGATTATGCTAGGGTTTGTAGATTTTAATGAAACCTTAAATTAAGGCTTTAAGGCGTAGAATTAGTTGATGGCAAGTGTAGTTGAACTCCTTTATTTATTCATTGCCTTGAATTCATTATACATGAAGTTATTGCTATTTATGTTTTATGAGTTGTTATGTTTAATTGAAGAAAATGAAGTGTGGATGTTGATTGTGGCAAAACTTGTAGTATTGGAGGCCACATGGTGTTGAATGGTTGCTATTAGAAGTGTTGATGTGTTGTTTGCATTAGCTTACAATGTTATAACAATAATGGATGATTATGTGAATGATATTTTACACTTCCTTGAAGATGTTAAGGACTATTAAGGGGAGGTTTATTTGATCCATAAGTTGACCTATTGGTTAATTGTCAATAGGAATTGATGTGGCATAGTTTAATATGAAAATTTGGATTCGGTAAGCTTAGGGGTTATGTTAAACATGCTTCAATATTTTGACCATAACTTGAGTTATAAAAATTGAAATGAGATGATTCTTGAAGCACTAGAAATTTAAGACATAGCCCTACAACTTTTATGTTTAGGCCAGGAGCCAATTCATTTATCAAATGGATGGAAAATGGCCTGAAGTATAAGCTTCTAGTTATTAAAGTTTAAGATTTAACATAATCAATTCTTATGATTATGAATTGATTATATATTGACATGATTAAGCCATGTACTAATGTTTACAAATTAGTTAGATGATCTTTGAAAGATATACATGGTCATGATGTCAATGCATGATTAATGTTCTGAAATGGTATGAAGATGCAATGTAATACATGTTTTAAGATGATAAATGTGAGCAAGAGGTAATGTGAATGGATTGATAATCCATAGATGAATTAAAAGTATTCAGCTCACTAAAATATGTATTTACATGCCATAAGATGTTAGAGATGCATATAGACATGATGGAAAATGCGTAAGCATATCGTCGTATACCGGTTGAGGAAAGATGAATATATGCTTTAGATGCTAAATAACATGTAAGCACGTCTCCCGATGATATAAGCTCTAGATGAATTTGAGGCTAGATGATATGAAGTGATTAAGACGCTAAGAAAAGTCCGATCGGCTACACGTTAAATGCTTCATATGCATTTAGTTGCATTACATGAGTTATGATGTTATTTACATCATGAGATGATTTATACTCATGTTAGATGATATTTAGATGTTATATCATGACATGTAATGTGTATGTACTATATTTACATACTTATTTATATGTGTATGCATTGATGTTTATATAGCCATGGGATAAAATGATGAAAAACATATGAATTAGAAAAAAAAGAAAAAAAAAGGGAAGTATACCTAGATGTAAAAGATAAGTGATGTGTTAACAAATATGTTTAAATGAAGATCAAATAGCACATTTAGAATTAAATGGATCATTCCTTACTGAGCGATTAACGCTCACCGTTTCATTGTTGATTGCTTTGCAGGTAGACCAGAAGCAAAGGATGCTAGAGACAGTAGGGCTACACGTGAGGGGAGATGATTTATTGTCATCTTGATGTTTTTATCTTGATGTAAATAATGTAAATGATAAATGTTTGTTAAACACCTTTGGAAGCTTCCACCCTATAAATATGTTTTGATTGTGTAATTTCCAGATAAATTCTTAAAGTTTTTGAAATTATAAGTTTGGATCTTGCGTGACATCTTATATGTATGTTTTGGATATTATTATTATTATCCTTACACAAGTTTTTTCTAAATACAACTCGTTCTCCAGACATGTATCCCCGGGATTCTCATTAAGGGATATTTAGAGAATACCTAACTGGAGGGAGGTTTTTATAGAGAGTTTGGCCATAAAGAGGTACCAAAGCAGGAGTCATCTTTTTATAGTTGATAATTTGAGTTTTGCTCAACTAGTTCACTAACTTTTCTATGTTTTTGTTGTTTTTCATGGTTTTGCCAAAGAAATCTTAGTCCTTTTGCACCTTTTATATCAATTTACCTATTGGATCATTGTGATTCTTTGTTCTTGCTGCTATTTATATTAGTTTAAAGTCTTTAAGCCATAAGGTAATATGTTATATGTAGGACATAATTTGAATGTTATGTTATTACTTGGTTGATGTTTTTCTTGGTATAGCAATATTTAATTATTTATGACACCTTTGTATTGATATTGTAGATGTCCTCCATTAGTGACAATACTAGTACTTCTTGTGGGGTTGCTAGTGGCAGACAAAGGTCAACCTCGGTGACAGAATATGAGAGTCGTACTCATGTGACTTGCATGCCTCCACCACCACCTAAATCCCCCAAATGTGTGAGTTCTACTTTTTCTTCTAGGAAGAATGCTTCTGAAATGTTGGAACATTTCACTAAATAGGATTGTGAGGGTAGTAATAATATGATAGCTGTAATAACTTCTTTCTACTAGTATACTTAGAAAATATACTGTGATATAAGTACATACATAGCAAGTGTAAAATAAATGGGCCCAAATATTTTCTTTTACTTAATATATAATTTCTTTACATATACCAAAATAACATGTACAAAAAACTTTAGCAATGGTGGACAGTGATGCCCTTTCTCTCCGCTTTTTGACATCCATCCGACCGCTTCTCACCTATTTCCTACAAAACATGGAAAAACAACGGGGTGAGCACAAAAATGCTCAATAAGTAAATCCTCTTCTCTTCTATCCCTACAACTTTCTCTTGATTCTTTCCTTACTTAATTCTTTTCTTCTTTCTTCTTTCTTAGTTCTTTCTCTGTTTCTAGTTCTCACTGTTCTTTTCTTTATTTCTTTCTCATTCTTTATGTTCTTTCTTTCTCTCTGTGCTTTCTGTCTATTCTTTCTATGCTTTCTTTCTATTCTTCCTATTCCTTCTATTCTTTCTTTCTTACTAACCATGATGAAAATCATGGTAATATGCATGAATGCAATGCACATGCAACAATGCATAGAAATGAATTTTATTTCTTCTTTTCTGTTTCTTATTCTGTTTCTTTTCTTTTATTTCCTGCTCAAGCTTTTCTTTTCTTTTCTTGTATGCTCAAGCTTTCTCATTCTTATTCTTATTCTTCTTCTTTGTCGATTGGACTCAGTTGATACATGGATTCGAAACCCTGGTCGTGTGAGTGACTACAATCTTCATCTACATGCACTCTTGCAGACTGTACAAATTCTTTTTTCTTCTTCTTCTTCTTATGCCACTCAATTAAGGTGGCATGCATGTAGGAAATTCTTCTTGGTATAGTCCTCATCAACATACACTCTTACGGGACATACAAATTCTTTTTTTTTTTTCTTATGCCACTCAATTAAGGTGGTTTGTATGTGGGAAATTCTTCTTAGCACCCACGGGCTCCCCATCGCAGCAACCTATTCTTTTCTCTTCTTTAGCACTTTTCTTTCTTTAATTCTTTAGTGCTTTTCTTCCTTTCTCTTTGTTATTATACATTCTTTATTCTTTCTTTAAGTTCTTATGCATATGCATGTGAATGGCCCATGCTTATGTTTCTTTCTTAAGTGCAATTATGCAATGCAAGTATGCTATGTTTCACTAAAATAAGTTTCTCTACTTATACACAAGCTTCTCTTAGGCATTTTATCAAACATCATGGATGCATACTTTAATTCTTTCTTTGGTAAATCTCTACTTCTTTCTTAAACCATCCATTCATGGAGCAAAACTCCTTCACAATAAATCTAAACATGGCCAAGAAAACACTTCAAATATTCTACTCAATTTCTTTCTACATGCAACCAAACTTCACTTGGTCACCACAATCTCAACTCTTCTTCTCATGGCTCAATTCTACTTATCAAAAGCCCTCTACTCATCAACATCAACATTCTCAACAATCAATTTCAAGCTCATCAGCATAAACATGCATATCAAATCATTTGGTTGCTTAAATCTTAACTTAGGTTGGATTTACTTACTTTTGGTTTGAGTAGTCCCATAAGAAACTCCTTAACCTTGTTGGATTCATTCTTGCTCTCAAACCCTAAGCATAAACTTCATAAAAATTCCATACTAACATAAATTAATCTCATATCTAGAGTAGAATCCTTACCTCTTGATGCTTAGGATCAACTCCTTATAAAAATCCAACCAAAAGCCCTCAATTTCCTTTAGCAAATGGATGAATAGATGAGAGAAGTGGAGAGTAGAAGTAATATATGGGGTGTAGAGAATGGGAGGGTTTCTAAGGCTAACCCTTTTTAGCTCATTAAATAAGCACTCTTTCCCATTTTGCCCTTACACTTTCTTAGAAATTCTATCCTTGTCCTTTAATTCTTTACAAATTCACCCCCATTCCAAAATATTCTCCATGAAATTTTCTTACATTTCACTCCCCACTTTTCCGGCTAAATAGGGGTAGAATGGCACTTTACCCCTATGGAAAATTCTCTAGAAACTTCACAAAGAAAAATCAGCCAGATCTTCACCCCGACAAAAAAATACAGAGCCTATGTCGCCGCAGTGACGATTCTTCTTCGCCGCGGCGAAGTCTGCATTTCCCAAAATCCGCTAAGACTTTACCAAATTCAGGGCATCCAAGCAATTCTAACAACTTACAAACTTAACCAAGGGCAACCCAACAACAATAACACATATCAAGTAAACTTAGGGCCAACAAACAACATTTACAAGGCAAATAAACATGAATCAAAGATGTACCTCAAAGTGGATGTTACAACAGCTTCATGTAATTATTGTGGGTTTGTTCTTGCTTGTGTAACTAAAGTGGTACTACTTCCTTGCATAATCGCTTAGGTGTAGAAATACCGTTTCAATGTAGTGGACAAGCAAGAATGCTTTCCCTCCAAAATATGCTGCATTATTCATAAAACATGTGCAAAAGCGATCCTCAGATGTGTAACAACGCGTAGAAATTGATCCCACTCCAAAATACACGATACCATGCGATTGGTAGCTAGTTTTCGAGAAGCACAAAAGGTTGCCAAAAATGAGTCTATTATGGGTAAAAATGCATAGCAGATTGCAAATACGCACGACCATCCTAGTTTGGCCTTATGCAAACACATGGCCATCATGGTTTGGCCTTGGTAACCGCCACACAAGGCGACATTTGATAGGAATAGCAATAGTTGTGCACATTAATGTGCAGCTGTTGGAGTAGTGGTTGTGCACTACTGCACACGGCATTGAACGTCGTTTGTGATGGCGTTGGCCAAGGCCGCGTTTGAAAACACATTGCCATTGTGCCATTATGTGCAGTAACGCATAGCTACTGAGTTGTTGCACACCACAATGTGCAACAGCCACACGCTATTGTGCATGACTCATGAAACAATAACACATTGTTGTTGTTGCTGTTGTCGTTCACGACAACACACAGCAGTAATGCCTTGCCACGCACGATAGTGCCATTAGGGCTTCACCAAATTTTATTTTAATTCAATTAAAATAAATTAAATCAGAATCGGCTTTAATCCAACACAAACAACAACAAATCAAATTAATTCAATTAATAGGATTTCAATTAACAAATTAAAAACCCTAATGAAGCAATCATCAAATAACAATATTCAAACACTTATTTTAAACAAAGTAATCAGATTTAAGAGGCCCTAATACCATAGTAAGGTGTTAATCAACCAAAAATACCCAAAAAAAAAAAAAAATTGATTAACACTTTAATACCCATGATCCTATACCAAGTACTTTGTTTAATCATGCAAAATCAAATAAGTAAAACAAATATATTTGATTTCATACCAGCGTTTGATGGCTTCTCCTCTAATTTAATTATTTTGCTTTCACTCTAAGAGTAGAAATGCAAGAACAATATCCACACGGAGATAGGATTGCTCACAAACGAATTAATTTGCTAGATTAATTCGTTGCTTCAAGGAAGAAAAAAGGGGCTAGAATTTTCTGAAAAAAAATTCTCTCTTTTTCTCTCTCAAAACCGTGGGTTCCTATATTAGGGTTAGCTTAAATGTTTTATTATAATTTCCTTTTTATATTGCAACTAATAAAACCTATTCCCCACTAAGAATTTTAGCACATATTTTGTTACACATATTGTTGTACTGATCTTGGGGTAACTCTACCCTTGGGGGTTGAAGTAGGCTGAGATCAACAAGTCTTTAGTTGTTGTGGGATAGAATGGTTGTTGGTGTAACCATCATGCTTGGAGGGTTCCCGATCAAGAAGACGTCGCCAACATTGGTAGATGTTCCTATAGCGTTTAGGGAGTCTTTGTTCCTGATGATCCTATTTTTCATAGTTATTTTGTATTGAATTTCAATAGGATTTAGGATAATTCTCATATAATTTGTGCCATAATTGCTACTTAATTCTATTAATTTTACTTTGTAGGCCTACACGATGATTTTGAGCATAAATGATGGTATTGAGCATAAATTGCGTAACTTGAGTTTTTCAACTCAGAATGACCTGAATTTAGAATCTATGGAAAGCTAAGAAGTAGAGATACAACTTTCATGTTTTTGTTTTTTTCTAATTCTGATGGGAAAGGGTGAAAAATTGGATTGAAGTTGTAAACAACATGTTGCAAACTGAAGAAAACGTATTTGGACGTGCTTCAGTATTTTTTCCATAACTTGACCTTGTGGACGTAGGATTTGGATGATTCTTGAATTAGTAGAAAGATAATTGAAAGGGAGAAAGTTCTTATGTTTACCATGTTTCCAGATTCAGACGTTATCATGATCAACATTGGCCCGAAATATCTTCATGGGCAAAGAGAAAGTTTCGGCATAGCAAAACTGTGTCATATATGAAAAAATAAAATGACGCATTTTGGCTTGCTAGGGCTTTATCCTTAAGTGAGAGGGGTATAAATTGATGCAAAAAGGAAGGGAAAAGAGTCTTGGTTTATCATTTGGGAGGCAGCTCTTGGAAGGAGAAGATTATTGAAGATTGGGGCTTCAAATTAGAGAAGATTTCTCCATCTTTTGCTTGTTTTTCAATGATGAACCTTGATTCAACTTGTTTTTGTTATTTATTTTGTTTTTGAGTATGAACTGAGTTGTTTAGCTAGGGTTTGATGTAACCTTGATACATGGATTCAAATTTATATGAATTTATTTACTTTGAGTTTTAATTTCATGATTGAGTGTTTATCTCTTTGCTTAATGACTTTCGGATGCTTGATCAGCATTCAAATGTGTGTTGTTCACAATAAGATTGAGAAGTGATTTGTGATATGTGTCTCTTGGGATAAATACCATAGATTGAGTGAAAACTAGGGATAGAAAAATGCGATTTATGAAATCTAGATAGAATTCCACAAAGCTTAAGATACCTTGAATTATTAAACTTCAATTTTTGGGTTCGGAAGGTTAATAGGAATAGTTGGGGTGATATAACCTGAGGAGTACCAAACAACTTAGGGAATTTGATTTTCAATCAAGGAATTAGAACTTGAATAATAGATTCTATGAATTAGGTTTGCGTATCTAGGTGAAATCAACACCCTAGCATTTTTTAGTACTATTTGATTTGTTTGGATTTTTTATTTTTTATTTTGTATTTAATTTAATTTTTATCATTTATTAGATGTTAACTTGTAGTTGTTAAATTTCTATCAAACCAATTTATTGTTGCTCCAATTAGGACTTAAACTAGTGAAATCAATACTTAGTAACACTATTCTCATGGGACCAATACTCTACTAATCACTTTATTACTTCTTGCAACTAGGGCACTTGCTAAATATGCATTTGAAATAAAAAATATTAGTTCACTAATTGCCTTCCATCGGTAAAGCATGTGGTCACCATGTTGCTGATATGACTTTCTCTTTGATTCTCCATAGATAATGCCAATTGTTGATACTGAAATGTGTGCAAATTGGAAATCGCTATCTTACCCTTGGACCACATTAGCCTTCCATGTTCTACCCTTGGATTGGTGTCTCTAGAGTCGTCCTTGACTGAAGAACCGCTCCCTGTCCTTGTAACCAAAATGCAAAGTTCCTGTGGGATTGCATGGTTATGAAAGGAACGAGATGCTAATTTAGGCTATGGCCAGTTTCACTTGGAGTGCTCCAATATAAGGCTTTTCCCTCTGAATTGTTATGATCATTCCATGCCATTAGCCTCCCTTTATATAGTGAAGTAAAGGGAGTTTAGGAAAATACCTTCCTTGCCGTATAGGACTTTGAATAGGAAAGGGATTGTGAGAGTTTTAGGAGAAAGTGGGATCTCTTACCCTTCTTGGATCATATCTTCTCGACATTCACATCCTAATTTGAATAAACTTATTCCCTTAGATTCCTAATTTAATAATAATTCAACTTCCTATTTTAGGGAATATCTCTTGGATTATTTACTTAGATGCAAGTAATATCCTCTAGGGAAATTATATTTTTGCCCTTGGGGAAATTCAGGCACCACACTATCTTTCAGTTGTAAGTATGATTTTAATATCATATAACAATTAGGGTATATGAGATAAACTTGAACCATTAAAAGTATTTGTTAAGAATAAGAAATCAAAGTTATTCTTAAAATTATTAAAAATGGGTTTCTTTATTTAATTAATCGGGTATCTTCAGATCCCTTTTTTTTATTCTTTTTTTAATGCATCACTAATAACTGAAGAAAATAAAAAAATTATTTCATTTTATACTATATACTGTAGAGAGAACTCTTTTCACATTCCTTATATCTGCACGCTGGCATAGTTAATGTATAATTGAGGTGTGTCTCAAGTTTTAGTAGAAGGCATCACATTGATCGACATTAAAGTATGCAAGAGAAGTAAAGCTGATTCCTTTCCAAACAATCCATAAAAGGTGGGTATCGGGTTCGTCTCACTTTTTATTTGTGGTAGAATAAAGGGATTAAACACACCATATCATATAAGAATTTTCAAAAAGGTTACCTGTAATAACTCATTTATACTAGGATACTCATAGAAATACATAAAGTAAAATACATTTATATCAACAAAAATAGATGGGCCCAAAATTTTCTTTTAGTACATATAAACATTCTTATTACCAAATAAGATATCATTTACAAAAATTTATCAAAAACAGTGGACAGTGTAGCTATTGCTCCTCGCTTGCCGACGCCAATCCGATTGCATTCTCATCTAGATCCTGTAAACACAAAGAAAAATAACTGGTGAGCACAAAGATAATGCTCAGTAAGTAAATCCTCTACTCGTCTGTCCCCGTAACTCTTTTTCTTAATTCTTTTCTTACGTACTTCTCGTCTCATTTATTTTCTCTTTCTGTTTCTCTTTCACACAGCTCTCTTTTATTAATTTTCTATTGTAAGTCACGACCTCATCTTACCGGAGGCACGGCCGAGTGGAGTTCACAAAGCACCAATCCACTCTTCATGACTCTACTCATTCTCTCTTTATTCTTTCTCACTTGAATGTCACTCTGGCATGCTGTCGTAGGCACCCAGAATTAAAACCTTCCGAACCTAACTACTGAACTGTAAATAGGGTAAGCAAGGGTTGATCCCATGAAGAGTATCTAGCCAAATTTTCTTTGATGTGAAAAAGGATGGGGGGTTTGTGTAAAAACAGAAAACAATCTCAGCAAAAACAAAAACAATTTAATTCGAATTCAGTCAAAATGACGAACTTGGTCTCTGTCAACATCCACCATTGGAATCTTACTACTGATCATTGATGCAAAGATAATCAATTCACACATTGAATATTCACCGTTGGAACTAATTTCCTATCTCTCCTTAATTGTAATTAATCAGGAAACAAGCGATCCTAATTAATCTTACCCCTAAACAACCCTAGACAAGTGCTCAAGATTTAATCTAGTGGCAGCCTTAAGAATTAGAGAGATCGATGAAGCTAAACAACACAAACACAAGCGGTTGTATTTAATTTAGTTGAATGTTCTTCGTAAGGTTACTAATTCCTGACGCAGCAAATTACTAACCCTAATTGCTTCACAAGTTGGAGGGATCAAACAATTACGGATTTGATATCAAACTTAGCAGTAGATTTCAACAAATAATACACTAGTAGGCCTCCTAGTAATTAAATGCATCAATCATGAAAATATGCACAGAATAACATTCAATACTCAAGCATGAATTTAACACTAAAAACAGAAAGATCTCACGCTTTATTTGATTCCGAGGTTTCGTTTCCTTCGACCAAGTTACAAAAGTTCTAGCCGCTCATGGCCATAACAAAAACTCAAGAGAAAGAAAATTCCAGAGAGGAAAAGAGAGAGAGGCGTGGTCCTTAAAACCTAATCTGATCTCCCTTTTAAAATCCAATTTTAGAATTCGAATCCCACTCAATCTCCTAAAAGAAATATTCTCCTATCCTAAAATAACATTAATCCTAATTTAATTCTAATTGGAAATAAAATAAAATAGAGTCCTAATAAAATAGGAAAGTGGTGTTTCCAGCTGTAATTTTCGTGCAGCATGTATGTCTTCAAAACGTGCAATAATAGACTGACTTGCATAACAAGTCAGAACGCTCCAGGACGTCGGAAATGCAGGTGCGTCAAATTCAAGCTCGATTACAACCTTTATGCAGCCAGTATCTCTAAAAACCTCAAAACATGAAAGTTGTAGATATCTTTCTTAGCGTTCAACATCATTTCGAATCATCTCAATCGGAGCTCAGATGAGAGAATTATGCCCAGAATACGAAGCAGTGGCGAAACTGTCCGAATTCCCCTAATTAATTCCGTTTTTCAATTAACACCTCCATTTGCTTCCTAAACCAAAATAAAGTAATAATGAGTACAATTAGGAAACAAATACATATAAAAGACTAAGCATTAAGGGAGTTAAATATGACATTTTGCATTGCCATCAAATTCCCCCAAACTTAGCTTTTGCACGTTCTCGGCAAACTAATTCAAACAAACCCTACACTCAAATCATATCAGGAACACCATCATCTCAAGTCGTCTCAAGAACATCAGCATGATGCATAAGTAACAATATTTAATCCATGCATATTCATACCTAACTTAGGAAGCAGCAAAATAAAATAAAACAGAGTTAATGACATTCATCTCTCTTTATCATCTTCCACAATTACTCTTAATCAGTCAATGCAAACAAGGGAACTAATCACAACCAATTCATGTACAACTCCCCTCTCAACTTTTCTTTTACTGTTTCTCTTTACTACTACAAACTGGGTAGCAAACTAAGGATACAATTTTTTTTTTTTTTTGTTTTGAAAAAAGAATGAGTGCATTTTATGCTCCATCTCATTTCATGGTTGTGTTTATGAGTGAGTGCGTTTTACGCTCCATCTCGACCCACCACATACCTTTCTTTTCTTTTTCCTATTTGCTTAAACCCACATTTAGGACTAGCTTAAGAGAAACAAATTTTTTTTTTTCTTTTTTCTTTTAAGGGTTGTTATACATTCCTCAATCATGCTTCGTCACCAAGTCTACACAACTTCTCAATACATATTGTTTCAAACTACAAGGATTCAAATATGATTAACTCTATTTTATGAAATATTGCTAACATCCTAAGTCAAGGAATATGCTCAACAACAAAGTCAAGTTACTATTTCATGCATCACTAGACGTTCAAAGACATGACTTAAAGCATAAACCTACCTAAAAACAAATGCAGGGGAATTTCGTTTAAGGTGTACGTGGCATTGTTATACCCGAGGTTGCCAATTACTGCTAGGCAGTTTTTAAGGCGGGTTCTGGTTTCCAGCCGATATACCCTTAAACTAGGTAGGAATTTTTTTTTTTTTTTTTTTTTTTTTTTACTTAAAACACAACCTAAACAAAACCTAAATCCCCTCCCCCACACTTAAAACTGACATTGTCCCCAATGGAAGATGAAATGCAAAGAAAAGGGCAAAAATAACCAAAATTAAAATGCAAGAAAAGAAAACAAACTCCCCATGGGTTGCCTCCCAAGCAGCGCCTTTGTTTATTGTCGTTGGCTCGACTCAAGGCTTTTGTTCTTGCGATGCACTAAGTAACATTCTACCATCTCCCAGGAACACGTTCTTGAGGTAACTAGGGAGAGGCTTCAAATCTGGAACGGTGGCTCACGAGAAGGTAAAGGCCTCTCGTTAGAAATTGGTAATGCAATACAAGGAAAGTTACTTCACTGCTGCTGTAACTTTGGAGAATCATTTAACGCTGCAACAGTCTCCTGCAAATCAGTACTCAAAGCTAACTCCTCATTCTCTTCCTCAAGATGCTTACTAATGGCAACTCCCATTCCATCTTTTCCATCAAGTTCAAAAACTTCCTGTGCTAAAGAATCAACCACATCAATAGAATAAACATGATCATCATCATCATCATCAGGATATTTCATGGCATCATAAATATTAAATTTGACAAGTTCACCATCAAATTCCATGGTAAGTATGCAATATGAACATCTATTTTAGTCTTGGATGTTTTTAAGAAAGGTCTTCCTAAATTAATAGGAGCAGTTTGATCACCATTTTCCATATCAAGCACATAAAAATCAGTGGGGAAAACTAAGTCATTAACTTGTACCAAAACATCCTCAACTACACCCTTAGGATAAGCATTAGATCCATCAGCTAATTAAATTACAACACCAGTTTTATTCAAAAGTCCAAGTTTCAAAGAAGCATATATGGAATATGGCATGACATTTATAGAAGCTCCTAAGTCTATCATGGCCTTCTCAAACCTAGTGTTACCTATCGTACACGGGATAGTAAACATACCTGGATCCTTGGACTTCGCTGGAAGTTTTCTCTGGATCACCGCAGAAATATTTTCTCCCACTCTCACCTTTTCACACCCCTTTAGTTTCTGTTTCCTCTTAAGTGTGCACAATTCTTTCAAGAATTTAGCATAGCGAGGTACTTGTTTAATAGCATCTAAGAGTGGAATATTTACCTCGCATCTACGAAAAGTCTCATACATGTCTCTGTTTTGCTCATCTCTTCTAGATTCTACTAAAGCTTGAGGAAAAGGTGGTACCGGTTTATAATTGGATAGCGGCAGAAACTTACGCTTAGGAACGCCATTGTCATTAGGAACGTTCTTGTCTACAATGATGTCTTTCTCCTTTTCTCCCTTCGACGATGCAGGGGCTGCCTTTATTGGAATCTCAACCTCTTTACCACTTCTCAAAACGATCGCACTTACATTTTCTCTTGGATTTATCACCGTTTGAGAAGGTAATTTTCCCGAACTTTGTGCCTCCAACCTATTGATCGCGGTTGCCATCTGACCCATCTGATTCTCCAAACTTTGAACACTGGCCCTCGTCTCCTGTTGAAATTGCAAAGTATTAGTTGCAAGAGACTTAACAATATCTTCTAAAGACATACCAGAATTAGCAGTTTGGCCCTGTTGTTGTCTAGGGGGATATGGCTGCTTATACTATTGGTAATTTGGGCGGTTTTGAGGGTAGGGCTGATTCATTTGTTGATTCCCATAGCCAAGATTTGGGTGATCCTTCCATCCAGGGTTATATGTGCTCGAATAAGGATCATACTTCCTTTGCGGTTTTCCAGGGAAACCACCTGCTGCATTCACTTGCTCAACAGGCTCCTCTTAAAGAGTTGGGC
Source organism: Pistacia atlantica (assembly GCA_026229545.1). Taxonomy (NCBI): domain Eukaryota; kingdom Viridiplantae; phylum Streptophyta; class Magnoliopsida; order Sapindales; family Anacardiaceae; genus Pistacia; species Pistacia atlantica. The sequence continues at coordinate 22,820,738 of JAPEIT010000014.1, forward strand.
ACATATCAGTTGGATGCCCTACTACCGAACAAAATCCACAAGCCTTCACCGTTTGCATATTACCTACAACCATTTGATGAACAAGAGAAGTTAGACTAAAGTTTTGTTATTCTAGGGAAGAAATATTTACCTCACTATCACGCCTAGATGGAAGGTCAAACCTATTGCCAAACTGTTGAGAATTGGCCGCCATATTTGCAATCAAGTTCCTCGCGGCCTCAGGGGTCTTATCCACCAAAGCTCCTCCACTTGCAGCATCAATCATGCTCATATCAGTGTATGTGAGGCCCTCATAGAAGTACTGGATCAGTAACTGCTCACTAATCTGATGATGGGGGCAGCTTGCACACAATTTCTTAAAGCGTTCCCAGTATTCATGTAGGGACTCTCCCTTACGCTGCCTTACACCACAAATTTCTTTCCGGATGTTGGCTGCCCTTGAAGCTGGGAAATATTTCTCCAGAAATAATCTCTTCATCTCATTCCATGTGGTTATAGTTTTGAAGGGTAGATAATAAAGCCAATCCTTAGTCGAATCCTTCAAAGAAAACGGGAAAGCTCTTAATTTAATTTGCTCCTTGGTCACCCCCGTAGGTTTCATACTCGTGCAAACCACATGAAGCTCCTTTAAATGCTTATGAGGGTCTTCACCTGCAAGGCCATGAAAAGTGGGCAAGAGATGTATTAGTCCAGATTTTAACTCAAAAGTAGTAGCAGCAGCATCTAAAACAGGAAACGTTATGCATAAAGGTGCTTGATTCAAATCAGGGGCAGCAAGCTCTTTCAAAGTTCTATTTCCAGCCATGACGTCCTCCTCTTCTATATCAGAGTTGCTAGCAAATTGGGAATCAAAAGCCAAATTGCTTTCCTCAGAATTTCTCCGAACTTCCTTCCTTAACCTACGCAAAGTGCTTTCAATTTCTGGATCGAATGTTAATTCACCAAGGTTAGAGGACCTGGTCATACAACAAAAAACCTAATAAAAGAATTAGAATGAATGACAAAAATTGAAAACTAACTAGAAAATTTAAAAAAATTAAATTAAATTAAATTAAATTGGCTAGAAACACTAAAATGGCAAAAACCGTATCAAAACATTCGAATTTCGCCTCAAGAGGGTGGGGCTTTTTTCTAGTTTTGCTCAGAACGTCATTTTCTTCGAAACGGGTACTCGCAGCACTCCTAACTCAACCAAAATTTCACAGTTTTTTTCTTTTCTTTTTTCTGCAAAATAAAAAAAATATAACAAAAAACGCAATAAAAAAATTACAAAAACAAAAATAATCAACTAGAATCACTCCCCGGCAATGGCACCAAAATCTAGCGTGCTGTCGTAGGCACCCAGAATTAAAACCTTCCGAACCTAACTACTGAACTGTAAATAGGGTAAGCAAGGGTCGATCCCACAAAGAGTGTCTAGCCGAATTTTCTTTGATGTGAAAAAGTTTGGGGGGTTTGTGTAAAAACAGAAAACAATCTCAGCAAAAACAAAAACAATTTAATTCGAATTCAGTCAAAATGACGAACTTGGTCTCTGTCAACATCCACCATCGAATCTTACTACTGATCATTGATGCAAAGATAATAAATTTACACATTGAATATTCATCGTTGGAACTAATTTCCTATCTCTCCTTAATTGTAATTAATCAGGAAACAAGCGATCCTAATTAATCTTACCCCTAAACAACCCTAGACAAGTGCTCAAGATTTAATCTAGTGGCAGCCTTAAGAATTAGAGAGATCGATGAAGCTAAACAACACAAACACAAGCGGTTGTATTTAATTTAGTTGAATGTTCTTCGTAAGGTTACTAATTCTGACGTGACAAATTACTAACCCTAATTGCTTCACAAGTTGGAGGGATCAAACAATTACGATTTGATATCAAACTTAGCAGAGATTTCAAAAATAATACACTAGTAGGCCTCCTAGTAATTAAATGCATCAATCATGAAAATATGCACAGAATAACATTCAATACTCAAGCATGAATTTAACACTAAAAACAGAAAGATCTCACAGTTTATTTGATTCCGAGGTTTGCGTTTCCTTCGACCAAGTTACAAAGTTCTAGCCGCTCATGGCCATAACAAAAACTCAAGAGAAAGAAAATTCCAGAGAGGAAAAGAGAGAGAGGCGTGGTCCTTAAAACCTAATCTGATCTCCCTTTTAAAATCCAATTTTAGAATTCGAATCCCACTCAATCTCCTAAAAGAAATATTCTCCTATCCTAAAATAACATTAATCCTAATTTAATTCTAATTGGAAATAAAATAAAATAGAGTCCTAATAAAATAGGAAAGTGGTGTTTCCAGCTGTAATTTTCGTGCAGCATGTATGTCTTCAAAACGTGCAATAATAGACTGACTTGCATAACAAGTCAAAACGCTCCAGGACGTCGGCAATGCAGGTGCGTCAAATTCAAGCTCGATTACAACCTTTATGAAGCCAGTATCTCTAAAAACTCAAAACATGAAAGTTGTAGATATCTTTCTTAGCGTTCCACAACATTTCGAATCATCTCAATCGGAGCTCAGATGAGAGAATTATGCCTAGAATACGAAGGTAGTGGCGAAACTGTCCGAATTCCCCTAATTAATTCCGTTTTTCAATTAACACCTCCATTTGCTTCCTAAACCAAAATAAAGAAATAATGAGTACAATTAGGAAACAAATACATATAAAAGACTAAACATTAAGGGGGTTAAATATGACATTTTTCATTCCCATCAGCCTCATCTTACCAGAGGCACGGCCGGGTGGAGTTCACGAAGCACCAACCCACTCTTCGTGACCGCCGGGTGGAGTTCACAAAGCACCAACCCGCTCTTTGTGTTTTTCTCATTCTCTCAACTCTTAGAATAGTTCATTCACAAAGTTTTCTACTCTTTATCAAGCTACTTCTCAATGCACAATTAATGTATAAGGATGGTTCATGCTTAAAATCTCTTACTTAAGGCACTTATGAAATGCACAAATGCAATGTTGCATCAAGATAGTCATTCTGCACAGATCATACTCAAGAGAGTATAACTTGAGTTATACACGTCACATTGCTACGGTTTTGGTCTTGTTTTAAAGCTTAGAGACAGGGTTACAACTTTTATGTTTTGGTCTCAACCCAGTTCAATCTTTAAGATGCCAAAAAATCACTCAGAAGGTCATGGCTGTGACAGGGCAGTTTTCACTTAGGCATTCATCAAACAATATGTGTGCATACATAAACTCTATTTTAACTATAATTCTACTTCTTTCTTAACCATCCAAAATTGGAGTTCAACTCCTTTAAATCATCACACATCCTGTAAAGAAAACACACTTCAAATATTCCTCTCAAATTCTTCTAGCTATCCATACTTCTATCAAATTTTATCAACACAATCCACCCTTCTCATGGTGGAAATCTCTCCATAAAATCAACATTGAACTCATTCATAAATCCATCAACTCATCATCAAACTATCACATGCACTTCTCATATTCAAATATATCTAACAACAAGCATAATTCATCATCAATCTCATCTCAATTTCTCAATAACCATAAAATATGCATACTTAAAAGAAATCTCTACTCACTTGAATTCTTAAACTTTAACTTGAGTTGGATTTTGAGTGGAATTTACTTACCTTATGCTTGAGTCTTCTCTACTAAGCTCTCTACTCTTGTTGGATTCAAAACTTCTTCTAACTCTAAGCATAAACTTCATAAGAACTCAACTTTTACACAAATAAATCATAGATAAAGAGCATGAATCCTTACCTTTTGAAGTCTTGAATCAAAACCCTATTAAAAATCACTCAAAAGCCCTCAAAATCCTTGGAGGATTGAATGAAAATTTGAGAGAAAATGGGGGAGTAGTGTGGCGGTGGAATGAAGGAAATAAGGGTTACAAACCGTTATCATCTTATTTTACAAACTCACTTTCCCATTTTGCCCTTACACTTTTTTGAAAATTCTATCCTTGTCCCATAGTCAATTACCATAATGCCCTTATTTTTATTGTATTCTTTATGAAATTCTACCTCTTTTCACTCCTCACTTTTTCAGCTAATTTTGAGTGAAAAGACCATTTTACCCTTAATACAAGTTTACGGCATTTTCTTCATATTCTCTTAAAATAAATTTAATAAAAATTAACTAAGGGCTATAAAACATAATTTAAATCATGTACCTCCATGTTGGGTGTTACATTACCACACATAATTTATTAGATAAGAGGTCCTCATTGTTCTTCGTTTCTTCATCATGATCATTACAAAGATTATACAAAATAAAGTCCTATTTTGATTTACATCAATAAAATAGAAACTTTGCATTACATACGAGGGGAGTTAGTTGAGAAGAAGAAATACATGGAGATATTAGAGAGAGGCAAAACACGCAGGTCCTACTTATTTAAAAATTTGAATAAACAAACCGAAGGTCTAAGGCTCATGTACCAAGCACTATGTAATTTTCAAACTAGAACATTGCATACATTCAAAACAATCAATTTTGAATTGGGTGGGTGAAATTATTAAATTGCCCTCTTAAATGTGCAGAATAATTATTGGCTTTAAAGTTTCTAAAAACTATAGTTTTGTCCCTGTGCGAAATGCACAAAATCGGTCCAACAACTTTCTTGCCACAGTAGAGAAAATTCTTTCCCGCGGTGAAGATCACCCCATGGAAGAGGCCACTTGGGAAGTAGAACGGGACATGCAGAATGCTTTCTAGAGTTATTTGTATGAATTTCGGGGATGAAATTCTTTTAAGGGGGAAGAATTGTAACGCCCCACTTGAGGTACGTAGCTAACATTTCTTCTTTTGCTCTTATTTGAGTTGGTTTATTAGTATTATTGTTTGGTTGACCTTTGATTGAGTGGTGTGTTGAATACTTGCCCTGAAATTGGTTGAAATAGAAGAAGTTCAGTGTTCCATGCTTCGCCGGGGCGAAGAAGAATCTTCGCCGCGGCGAAGAGTTGTTGAAGCCTCGGGAAGCTGCTGGACAGTTTCACCGCGATGACAGAAGCTTGTTCGCCGCGGCGACGTGCCAACCAAAATGTTTGTTAAGTTTTAGATATTTTCTTCCCTAAGGGCAAGTTGACCATTCTACCCCTTTTTAGCAGGAAAAGTGGGGAGTAAAATGTAAGGAATTTTCATGGAGAATATGTTGTTATGGGGGTGTGTTTGTAATGAATCAAAGGATATAGATGGAATTCCCAAAGAAGAGTAAGGGCAAAATGGGAATGCTTGTGTATAAAGTTCATTAAAAGGAATTAAGTCATTGCAAACCCTTCATTCTTCTTCTCCATCGCCACTCTCCTCTCTTGCTTCCTCTCAATTTCTCTTTCTTTTGTTCAAGGAGTTTTAAAGGGCTTTTGGAGTGATTTGGGGTAGAAAATCAATCTAAGGCATCTTAAAGTAAGGATTCTTGATTTGGTTGTGAAGTTTTGTGAGCTTTTGAGTATATTGATTATTGAGGGTTTTTGTTCATTTGTTTATGAGTAGAGAGAAAGTCAAGCAAACCAAGTGAAAGGAAGAGCTAGTGAAATCTCTCCATAACAAGGTAAGTAAATCCCAACCCAAGTTGAGATTTGAGAATTTTCTTGATTAGGGTTTTGATAGCAATTATGTATGTATGTTATATGCCATGTTATTGAGTCTTAAATGGAGATAACTAGTGCTTTGTGATTGTTTATATATTTCAAATATAAGAAGTGAGATGTGGGTTGGAAAGGTAGTTTGAGATGGAATTGAAGGATATTGAGAAATCCTTTTTGGAAGTGTCTTTCTTTGGCAAGAATTATGGCTATGTGAGGGAGTTTCTCCCCATTTTGGATGGTTAGAGAAAGACATAGACTTATTGTTATAGTAGAGTTTTATTATGCAATTGAGTTGTTTGATGAAATGCCTAATAGAGGTTTAAGTTTGAGCAGTGAACCTTAATTCTTGCAACATTGCATGTTGGCATTTCATAAGTGCATTAGTGGAGATGAACCATCCATAGGCATTAATTGTGCATTGAGAAGTGACCTAAGAAAGAGTAGGAAACTTTGTGTATGCACTTGCTCTATGAGTAGAGAACTTTGTGGATGCAACTACTCTAAGGGTAGTGAGAATGAGAAGTGCTAGAGTAAAGTGAATGAGAAGAGTATTAGAAATGGGTTGATGCTTTGTGAGCATCACCTGATAGTTATGAGAATCGGGTTGATGCTTCGTGATCATCACCCGAATAGTTATTAGAAATGGATTGATGCTTGGTGATCATCACCCGATAGTTATTAGAAATGGGTGGATGCTTTGTGATCATCACCCGGTTAGTTATTAGAGAGGGGTTGATGCTTTGTGATCATCACCCGATATTTAGTAGAAATGGGTTGATGCTTTGTGATCATATCCGATATTTAGTAGAAATGGGTTGATGCTTTGTGATCATCACACGACAGTGGTTAGGAACTGGTAATGCTTTGTGATCGTCACCCAAAAGTCATGAGGAATGGGTAGGTGCTTTGTGGTCTCCACCCGATAGTTACGAAAACCGGGTAAGTGCTTTGTGATCCCCACTCGGTAGTCACTAAGAACGGGTTGGTGCTGTGTGAACTCCACCCTATAGTCACAAAGAGTGAGATGGTGCTGTGTGAACACCACCCTCCGTACCTCCGGTAAGATGAGGCCATGACGTTTAGTAGAAACAGAAACAGAACGAAATAGTGTAAGGAAAGAATTAAGAGAAACGTACGGGGAGGGGATAAAGAGATAGAGGGTTTACTTACTGAGCATTATTTTGGGCTCACCCCGTTATTTTCCTTTGTGGATGCAGGATCTAGGTGGATGATGCAGTTGGAGGGGCGTCGGCAAGCGAGGAGCAATAGCTACACTGTTTCCCCTGTTTTTGTCTTTTAAAATGGCTTTTTGTAAATGATGCTCTTTGTGTATAAAAGACGTATTACTTATAATAAAAAGAAAAGAAAAAGTTTTTGGTCCCATTTTCTATTGTTATTATGCATGCATTGTACTAGTTTACAGCGGTTGTTACATTTTTGGTATTAGAGCAAAGATTTTGGGATTGAACAGTGTACTATTCTCATCGCCACAACGTCCTATAACCAACTGTGTGAGTTAATTCTTTCCTTACAGTAATTGTTTCTCGAGTTCATTGGTGTGATTATTTTGTAGATGAGGCGTAGTTATCGGAATCATGGTAAGGGTGTGGTGAATGAAGGAGAACCTTCTAACCCACCAAAGTCTACGCCCCCTCCCTTGGATGAAGCTAGAATTCGGGGAATTATACAACAAGTCATGGCAGAAACCCAAGGGAGAGTTAAAACCCCCGTATAGGTACCGCCAGTTACGCATGTCGAAAGAGGACAACCGGTACCTCCCCCAGTACAGAGCAGAGTTAAACCGATTTACGGTCTTAGTCAACATCAACCCTCAGAGTTTAAGGGTACTACGGATCCAGTAATAGCAGAAGAGTGGTTTGGGTCCGTAGAGCGAGCCACGGGTTTATTTCCCATGTCAGACTGGGATAAGATCCGATATGCGAGTTTCTTGTTTCGGGGTGATGCCCGAATTTGGTGGGAATTAATGGAAGAAACTCATGATGTGACCACAATGACTTGGGAAGAGTTCAGGCAAGAGTTTGAGGCCGAGTATAGAATAGAGGACCAAGTTCATGAGAAGGTCCAAGAATTTATCAGCTTACAGCAAGGGACTAGTGCCGTGAAAGAGTATTCGGTGAAATTCAATTCTCTTGCAAGGTTTTCACCCGGAATAGTTAGTACTCCGGCCTTGAGAAGGGATAAGTTTGTGCACGGGTTGAAGCCGAAGATAGCCCAGGATATAATGACAAGTTCTAACCCTCGTCGAAATTATAGTGAGGCTTTGAGGCGGGCAATGAAGGCGGAGATTTTTGAGAATAAAATTTCCCCGTAGGATCCTCTACAGGAGGACCAAATGAGCCACCCTCTGCCCCCCAGAGAGAGAAACATGAGGGTGTAAAAGGTAAAGACATGAAGAATCAGAAGAAGAAGAAGAAGTTTCAGTATAGACAGAATAGAAAAGAGTGGAAGAATAAGCGGCCTCGGACGGAAGGGTTTCCTCTTTGCCCTAAATGTGGGAGGAATCACCTAGGAGAATGTCTGAGGGACCAGAGAGTGTGTTATAGGTGCCGACAGCCAGGGCATATGATGAAAAATTATAAAGCTCCTCTTCCACCAACTACACAGAGTTCAAGAGGTACTGTGAATGCCAGAGTGTTTCGTGGCACGGGGAAGCGAGGCGATCCCATCACCGTATGCTGAGCTTATTATTTCATTCAGTTCCCTTATATGCTTTAATTGATTCAGGCACCACTCATTCGTTTATATCTTATGGGATGATTGAGAGATTAGGTTTGAAACCTATTAGAGTGACTCAACCCATTAAGATAGAGTTACCCAATGGAGTTAGTGTTCTAACTCAAGAGATTTTGTTAAGAGAGTCTATGGTGATCCAGGGTAGAGAGTTAATAGTTGACTTAATAGTTTTTGATATGCCCGACTTTGATGTGATATTGGGCATGGATTTCCTAGAGAGATATGGAGTAGAGATTGACTGTCGAAAAAAGAAGGCGAGGTTTAATCTCGATAGTGGAGATAAGTTTAGTTTTGGAGAGGGCCATCAGTTGAGCATGCTGATTAGTAGTGTGAAAGCTAGGAAGATGTTGAGAAAGGGGTGTTCATGATATATTGCCCATGTAGTGCAGAGTGGTTATGTTCCACAGCTAGAGATTCAGAGGGTGCTAGTAGTTCGAGACTTTCTGGGTATGTTCCCAGAAGAGTTACCCGGTTTGCCTCCAGAAAGGGAGGTAGAATTTAGTATCAAACTAGCACCGGGGACAGCACCAATGTCTAAAGCCCCTTATAGAATGGCCCCAGCTGAGTGTTCAGGATATATTGCCCATGTAGTGCAGAGTGGTTATGTTCCACAGCTAGAGATTCAGAAGGTGCCAGTAGTTCGAGACTTTCTGGGTGTGTTCCCAGAAGAGTTACCCGGTTTGCCTCCAGAAAGGGAGGTAGAATTTAGTATCAAACTAGCACCGAGGACAACACCAGGGACAACACCAATGTCTAAAGCCCCTTATAGAATGGCCCCAGCTGAGCTTCAAGAATTAAAGAAGCACCTCCAAGAGCTTTTAGATAAAGGCTTTATCCGACCGAGTCATTCTCCTTGGGGAGCTCTAATCCTGTTTGTGAAAAAAAGGATGGATCACTAAGGATGTGTATTGATTATAGGGAGCTGAATAAAATTACATGAAGAATAAGTACCCGCACCCCTAGGATAGATGACCTTTTTGATCAGTTGAAAGGTAGCGGTGTTCTCAAAAATTGATTTGAGGTCCGGGTATCATCAGGTAAGAGTGGTTAAGCAAGATGTGGCTAAAACTACCTTTCGTACAAGATATGGGCATTATGAATTTGTAGTGATGCCTTTTGGCTTGACTAATGCCCCAGCAGTTTTTATGGACTTGATGAACAGGGTATTCCATGAGTATTTGGATTAGTTTATTGTTGTCTTCATTGACGACATCCTGATTTACTCAAAGTCAAGGGAAGAACATGAGAAACACTTGAGATTAGTAATGCAGCGGCTGAGAGAAAAAAAGTTGTGTGCTAAATTTTCTAAGTGTGAGTTTTGGCTTAATCAAGTGATATTCCTGGGTCATACCGTGTCGAAGGAAGGAAGGGATTTCGGTAGATCCGAGTAAAGTGCAGGCAATCCTTGAATGGCAGAAGCCGAGAACAGTGAAAGAAATCAGGAGTTTCTTAGGTTTAGCAAGTTACTACCGGCGATTTGTAGCGGGATTCACCTAGTTGGCTAAACCGTTGACAGCTCTTACCAAACAGAAAACTCCTTTTGTCTGGTCAACAACATGTGAAGAAAGCTTCCAAGAGTTGAAGAAGAGGTTAACAACGACTCCTGTTTTAGTGTTACCACAGGAGGGTGTAGATTATGACATTTTTACAGATGCCTCTCTGTAGGGACTTGGCGCCATGCTAATGCAGTTAGGTAAGGTTATAGCTTATGCTTCTCGTCAACTGAAGGAGTACGAGACCAGATACCCTACGCATGACCTAGAATTGGCAGCCGTGGTCTTTGCCTTAAAGATCTGGAGGCATTACCTTTATGGTGTGAAGAGTAATATCTACACCGATCTTAAGAGTTTAAAGTAGTTCTTCACCCAAAAGGAGTTGAATATGAGGCAGAGAAGTTGGTTAGAACTGGTTAAAGATTATGAATGTGAGATCAAGTATCAACCGAGAAAAGCCAATGTAGTAGCCGATGCCTTGAGTAGAAAAGCCTATTTATTCCAGCTTACCAAGCAGAAAGAGTTAATAGAAGAATTGTCTAAGGAATAGATTGAAGTGGTTCCGGGAAGAGTTGCCAGTCTAGAGGTACAGTTTTCTTTACTGAAGGAAATCAGAGAAAAGCAAGTGGCTGATGAGTGGTGTCAGAAAATAGTTCAGCAAGTGCTTGAGGGCAAGACATCCGAGTTCTTTGTGAGAGATGGCGTCCTCTATTTCAGGAATCGGTTGTGCATTCCTTCGAATGAGGAGTTGAAACAGAAAATTCTTATGGAGGCTAATGACACTCCGTACACCACTCATCCAGGAGCAACCAAGATGTATCAAGATGTAAAGAAAGGCTATTGGTGGTCAGGTATGAAGAAAGACATGGCAGAGTTTGTAGCTAAATGTCTAACTTGTCAGCAAGTGAAAGCGGAACACCAACGGCCGTCAGGGTTACTTAGAACATTGAGTATTTGATAATCCGTAAATTATACAGTTTTTATATGATCTCTTTGTCGGATTTCAATTACTTTCTAGTGCATTTCTACCTGAATTGGTGCGTAATTCTCTACTTTTCATGTTTCAGGTTAAAATGGACTCTTTTAGCAAATAAAGGCAAAACTTGGCAATTTTGACTTTAAAATTGAAGGATTCAGAAGATAAGAGAGTTCGGAGCAGGACAATGCACGATGAAGCTTGTTTCCAAGGTGAAGAGTCGAAAATCGAAGAATCGGACGAAAAGGCAAGCGAGTGGCGATTAGCTGTAACTTTCGAACTTTTGAAGGAACTTCGCCCGGCGAAGAAATTGTCTTCGCCGCGGCGATTAAGCGAATCGATTTTTGGTTTTCATACTTCGCCGCGGCGAAAGTCTAAAATTAAAGTTTTGTAAACGCACGCTTTCGTGTGTTTTTATTTTTGAACTAGGGTTTTTAGGACTAGGTATAAAAGAAAAAAGAAAAAACCTTTTGAAGGAGCCCGATTGAGTAGGTTAGCCGTCTTTACATTTTCCTAGAGAGAAAAGCTGGATTTTTCGGATTGTTAGATAACAAGTTCAGATTTATTTGGAAGAATTATCTTTTGGGGAGTTTTCTATTCTTTCATTTTAGTTTCATTATGTTTATTCTGTTTACTTGTATTTTCCGTTTTTATTACGTTAAATTAGCTATGAACTAATCTTCTATGGGTTAGGGTTTTGATTGTAGTTTGGATTTGAAATGGGTTGAGGTTATATTTGTGCTATTTTCATGTGAATAAGCTGTGGTTGTGTGTTACTCTGAAATTAAGTGTTGTATGTGATGAACATGATGAGATTGAGAAATAATTCATGTTAAGCTTCATGGGTAATAACCATTATAGTATTGGATGCTAGAGATAGATTCAAGAACTAATGAAATCAATTTAGGATTCTTGTGCTTCATGATTTAGAGTTATTAACCTTCAAATTGTTGGGTGCGGAATGTTAATAAGGATAAATAGGAAAACATAGCCCGAGAGGGTATGTTATCATAGTAGTGAACCCGATTTACAACCATTGCGTGTAAATGCGAAAATAGTGTAATTTGTAGGTATAGCCCATAAATAATCCAAACGAAGTCAAAACCCTACCCGTTTTAATTAAATTGAATCTCTGAGTTTCATTTCCTTTTCTTTTTAAGAATTTATTACTTGTTAGATTTTATTTTGTTTTTCTTTCAATTACAAATTGCTCCCACAATCCAAGATTTTCGATTACTTCAACTTGTTAACACCATAGGAAGCTTAGTGCTTTGCTACCAGTCCTCGTGGGAACGATATCCTACCCATCACTCTATTACTTGAGCGACTAGTGCACTTGCTATTTTTGCATGTTGTAGTAAACACGCATCAAGTTTTTGGCGCCATTGCCGGGGACTGTTTTTGAGTTAACATTAAGTTTTTCCTAGAGCTTAACTAGATTGAAGTTTTATTTTTAGTTTTATTTTTTTTATTGTTGTTAGAGTTGTGACTTCACTCTTCTTTCACTTGTGTTCATTCAGTTTATGCGAAGAGCAAGACGTCAACCAGTGGTTCCTGTTGACCTTGAGCTTGAGAGGACTGTACGAAGACTAAACAGAGAGAAGAGAAAGAGATACACTTACTGAAGAAACGGAAGAAGAAGTTGAAAGCCCTGGTAACCGGCCAGAAAATAGGACACCGAGGGAATTTTCAGTTCCCACGGTTGAACGGAAGTGGGTCAAGTATTACGAGACCTACGGTACAAGCTAACAACTTCGAGATCAAGCGGCAATCATCCGATGATCCAGCAGTCGGTAAGATTCAACGGTGATTTGAAGGAGGATCCGAATCAGCACATTGCAAATTTCCTGGAAATTTGCGACACCTTCAAGTCGAATGGAGTGTCGGATGATGCTATTAGGCTGCGTTTGTTCCCATTCTCGTTGGGAGATAAAGCAAAGGGGTGGTTAATGGCATTACCACCGGGAACAATTACAACATGGAATGAGCTGGCACAAAAATTTTTGACCAAATTCTTTCCTCCAGCTAAGTCAGCGAAGTTGAGAAATGATATCACATCATTTATACAAGATGATGCCGAGTCGTTGTACGAGGCTTGGGAGAGATATAAGGAATTGATGAGGAAGTGCCCACATCATGGTTTGCCTGTTTGGCTTCAAGTCCAAACATTTTATAATGGTTTGATGGGTAACGTGCAAACCATGGTGGATGCAGCTTCAGGAGGAGCTTTGCAGAATAAGACACCTGAAGAGGCTTATGAGTTGCTTGAGGTTTTGGCAAGCAACAATTATCAAAGACCGAATGAGAGAGTAACTACGAGGAAATCTTCGGGTCTTCATGAAGTAGATGCTTTCACAGCCATCTCAGCCCAACTCACTGCCCTCCAAAAACAGTTGGGAACTATGCAGTAAATTGTACAAGCACCTCAATTAACATGTGATTTTTGTGCAGGAAACCATGTGAGCAGCGAGTGCCAAGTCGGAAACACATTTGCACCGTCATCTTCATCAACGGAGCAAGTAAATTACTTGGCAGGAAATCAAAGACAGCCGAACAATCCGTTCTCCAACACATACAACCCAGGGTGGAGACATCATCCAAATCTGGCCTGGGGAAATCAAAACCAACAGGGTAATCAATGGAACCAGAGGCAAGTTCCAAATACCCAGCCAGGGGCAACCAATCAACCGGGAGATCCAAGAGTGTCGAAGTTGGAGGAATTGTTCGGGAAATTCATGCAAGAGTCTACAGGGTTCATGAATGAGACGAGAACAAACTTTAGAAACCAAGGGGCGTCCCATTCGGAATCTTGAGGTACAGATGGGCCAATTGGCCGAGAAGTGAATGATAGACCACAGGGTTCTCTACCTAGCAACACAGTGACCAACCCACGTGAACAAGCAAATGCAATCATTTTGAGAAGGGGGGACAGTTTTAGAAGAAGTAGGCCACCTACGAAAGAAGGAGAGCAACCCGGACAGGAAGAGTATGAAGAGAGAATGGATGAAGAGATTATTTGTGAAGAGAATTCAGGTGCTTTAGGGGAAGAGAACAAGGAAGAGGATGAAAGGCAAAAGAAGAAGGAGAAATTGCCATTCCCCGAGATACCACCAGAATTAGCTCATCACACTCCACCCGTGCCTTTTCCTCAGAGATTGAAAAAGAAGAATCAGGATAAGCAATTTTCGAAATTCATTGAAATTTTTAAAAAATTGCATATTAACATTCCTTTTGCAGATGCAATACAGCAAATGCCAAGCTATGCGAAGTTCCTAAAGGAGATACTTTCGAACAAGAGGAAATTAGAAGATGAGGAAACGGTGATGCTAACGGAAGAGTGTAGTGCAATCCTCCAGAAGAAATTACCCCCAAAGCTCAAAGATCCAGGGAGTTTTACTATTCCTTGTGTTATAGGGGATATTACTTTTGATCGTGTGCTTTGTGATCTAGGAGCTAGTATAAATTTGATGCCTTTTTCTGTTTTCAGGAGATTAGGGATCGGTGAAGTGAAGCCAACGACAATGTCGTTGCAACTAGGAATCGGTCGATAAAGCACCCGAGGGGGATAGTTGAAGATGTGTTAGTGAAGGTGGGGAAAATAATATTTCCAGCGGACTTTGTAGTGTTGGACATGGAAGAGGATAAGGAGATTCCTCTCATTTTGGGCCGACCATTCTTGGCCACGGGGAGAGCACTGATTGACGTGCGGGGAAGGGAAGAATTCTTGTTAAGGGTTCAGATGAAACAAGAACTTTTAATGTGTTTGATGCGATGAAGTTTCCGTCGGAAGCGGACTCATGTTTTAGTGTGGATGTGGTGGATGAACTTGTTGTGGAGTCCATGGAAGAAAACATCCCGGAATTGCCTCTAGAAGCGTGTATAGCAAAATCGAAAACAGTAGAGGTTGAAGACTCAGCGAGGAACGATTGTGCTAGAATGTTGGAAGCACTCCAACCAATTGAGGAGAGTCAAGAGGCAGAATTTGAGGAATTTGACTTTGACAAAGAGAAGGCAAAGGAAAATAATAAAGAAGCTCCAAAGCTTGAACTGAAGCCTTTACCACCTCACCTCAAATATGTCTATCTTGGAGATTCAGATACTTATCCGGTGATTATTAGTGCAGAATTGAGTGCCTTAGAGGAAGAGAAGTTGATTAGAGTGTTGAGAGAACATAGGCTGGCGATAGGATGGACCATTAATGACATTAGAGGTATCTCACCCTCATTCTGCATGCATAAGATTCTTATGGAGGATGACTTTAAGCCGAGGGTACAACCACAACGGAGATTGAATCCTTCAATGAAGGAAGTGGTAAGAAAGGAGGTGGTGAAACTTTTGGATGCGGGGATCATCTATCCGATTTCGATAGTCCATGGGTGAGCCCGGTGCAAGTTGTTCCTAAGAAAGGAGGGATTACAGTTGTGAAGAATGAAAGTAATGAGCTGATTCCAACAAGGACGGTAACGGGTTGGAGAGTGTGCATTGATTACCGTAAACTGAAAGAGGTGACAAGGAAGGATCATTTTCCATTGCCCTTCATTGATCAAATGTTGGAGAGGTTGGCAGGACATGCATATTACTGTTTCCTGGATGGATATTCAGGATATAACCAAATTGCTATCGCTCCGGAGGATCAAGAGAAAACGACCTTCACTTGCCCTTACGGCACCTTTGCCTACCGAAGAATGCCATTTGGGTTGTGCAATGCACCAGCAACATTCCAAAGATGCATGATGTCAATCTTTGGAGACATGGTGGAACGATTCATAGAAGTCTTCATGGATGACTTCTCAGTTTTTGGGTCGTCATTTGACAATTGTCTAACAAATTTATCTCTTGTTTTGCAGCGATGCAAGGAAACGAATTTGGTGCTGAATTGGGAGAAATGTCACTTCATGGTCCAAGAGGGAATTGTGCTCGGGCATAGAATTTCCAAGGATGGGATTGAAGTTGATCGGGCGAAGACAGAAGTAATTGAGAAGCTACCACCGCCATCAAATGTCAAAGCAGTCCGAAGCTTTTTGGGACATGCGGGGTTTTATAGACGCTTCATAAAGGATTTTTCTAAGATCTCTAAACCCCTGTGCAATCTTTTAAATAAAGATGTTGTGTTTGATTTTGATGATGATTGCATGCATGCCTTTCTAATTTTAAAGAAATTGCTAGTTTCTGCACCTATTATAGCAGCTCGATTGGGGACGCCATTGAACTAATGTGTGATGCTAGTGATTTTGCTTTAGGGGGTAGTACTAGGGCAGAGAAAAAATAAAGTGTTGCATGTAATTCAGTATGCTAGCAAGACACTTGTTGACGCACAACTGAATTACACCACCACTGAAAAAGAATTGTTGGCTGTGGTGTTTGCTTTTGACAAATTTCGTTCTTATCTTTTAGGTGCGAAGGTAATAGTTTACACAGACCATTCAGCACTCAGACACCTTTTGGCGAAGCAAGAAGCAAAACCTCGGTTGATAAGATGGATTCTACTACTCCAAGAGTTTGAGTTGGAGATTCGAGACAAAAAGGGGTCGGAAAATGTAGTAGCTGATCATTTGTCAAGACTTGAGAGACCGATCAAGGGGGATGAGATGGAAATGCCAATTTCAGAAACATTTCCGGATGAGAAACTGATGAGAATGGATGAAGCACCATGGTATGCGGACTTTGCAAATTATCTATCATCAAGGGTGCTCCCAAGTGGTATGACATTTCAACAGAAGAGAAAATTTTTCTCTGATTTAAAATACTATTTTTGGGAAGAACCATTCTGTACAGACATTGTACTGACCAAATGATACGGAGATGTGTCCCGGAGGAAGAAATGGAGAGCATTCTAAGACATTGTCATGAGAGGGAAGTGGGTGGCCATTTCGGGGGAGCTAGAACAGCAGCGAAGGTGCTACAATCTGGGTTTTATTGGCCAACCCTCTTTAAGGATTCCTTCCGGATGATCCAGGAGTGTGACCAATGTCAACGGATGGGGAGCATTTCAAAAAGAGATGAGATGCCGTTGAACAACATCCTGGTGGTGGAAATTTTTGACGTATGGGGGATTGATTTCATGGGTCCTTTCCCAAGTTCTTATGGGAACACTTTTATATTGGTGGCTGTGGACTATGTGTCTAAATGGGTTGAAGCAGTTGCATTGCCGACTAATGATGCTAGGGTGGTGATTAATTTCGTGAGAAAGAATATTTTCTCAAGGTTTGGAGTACCACGAGCAATAATTAGTGATGGAGGAACGCATTTTTGCAATAGGCAATTGGATGCACTGCTGAGTAGGTATGGAGTGACACATAGAGTGGCAACACCTTATCATCCACAAACAAGCGGGCAAGTAGAACTGTCAAACAGAGAACTGAAAGGGATTTTAGAGAAAACAGTCAATGCTTCGAGGAAAGATTGGTCACGAAAGCTGGATGATGCTTTATGGGCTTATCGCACTGCATTCAAAACCCCAATTGGTATGTCTCCGTTCAGATTGGTGTATGGGAAAGCATGCCACTTGCCGGTGGAACTTGAACACAAGGCATATTGGGCCGTCAAACAGTTGAACATGGATTTGAAAGCCGCGGGAAAGGAGAGAATGCTGACTTTGAACGAGCTGGATGAGTTTCGTCTGGAAGCATATGAAAATGCCCGGAACTATAAAGAGAAAACAAAAAGGTGGCACGACAAACACATCCGGGTAAAGGTTTTTGAAGTTGGGCAGAAAGTGTTGTTGTTCAACTCAAGACTTAGGCTTTTCCCCGGAAAACTTAAGTCTAGATGGTCCGGACCATTCACTATAACAAAGATACATGCATCCGGAGCAGTGGAAGTCACACATGAGGAAAAGGGCACTTTCACAGTTAATGGACAGAGGTTGAAGCCATACGTTGAGGGGGTGATGAGCTGCAAGTTCATCCCAATCCGGCTGGACATCCCAACCTAAAGGATGGAAAGAGTCAAGCTTCTGACTATAAACAAGCGCTTCTTGGGAGGCAACCCAAGCGTTTTAACTTTTTAATTTTAACTTTTTGTTGTTTGAATTTTTTCTTATTTCATTATGAGTATGTATAAAATTTGATGATTTGTTGTTGTTTTCAAGTGTTTGGTGAAGTCTAGAGCAAAGGAAGGTATCCAAAATTTTCAGATTCGCGCGAAGAACATCTCTTCGCCAAGAAACCCGGGGTTGCTATCGGAGATTGGGCGCTGCGAACGTAAAGGTAAAAATTTAAAAATTTGAAAATTTGACTAAGGCATTTCGCCGCGGCGAAGAAAATTTTTCGCCGAGGCGAAGTTAGCCTTAAACTCTCGGGAAGTTTTCGCCCCGGCGAAGAAATTTTCTTCGCCGCGGCGAAACCTGGGAAAATTCTAGGGTTCATGCGTGATGAACTTTTCTATAAATACTAACTTTTCTTCCTTCATTTTTCACGCCGCCTTCCATTGTGAGTTGAGAGCAAATTTTCAATCCTCCAATCTTTCACTTCTATTTTACTTTTCCAACCAAAATAATCACTCCACATCATTCCTTAACACCAAATCAACCCATTTTAACAACAATTTTCACAAAAATTTTTGGATCGTTTTTGAGTCAATTGGTGGTGCAAACGACTTCATATTGGTAAGATTTCGAAAACCCAAAGCTTTATTTTGGAAAATTTTTAGTCTATATTCGTAGATCTAGAAATTTTGTGAACTTTTAACTTGAGATATTTTGGGTTTGTTAAGTTGTGATATGATTCATGTTGAGAAGTTTATATGCTAATTGATTGTTAGAAGTGTAGTTATTGAGTATATGGAGTGGTTGCGTTGAATTGAAAAATCGTAGTTTGGGGGTGGAATTGCGAATTTTAGAAGTGTGGATTGTGTTGAAATTGTGATGTGGAATCTATTCTAAGGGTATATTGGCTGGAAACCAGAACCCGCCACCTTAAAAACTGCCTTGCAGTACTTGGCAACCTCTGGTATAACAACGCCGCGTACACTTAAAATAGAAAAATCGTTGTTTGGGGGTCGAATTGAAAATTTTTGGAAGTGTGAATTATTTTTGCAGGATGAACAGGGCTGTGTTTTTATAGGGGTAATTCATTGGGGTTAACATTTTGGATTGAATTTCAGTGAATCAATGGCTCCGAGAATTAAGCATACAGGCAAAGGGAAGAAAGTAGACAACCGGTTTGTGAACGAGGCAGCCCGAAAACGTTATGAGGAGGTGATCACACAAAAAGATAAGGGCTTCATCCCTGAGCGTGGATTGACAGCAAAACAAGCTATGGACTGGAGTAGGGGTAGAAATTGGGCCATGTTCATGAGTGCTCCTGAGGAGCCGGCAGTAGAACCGTTAGTCAGAGAGTTCTATGCCAACTTCCCCGAAAGGCAGGATGATATAGTGTTTGTAAGAGGAGAGGATGTGCCATTTTCAGCAGAAGAGATCAACAAATTCTACAACCTGCCCGAAATTTTCACTGATCAGTATGTGGAGTTCAAAAGAACAAGCCGTAATGATGATATTATATTACCGATCATTGCAAAACCAGGGGTAGCATGGGAAGTGTCGAGGAAACAGAAAAAGACACTCAAAGGAACACAGTTGACACCAATGGCTCGGCTGTGGCAGTACTTTATCTGTGCTAAACTAATGCCGGAGACGCACTACAGCACAGTGACTCTTGAGAAGGCGGAATTGCTCTACTCTATTGCCACAAGAAAAAGTATGGATGTGGGAAGCATAATTTATCACAGTATCAGGATAGCATCCCAAAAGGGACGATCAAGCTACTGTTTCCCGCATCTCATCACTGCCATGTGCCAAAAAGCGGGGGTCAAGGTTGCAGATGATGAGCCGCGTATTTATCCGGCTCCAATTCTAGATGACGACTATTACACCAAACGTCTTGACCGAGCGGCAGATGCCCAACCAACAGCAGGGGCAAAGAGGCAGAGAACGAGCATGGCCACATCATCCAGCTCCACAGGATCTCAAAAAGCAATGATGCAAGAAATGATGCGGATGATGAAATACATGAAGAGACGACAGGATTGGATGATGGAGAGGACACAGAACATTCATGAAATGTTAACGAAAAGTTTCAAGGATCTGAATGTTGACACTTCCGCATATCAGTGGGTTGACTGGAACTCAGATGACTGGCCGGAAGAAGAGGAAGAAGAAGCGGAAGCAGAGGAAGAAGAAGACTGAACCGGAACACCTTTTTATGTTTATGTTTTGTTACTTTCATTTAATTGTTGTCCAGTGAAACTTTAACTCATTTTATTTTGGTTTTGGATTGTGTTTTTGTTTTAGTTGTTTAGTTGATTTTTTTTAGTGTTAAAAGGGCGAGACAGGTTGTAATACTTTCATTATAGTTGTGAATTCGTTCTAACATAAGGGACACCACAGTTTTTGTTTTGACAGATTTTGGATGATGAAAAGTCCTAAGAACGGTTGAACATTGTGGAACGACGATTCATGACTTAACCAGGGAGCATTCTCGTACCTTTTTATTTTTCATTTGTTTTTCCGTTGTTGTTTGTCTCTATTCCTAACTTATGCATAATGGAACATTGGGGACAATGTTATATTTAGTTTGGGGGTAGGGAATAGATTTTTGAGTTTAAGGAGTTTAAGGGTATATTGGCTGGAAACCAGTAACTGCCTTAAAAACTGCCTAGCAGTATTTGGCGACCTCGGGTTTAACAACGCCGCGTACACCTTAAACTGTAAAATCTATTTTAAGGGTATATTGGCTGGAAACCAAGAATCGCCTTAAAAGCGCCTAGCAAGATTTGGCGACCTCGGGTTTAACAAGCTCGCGTACACCTTAAAAAAAAAAAAAAAAAAAAACTTAGTTTTGTGTTATTTTTTTTCTTTTGGTTGTCATGTTTTGCCGATGATGAGTTGTATAAATCAATGATGAGATTAAGATTGTTGAATTTTTATTGTTGAGAAATGTTAAGCATTGCTTCAAGTTTACGTTTATTGACTGGATTCTGATTGAGGTTTGTTGAGTGGTTCAACCACGATTTTCATTTTTTCGGCATGCTTAGATTCATTTTATGTGATTAGGCAAAGTCTTGATAATGTTGGTGGATTCTAGAACCTAGTTGAGAAATGCTTGAGGCGAAATTTTAGGATTAGACATGGTTGAGGAGATGATTTAGGCAATCTTTGGAACGTTTGAGCCTTTCTAGCCAACCCATGATTGAAATTTTCACTAGTCACCCATTTGAGCCATTGGAATATTACTTTATTTTTCTTAGAAAACAACAGATTTGTAAATTCCTTTACCCTAAACACTTTATCATACCTTTTGGAGAATTCGGTCTTAGTGCAAAACCGAGAACGAAACGAGTATACAATTTAGTGAAAGATTAGTTTGGGGGTTAAGAGAAGAAAAATGAAGAAGAGACCAAAAAGAATGATGTGGGGGTTGAGATAATAGAATAAAAACAAGGAGGTAGTCACCTCAATTCAATTCTAGTGTTGTGTTAAAAAAAAAAAAAAATTTCGAACACAATGCTGCCTAGTTTAAGGGTATACTACTGAAACCAGAACCCGCCTTAAAAACTGCCTAGCAGTATTTGGCGACCTCGGGTTTAACAACGCCACGTACACCTTAAACGAGTTCCCCCTGCATTTATGGTATCCAAAAGTTAAGAATACGTGTATGAAGACCGTGGATGAGTAACATGTCGGCTGGTGTTGAGAAAGTGTGGGTTTCGATGTGATTTGAGTTTTGCTTTAGGACAACCGAGTTCTCTTACTTTGTTTCCTATCCTTTTGTTGGAGCCCATGACCCAAACCGAAAGTTACAAGCCTTTAAAGACCTGTTGATTCTCATCTATGTGTAGTCCTCATTAGTGGAGAGTAGTTCGATATTTAGGCTTATGGAGTCTGCCACCATTTGATAAACTTTACAATTTTTGCATAAAATAATCCGGGAAGTTGGAAGATGGATTGAACAGGGATTACCTACTTGGTGGACTTATTGAGGAAAAGCAAGATCGATGTAGCCCATAACTTCTTGGAATGTCGAACATTTCCTGATAATAAACTTTCAACAATTTGTGAGATATGTACAATGTCTAGGCAATTCGTTGCAGCATTTTAATTCATTTTATTTTGGTTTTTCAGTTTGTGTGCATGTTTACGTATTTTTGTTTTTCGTTATTGTCCTTGTTTTTGTTCATTTTTTTTGTACTGTATGCTCGGGGACGAGCATCTCTTTAGTTTGGGGGTAGTTGATAATCCGTAAATTATACAGTTTTTATATGATCTCTTTGTCGGATTTCAATTACTTTCTAGTGCATTTCTACCTGAATTGGTGCGTAATTCTCTACTTTTCATGTTTCAGGTTAAAATGGACTCTTTTAGCAAATAAAGGCAAAACTTGGCAATTTTGACTTTAAAATTGAAGGATTCCAGAAGATAAGAGAGTTCCGGAGCAGGACAATGCACGATGAAGCTTGTTTCCAAGGTGAAGAGTCGAAAATCGAAGAATCGGACGAAAAGGCAAGCGAGTGGCGTTACGAACTTTCAGAACTTTTGAAGGAACTTCGCCCGTGAAGAAATTGTCTTCGCTGGCGAAGTTAGCGAGTCGATTTTTGGTTTTCATACTTCGCCGCGGCGAAAGTCTAAAATTAAAGTTTTGTAAACGCACAGTTTCGTGTGTTTTTATTTTGAACTGGGTTTTTAGGACTAGGTATAAAAGAAAAAGAAAAACCTTTTGAAGGAGCCCGATTGAGTAGGTTAGCCGTCTTTACATTTTCCTAGAGAGAAAAGCTGGATTTTTCGGATTGTTAGATAACAAGTTCAGATTTCGACTGGAAGAATTATCTTTTGGGGAGTTTTCTATTCTTTCATTTTAGTTTCATTATGTTTATTCTGTTTACTTGTATTTTCCGTTTTTATTCTGTTAAATTAGCTATGAACTAATCTTCTATGGGTTAGGGTTTTGATTGTAGTTTGGATTTGAAATGGGTTGAGGTTATATTTGTGCTATTTTCATGTGAATAAGCTGTGGTTGTGTGTTACTCTGAAATTAAGTGTTGTATGTGATGAACATGATGAGATTGAGAAATAATTCATGTTAAGCTTCATGGGTAATAACCATTATAGTATTGGATGCTAGAGATAGATTCAAGAACTAATGAAATCAATTTAGGATTCTTGTGCTTCATGATTTAGAGTTATTAACCTTCAAATTGTTGGGTGCGGAATGTTAATAAGGATAAATAGGAAAACATAGCCCGAGAGGGTATGTTATCATAGTAGTGAACCCGATTTACAACCATTGCGTGTAAATGCGAAAATAGTGTAATTTGTAGGTATAGCCCATAAATAATCCAAACGAAGTCAAAACCCTACCCGTTTTAATTAAATTGAATCTCTGAGTTTCATTTCCTTTTCTTTTTAAGAATTTATTACTTGTTAGATTTTATTTTGTTTTTCTTTCAATTACAAATTGCTCCCACAATCCAAGATTTTCGATTACTTCAACTTGTTAACACCATAGGAAGCTTAGTGCTTTGCTACCAGTCCTCGTGGGAACGATATCCTACCCATCACTCTATTACTTGAGCGACTAGTGCACTTGCTATTTTTGCATGTTGTAGTAAACACGCATCAGTATTCCAGAGTGGAAATGGAGCATTTCGATGGATTTTATCACGGGTCTCCCCAGAGTACAGAAAAGGTGTAATGCTATATGGGTGATTGTGGATAGATTAACAAAATCAGCCCATTTCCTTCCCGTAAAGGAGAGCACCAATGTAGATCAGTTGGCTCAGGTTTACCTCAAGGAGATAGTCAGATTGCATGGTGTGCCCAAGACTATAGTGTCAGATAGAGATTCCAGATTTGTTTCAGCCTTCTGGACCAGTTTACAGAGGAGTTTGGGTACCCGTTTAGCTTTTAGTACTGCCTACCATCCTCAGACGGATGGCCAAACCGAGAGAACGAATCAGGTACTCGAAGATATGTTGAGAGCCTATTGCATGGATCATAGAGTATCTTGGCATGAGGTGTTACCCTTAGTGGAATTTGCCTACAACAACAGTTATCAGTCTACAATTAGAATGGTGCCTTACGAGGCTCTATATGGTAGACGGTGTAGGTCTCCGCTCCATTGGGATGAAGTAGGCGAAAAAGATGAGTTGAGTATTGCTCTTGGGCCAGAGATGACTCAGAAATTGGTAGAAGATGTGAGGTTAATCAGAAATAGAATGAAACAAGCCCAGGATCGACAGAAGAGTTATGCCGACTTGAAGAGGAAAGAGGTGGAATTCCAAGTGGGCGACAAAGTGTTTTTGAAAGTTTCCCCTTACAAGCGTGTAATGCGCTTCGGAAGCAAAGGGAAGTTAGCACCGAGATATGTAGGTCCATTTGAGGTCTAGCAACGAGTGGGAAAGGTGGCCTACAGATTGGCACTACCACCTAGCATGGATAGAGTGCATGATGTCTTCCATGTCTCGATGCTACGGAAATATGTAAGTGATCCCCTCCACATTCTGAGTGTAAAGGACGTTGAAGTAACAGAGAATCTAGTATATGAAGAACGTCCAATTCAGATTTTAGATCGAAGGGTTAAAGAGCTTCGGAACAAGAGTGTTCCGTTAGTGAAGATCCTTTGGAGGAATCACAAAGTGGAAGAGGCCACTTGGGAAGTAGAACGGGACATGCAGAATTGCTTTCTAGAGTTATTTGTATGAATTTCGGGGATGAAATTCTTTTAAGGGGGAAGAATTGTAACGCCCCACTTGAGGTACGTAGCTAACGTTTCTTCTCTTGCTCTTATTTGAGTTGGTTTATTAGTATTATTGTTTGGTTGACCTTTGATTGAGTGGTGTGTTGAATACTTGCCCTGAAATTGGTTGAAATAGAAGAAGTTCAGTGTTCCATGCTTCACCGCGACGAAGAGTTGTTGAAGCCTTGGGAAGGGAAGCTACTAGACAGTTGCGCCGCGGCGACGAAGCTTCTTCGCCGCGGTGACGTGCCAACCAAAATGTTTGTTAAGTTTTAGATATTTTCTTCCCTAAGGGCAATTTGACCATTCTACCCCTTTTTAGCAGGAAAAGTGGGGAGTAAAATGTAAGGAATTTTCATGGAGAATATGTTGTTATGGAGTGTGTTTGTAATGAATCAAATGATATAGATGGAATTCCCAAAGAAGAATAAGGGCAAAATGGGAATGCTTGTGTATAAAGTTCATTAAAAGGAATTAAGTCATTGCAAACCCTTCATTCTTCTTCTCCATCGCCACTCTCCTCTTCTGCTTCCTCTCAATTTCTCTTTCTTTTGTTCAAGGAGTTTTAAAGGGCTTTTGGAGTGATTTGGGGTAGAAAATCAATCTAAGGCATCTTAAGGTAAGGATTCTTGCTTTGGTTGTGAAGTTTTGTGAGTTTTTGAGTAGATCGATTATTGAGGGCTTTTGTTCATTTGTTTAAGAGTAGAGAGAAAGTCAAGCAAACCAAGTGAAAGGAAGAGCTAGTGAAATCTCTCCATAACAAGGTAAGTAAATCCCAACCCAAGTTGAGATTTGAGAATTTTCTTGATTAGGGTTTTGATAGCAATTATGTATGTATGTTATATACATGTTATATGCCATGTTATTGAGTCTTAAATGGAGATTACTAGTGCTTTGTGATTGTTTATACATTTCAAATATAAGAAGTGAGATGTGGGTTGGAATGGTAGTTTGAGATGGAATTGAAGGATATTGAGAAATCCTTTTTGGAAGTGTCTTTCTTTGGCAGGAATTATGGCTATGTGAGGGAGTTTCTCCCCATTTTGGATGGTTAGAGAAAGACATAGACTTATTGTTATAGTAGAGTTTTATTATGCACTTGAGTTGTTTGATGAAATGCCTAATAGAGGTTTAAGTTTGAGTAGTGAACCTTAATTCTTGCAACATTACATGTTGGCATTTCATAAGTGCATTAGTGGAGATGAACCATCCATAGGCATTAATTGTGCATTGAGAAGTGACCTAAGAAAGAGTAGGAAACTTTGTGTATGCACTTGCTCTATGAGTAGAGAACTTTGTGGATGCAACTACTCTAAGGGTAGTGAGAATGAGAAGTGCTAGAGTAGAGTGAATGAGAAGAGTATTAGAAATGGGTTGATGCTTTGTGAGCATCACCCGACAGTTATGAGAATCGGGTTGATGCTTCGTGATCATCACCCGAATAGTTATTAGAAATGGATTGATGCTTGGTGATCATCACCCGATAGTTATTAGAAATGGGTGGATGCTTTGTGATCATCACCCGGTTAGTTATTAGAGAGGGGTTGATGCTTTGTGATCATCACCCGATATTTAGTAGAAATGGGTTGATGCTTTGTGATCATCACCCGATATTTAGTAGAAATGGGTTGATGCTTTGTGATCATCACCCGACAGTGGTTAGGAACGAGTAATGCTTTGTGATCGTCACCCGAAAGTCATGATGAATGGGTAGGTGCTTTGTGGTCTCCACCCGATAGTTACGAAAACCGGGTAGGTGCTTTGTGATCCCCACTCGGTAGTCACTAAGAACGGGTTGGTGCTGTGTGAACTCCACCCGACAGTCACGAAGAGTGAGATGGTGCTGTGTGAACACCACCCGGCCGTACCTCCGGTAAGATGAGGCCATGACGTTTAGTAGAAATAGAAACAGGAACAGAAATAGTGTAAGGAAAGAATTAAGAGAAATACGTACGGGGATAAACAGATAGAGGGTTTACTTACTGAGCATTATTTTGTGTTCACCCCGTTATTTTCCTTTGTGGATGCAGGATCTAGGTGATGATGCAGTCGGAGGGGCGTCAGCAAGCGAGGAGCAATAGCTACACTGTTTCCCTTGTTTTTGTCTTTTAAAATGGCTTTTTGTAAATGATGCTCTTTGTGTATAAAAGACGTATTACTTATAATAAAAAGAAAAGAAAAATTTTTGGTCCCATTTTCTATTGTTATTATGCATGCATTGTACTAGTTTACAGTAGTTGTTACACCTTATCCTATTAAGTTTAGAACTCTAAAAACAGGAAAACCATGTCATAAATTTAATGCAAAAAATTCAAGAATCGTGATTGTGTCGTGGCACTATGCCCAGGCATACTTGGTTCTGCCCCAAAAGTCTTGGCTTGTCTAGAATCTATTGCATCATGGCACTATGCTGCAGCATGAAAAAACGATGATTGTTCAAACACGATAATGTTCAAATCTGGCTAAGTGGTAAACATAAGAATTGTATCCTTTGAATCAGCTTTCCAATAGTCTAAATATCATCTCGATCCGATATCTGTAGCTCAAGGTATATTTGAAATACAGAAGCATGTTCAAATGGGAATGTTTTCCAGGATTTGCACTTCCACTGTAAAACACCATAACTTCCTCGTCTTGACTCCAATTCTCAATCCGTTTGTTTGTCGTTGTCACTCATTGTGTCGCTAACATTATTCTTCATCTAAATATCATCTTTAAGAATTTATAACCCAAAAACACTAAAAACATACCCGTAACCCCATAAAAAGATATTTATGAAGTAATTAAGTTAAATTGCATAAATTAAACCTAATTTCCCATAAATAATCCCATTAAACTACTAAGTACATGCATATTTTCAAGCTCTCATCACAACCCACAACTAGCTTGTTGCTAGTCCCTTAGCAAGGTAAGTGATAAAAATATGTCTTCTAGCTTGAAAATTAAAACAAAATAAACCTAAATCTAATGTACTCTAAATCAATTTCGTAGACTGTCACGGTTGCATTTAGCATATCCAATAAGCCTTTAAACCCCCAGGCGGCCCCAGTTGGATGAGTTGTATTCTTGTAAGGGTTTTCAGTGATGATACCTACGAACATCCAAACCAAACCTAACCTAGACTCAAAACTAAAGACACAAACAAAAATTTTCAGATCAATACATGTATTTGTCTCAAAAATTGTGTCTACGTGCACAATTCATATAATTAAGGTCGTGCAAATATAAAGAATAAGCAAATATCAATTACACTTTTGTTATAGACCCTCTCATATAATCAACCACAAACCATTTATCCAGAAACCTAGCTGATTTTATGCATAACATTCATAGGCAAAGATATTTGATCTCCCAAGAATTTTTCTCATAAAAGGAAACAATAAAATCGTACAATCAAACTCCATAGCTCACTTTTCAAACCACTCTCCACTAACGTAGAATCTAAACACTACCTTGGATCATTAGGCCTTTATTATGGTTGTAGCGTTAGGCTAAAATAATCGGTTATGAAAGAACAGAAAGGAATTTTGTAACTGTAAGAGACAATCTTTTTCACAATATATGACCATAAACAATCTACTCTTTGCTCTCTTTTCATTCACCCACTATTCTTTCACATTCACTAAACTCTTCCTTCCAACATTGGCACAAACCCTTATTTAATGTAGACCTCATTCCATGTTCTTCTTACTAGCTACTTCTTCCTTCTTCTTTTTTCCCTTCTTTTCTCTCTCTTTTTTTTTTTTTTTTTATTTTTATAGGAAGATAGTAACTTATAAAAAAACCTGTCAAGCCCACCTTGCATTTATTATTATTTTATTTCTCACAACCGCCAACCTATCTCATTGCACATACTCAGGTTGAGGTCCAAAAGATACATTTATTTTCTTCTACCACACTTCTTTTCATGAGTCTTTCTTCTAAGGTCACACCAAATTAAGTCTCACAATAAGATGGGTCGGAATGTGTTTTAGGCTCCACCATCAAGGTAGGATATAGTAGGTTTAAAACAAAGAAACAAGGCTTTTTAAGTTTATATACTAGCTCAAAGGGTTAATTAGGGATAAAATAATAAAGGTTGGCTTGACAGGCTCAGTCGTTCCAAAGAAAATTGCCTTAATCATAACCTAAGCAATGCGGATACTAGGATTTCGCCTCAAGTGGTCATCAAATGGATTCTAGAGTTCATTGAGATCTAAAAATTAAATGCCCATAAAGAATTACACATAAAACTTCTCTAAGTATTCGGATTATTCAACC
This sequence comes from Pistacia atlantica, assembly GCA_026229545.1. NCBI lineage: Eukaryota > Viridiplantae > Streptophyta > Magnoliopsida > Sapindales > Anacardiaceae > Pistacia > Pistacia atlantica. The sequence goes on from JAPEIT010000014.1 coordinate 22,849,542, forward strand.
AATCAATCTCATTCCCAAGAGAGTCATAAACTAGATACAATTGACACATACTAACATCTTTACACTACACAAAAGTTAATGTCTTCTCAAAGTTATATGTTTATCACAATCATGTTCCTATCATTGACATGCAAATTAACCCAAGAACTAAACAAAAGTCAAAATAAAACACACACACACACAAAATTCCTTATAAATCCATAAATTCAAAAGTTGTGGAAGAGACTAAGGGACTTCCCTTACCCCAACCTAATATCTACATTGTCCCCAGTGTACAAATGTAAACAAAAGGAAAAAGAGAAAAGGAAAATTTATCCCCTTGTTCAATAGCAAAGGGCAAATTTGCGTGACAATTCAATCACCTCCTTCATTGCATTCCATTGTTTAAATCAACTTCTTACAAAAACAAAAAGACTTTCGATGTACCTTATCAGTAACAAACCTCTCTTGTTAAATATATGAATTTAAAGAAACGAACAAAACATCAATGTTAGTCAAACTAAAAAAATGTAAAAATAAAAATGACTCAAGTACAAACCAAAACAAATATCAAAATTAAAGTAGAGAGTTTGGGTTGCCTCCTAAGAAGTGCTTTATTAGAGTCGTAAGCTCGACTTTCTTTTACTTCTTCAATTGGGATCATCTAGGGAAGTCGAATCCCTCATATCCTTAATACGACCATCTACATAAAGCTTCAATTGTACTCTTCCCCTCTTATTATCAATTTCTCCTCCATAGTCCAAAAATTGACTATACAAGTTTCTAGGGGTGGACGAGGGTATTTTTCTTCTAAGGTTTCAGCTACTTTGTCATCAAGGATGCTAATCTCAAAGCAAGGATCTAACTCGGGTGGACATTTCATAGTATCAAAAACATTGAATTCAACTTGTTCATTCTTTACCCTCAAGATTAGTTTTCCTTGATGAACATCTATCAATGTTCTACCTATAGCTAGAAAAGGTCTTCCCAAAATTAGACTCACCACCTGATCTTCTTCCATATCCAATACAATAAAATCTATCAGGAAAATTATTTTCTCTACTTTTATTAGGACATATTCTACCACTCCCCTACGATATTTTATGGATCTGTCCGTTTATTGAAGGTGAATCGTCGTCAGTTTCATTTCTCCTAAGCCAAGTTTCCTATAAATAGAAAAAAACCATCAAATTCACACTAGCTCTTAGATCGCATAAAACCTTAACAAAATGTAAACTACCAATAGTGCAAGGAATCATAAAACTCTCTAGATCTCTGAGTTTTGGTAGTAGTTTCTTCAAAAGTAGCGCACCACACTCTTCGATAAGCATAGTTGTAACGACTCTTTTCTACTCGTATTATCATAAAATAGGCATAGTAAAGTACATGTAAAATAGCCAGAAGGGTTATCATCATCGGTACCCAGTAAGTTAGTATGGGGGTGTGAGTGTAATGAATCAAAGAATATAGATGGCGTTTTCAAAGAAGATCAAGGGCAAAGTTGGGAAGTGTTGATTTTCTCATGAACTAAAAAGGGCTAAGTGTAATAAACCCTTCATTTCATTCTTCTCCACCGCCATATCCATTCTCTCAATTTTCTCCTTTTTGCTTTCAATTGTTCCAAGATTTCTAAGGGATTTAAGAGAGCTTTTGAGTAATTTTGAGTAGAAATATCATCTAAAGCATCCTAAGGTAAGGATTCTTGCTTTAGATGTGAGTTTTCTTATAGTTGTATTGAAGTCTTATATGGTTGTTGTTGTTGTTGTTGTGGTTTTAAGTTGTAGAGAGAAGACAAGACAATAAGGGAAAGGAAAAGTGCTAGAGAAGTCACTTTTTCACAAGGTAAGTAACTTCAACCAAGTTGAGATTTGAATGAGTTTTTGAGTAGAAATTGAGTAGAGATATATGCATGTATGAGTTTGTATTATGCTTGTTGATGAATTAAATTGAGAGGAGTCTTCATGATGAATTGTTGGAAGTGTTTTCCTTTATGAGAAGTATTAAGATTTTATGATGTTGAGTGAGTTTTGATTGAGGTTGAAGGAAGATTTGAGTAAACTTTATAGAAGTGTTTTCCTTTGATAGGGATTTAGAGTGTATAAGGGAGTTTTTCTCCCATTTTGGATGATTAAAGATAAGAGAAAAGTTATAGTTTAAGTAGAGCTTTATATGCACTTGAATTGTATGATGAAATGCTCAAGAGAAGCATGAGTAAGAGTAGAAAGCCTTAATTTTTTCTACATGGCATAATTACATCTCATAAGTGCATTAATGAGCATGAGTCATCCATATGTATTAAATATGCATTAATTATGCATTAGAGAAAGAGAGTAGAGAAAGAGTAGAGAAATGGAGTTTGAGCTACTATAAGAATAGAGAGAAAGAGAAATTAAGCACTAGAGAACAAAGAGAAAGTAGTGCTAGATAAGAGAATAGAGTAGGTTGTGCGATGGGGAACCCGTGAGTAATGGGTAGAGTATTCCCGCATGTACACCGCATTGAGAGAGCGGCATGAGTATCAGAGAGAAGTGGTGTAGCCCGTGAGAGTACATGCGGATGAGGGCTATACCCGAGTTTACCTGTGAGAGAGATTATGTACTCACATGGCCAAGGGTTCCGAATCCATGCATAACCGAGTCTGATCGGCTAGAATAAGTACAAGTCATATAGAGTGGGAGTGAGTCCCAGCCGTGCCTCTGGTTAGATGGGGCTGTGACTTACTAAAGAGAGTTAGTAGAAAAGAGTTATGAGAAAGAGAAATCAGAAAGATTATAAAAGGGAGAGCAAACGAGAATTGTAAGGAAAGAATCAGAGAGAGAGAGTTACGGGGATAGATGAGTAAATGATTTACTTACTGAGCCTTAGTTGTGCTCACCCCGATGTTTTCTATGTTTTGCAGGATCTAGGTGAGGACACGGTCAGATGGGCATCGTTAAGTGAAGAGAAATGGCTACACTGTAGTTACGGCTGACGGACTGGCCTCAGCTACACCCTGTGCCACTGTAAAAACTCTGGCAGTATTACCTCTTACAGGCTGAACTACAGGTGGAAGAGAAGCTGGGAGAGAAGCTTTATAATCCCTCTTCATATGCCCTGGTTGACGGCACCTATAACATACATTTTTGTCTCTCAAACACTCTCCTGAATGGTTCCTCCCACATTTGGCACAAAGGGGAAACCCGTCTGTCCTGGGCCGCTTGTTCTGCCAATCTCCTATATTCTTCCTTGGTTGGAACTTCTTCTTGGCCCTTACTTCTCTGTTTCTTGTTGCATCTACTCTCTCCCTCTCTCTCTCCCTCTGTAAAGTAGTGACTGGGCCGAGTATCGAACAGAAGATCAAGTGCATGAGAAAGTCTAAGAGTTCATTAATTTGAAACAAGGGTTTAGTATAGTGAAGGAGTATTCAGTAAGATTCAACTCCCTTGCTCGCTTTGCACCCGAAATTGTGTATACTCCAGTGTTGAGGAGAGATAAGTTTGTACAAAGGTTGAGATCAGATATTGCTCGAGATGTGATGACAGGAGCCGAGCCTCCTTATACCTACAGTGAGGCTTTGACAAGGGCTTTAAAGGCAAAAATTTATGTAAATAAGCACATTGCGGAAGGGTTATCATCATCGGTACCCAGTGAGCCAGTCACTACTTTACAGAGGGAGAGAGTAGATGTAACAAGAAACAGAGAAGTAAGGGCCAAGAAGAAGTTCCAACCAAGGAAGAATAGAGGAGATTGGCAGAACAAGCGGCCCAGGACAGACGGGTTTCCCCTTTGTGCTAAATGCGGGAGGAACCATTCAGGAGAGTGTTTGAGAGATAGAAATGTACGTTATAGGTGCCGTCCGCTAGGGCACAGGAGAGAACTGAGACCCCTAGTAGAGTACCGCCCTCAAGACAAGAGCAAGAAGGGCTGGTACCTCAGATAGTGCAAAGTCGAACTGATCCGATTAAAGGGCTTGCAAGTCAGCACCAACTGCCAGAGTTTAAGGGTACTAGGGACCCGTTAGAGGCAGAAGAGTGGTTTAAGTCCGTAGAGCGGACGACAGCACTTTTTCCCATGAACGATAGTGAGAGGATCAGATATGCTAGTTTCCTATTTCGGGGAGATGCCCGAATTTGGTGGGAACTAATGGAGGAGACTCATGACATGGCTTCGGAAACACATCCGAAAATTCTCGAACTATCGACACCTTCTGAAATTCTGACTGTGGAACATCACCACTCTACACTACATGGGCAATAATCAAAAACACCATTTCCTCAACATCTTTCTAGCTTCATACTACTAATCAACATACTCAAATGATGGCCCTCTCCAAAATTAAATTTATCTCCATTATCGAGATTGAATCTCGCTTTCATTCTTCCGACAATCAATCTCTACTCCATATCTCCCTAGGAAATCCATGCCCAAAATCACATCAAAGTCGAGCATGTCAAAGACTATTAAATCAACTGCTAACTCTCGGCCATGGATCACTACAGACTCTTCTAACAACATCTCCTGAGTCAACACACTCACCCCGTTAGGTAACTCAATCTTAATAGATTGACTCACTCTACTAGGTTTCAAACATAATCTCTCTATCATCCCATATGATACAAAAGAATGGGTAGCCCCAGAATCAATTAAAGCATATAAAGAAGTAGCATGGAATAATAACTGACCAGTTACGGCTGACAGACTGGCCTCAGCTGCACCCTGTGCCTGTAAAAACTTTGGCAGTATTACCTCTTGCAGGCTGAACTATAGGTGGAAGAGAAGCTGGGAGAAAAGCTTTACAATCCCTTTTCAGATGCCCTGGCTGACGGTGGGTTTATTACACTTAGCCCTTTTTAGGTCATGAGAAAATCAACACTTCCCAACTTTGCCCTTGATCTTCTTTGAAAATGCCATCTATATTCTTTGATTCATTACACTCACACCCCCATACTAACTCATTCTCCAAGAAATTTCCTTACATTTTACCCCCCACTTTTCCTGCTAATTAGGGGTAGAATGGTCATTTAACCCTTATGGAAAAATATCTAGAACTCTCAATACACATTTTAGTCCGCTCGTCCTTGCGGCGAAAAAACTTCCGTCACCCCGAAGAAAGATAGAGCCTACACTGCCTTACTCAAAGCCAACTTCGCCACGGCGAAGACTATAATTCCAAAATTCCTCAAATCTCAACCAATTTCAAGGCAAACACTCAACCAACTCAACACACAAACTCAATTAAAGCTGAATCAATAAACATTTAAGCAAAACAGCAAATCTTAAGGACGTACCTCAAGTGGGGCGTTACAATAGCTGTCTCATGTTCTTCAAACCTCCTTTTGGTGTGTAAGGATCTCCTTTAAGAACTCGACATACTTTGGCATTTGCTTCAAAATATCTACAAAAGGAATATCTATGCATAAGCTTCTAAACATATCCATGAACTTACCAAATTGCTTGTTCAATCTCTGTTTCTCTAGTTTGTGAGGATACGGAAGAGATGCTTCATCTTTCTTCACATCTTGAGCTTTTTTCTCAAGTTTTGATTTTGTGCCTAGGCACTGTGCCACGTGACAGATATACAACGTTTAATCCTTTGCAAGTGCACGAGTCGCAATCGTAGCATAGTGCAAAAGTAAGGGTCGATCCCACAAAGGCTGAAGATGCTCTTATGATCCTAGTAACTATGCCTTGATGAAAGTAACAAGAATTGAAATAAAGAAAACATATAAATGACATTCAAGTAAATCTAAATCTAATTATATACAAAGAATCCTAGGGCTCTAACTTCATCATAATTATCAGGATATGTGTTCATCATCAAACTATTGTTCTCCCCACTCCATTCCAGGGTTTGTACATCATTGCGTTCAACCTAGTACTTTTATCATTCAAACTAGCTAGTGGCGTATAGCCTAGTCTAAATAATGAAAGAACCAATTCGCATAGACACAAATCATCCATTCACAGAGCTAATCAAGATAGGCACGATGTCTCTCGTTTCTAAGGTATTACCACAGCCATTCAGAATAACCTAGTGTTTCCATTAACTAAACTAGCTAGTGGCGTATAGCCTAGTCTAGTAATGAATCCATTAAGCGAAAGACGATCTTAAAGGCAATAACCAATCTATACCCGGGTAGGGCTACAACTCAATCATTCCACACACAATCTTTTCTCATACAATCAATCAACTAACATCAAGATTGATCAGGGCTTAATATCAATGAAAGATTGAATTAAACTTAATGAATGAATCTAGAACATAATAGAATAACAATAAAACACAAGCCTTCAATCAGATTACGTTAGATCCCTAGAAAACAAAATACAACATAAAGGAAAAGAAACAATAACACATGGAACCATAATCATGAAAAACAAAGGAGGAAGAGAGGAAGAGAACCCCCTCTCTTCTCCAAGCTCCACCTTTCCAAGAAACCCCAAATGAATTTTGTCCAAAATGTGTATATCAAACCTATAAACTTCCTAAAAAGAGACTAAAGTTGCCTTTATATAGTTTTAGACAAAATGGCAAACTTATAAATACTGGTTGCCAAAATTAGGGTTTGATATGTGACATTTTTACATTCTGCACGATTTACGTACCAGCGCACTTTAGTTGCACTGCAACACGATTTAATTGAGCCCCAACGCATTTGAATTGTGCCCCAGTGCGTTTGAATTGCGCCCCAATGTGTTTCTTGGCGATTTCTTCTTCGAAAAAAACTGTACCACATCGCGGCTTAGAAAAGTGTGTTGCAGTGCAAAGTCAGAATTTCACACTTTTACTTCTCGGCTTGATTTATCCGCACTCTAATAGGCCCAACATGTCCAAACACAAGCACAAACATGAATAATCCATTCTTTTGCAGTTGAATACCTGAAAACACACACAACACCCGTGATTCCAGAAGATAACGAAACATGCAAGAAATTACATCATAAATTGATAAGAGTGTAATTTATATATCTTTTATTCCTTCCATATTATGTTTTTGTTATGTTTTATGCCTAGTTGAGTTGATTAGAGTCTATTTTTTAAGTTTGGCATATTTGGATAGACTTTATGAAATAAGTGAGAAAAGAATAAGAAATTCCAGATTTTTGTTATTCTGACCAGTGTTGCGTTTTTTAGGTTTTTCATGAAGTCAGATTTCTCGATTGCAAAAGTATTCTTCAGAAAACGTAAAATAGACAAATCAAGCTTTCGAGGAAGGTATTATGGGCGAGAATCCAAGTTCGTTTGTGTCCTCATTAGTTGTTGTAAAACCGGACCTGGAATCCTACTTGCAGAAGGATTCCTGGCTGAGTGTTGAGTCTTCAAATGGGCCTAACTGGAGTTTCAGATATCAAAAGCAGGTGATTCAAAAGCCCAAATTCATCTACACATCTGGGAATACAATTTTTATGAATTTGAAGCTTGAATTCATGTCATTGGTGTAACTTAACTTCAGTAACATTGTTCTTAATCTCGTTCTTGATGGAATTGTTTATGTTATTCTGTTTTAATTTTTTATGATTCTTGTTTGGGTGATTTAGTAATGGCCTGCTAAATTGTTTAATCAGAATTTTATCTGTTAGAATTAGGAATTGTGATATGTAATTGTCCTCTTTCTATTCAATGAGTAACACATAATGATAGATGATTACGGACAAGTTTTCAGTCTGTCACCTTGAATAACATAACCTAAGTTAAATAATTCGATCTTGTGTGATTGTTGCTTGGATTGATCTATTTTCCTAATTCTTAAGGCTGCCATTGAATTAAACTTAGAGAGCTTATCCTAGGTTGTTCAAGGGTTAAGATCTAATTGAAGAGCTTATTTCAGTAATGACAATTAAGGGAAAATTCAGGTAACAGAACTTGTTGTTTCCTAGGGTCAATAATTCCATAATAACGAGATAGAATAATGTTACAGTTAGTTCATGTCTAATGCATGTTTAGGTGGATCTTGAACCAAGAACTAGGTGTTTTTAATCTGATATTTTCTACCATTGGAGATTTATTTGTTTCACTTTAAATTGCATTGTCACAAGCCCTTTCATTATTTTGTTGTCATGTTTACTGTTTAGGATTTTATTTTATATTTTTGTTGTTTTTGTTGTGGTTATTGGTCAGAATATAGGATTTAATCGAAGCATTCCTTGTGGGATCGACCCTTGCTCACCCTATATGCAATTTAGTAGGTAGGTTAGTAAGGTTATTAATTTGGAGCATTCGGCACGCTTCCATAAATCATGCATTAAACCTTAAATTCCTTATAGTTTCACCCCCAAATCACTAAATAAATCCGCATTTCCAACACTCAACACAACCCCCAACCAACTTATTGCTAGTCCTTAGCAATGAAAGCAATATAAAAATAATATCTAACCTAACTAAACTATCCTAAACCACTTCTGTATGTTGACACGATTGCATTTAGCATATGCAACAAGCCTTTAAACCCCTAGGTCCCCCTAGTGGATGAGTTATAGTCTTATGAGGGTTTTCAGCGATGTTTCCCACAAACACCAAACAAGTCCTAACACACATAATTAAAAAGAAAAACAAAACAAAGAATTCTCAGATTTATCAATAAATGTGTCTCATACAAAGCATACAAATATAGCAAAAAGAATAAGCAATAAATACCCCCTATCTAGGAACACCCTAAACATCAGTTTCATCTTCATTCTTCATTCTTCACTCTCAGCCACACAACCATACCACAAAATCGTCAATCCTAGCCTTAGAGATGGTTTCAAATGCAACTTCCATAAAGAAAACTATTTTTTTATCCCATAAATATGAAAACTTTTAAAACACAACTCCATATAATATAGAACAACACACAACTTCAGATCATTAGGGCTTCATTAAGCTTATAACGTTAGGCTAGGGTATTGGGTTATGAAAGAATGTAAGGGATTCAAGCAAATAGAAAGAATAATCTTACATTTCAAAGAACACAGTCGCTCAAAACAACCTACTCTCTCAAACTCGAAACCCTTTATTTTTTTTCTTTTTTTTTTTTATTTGATTTTTTTTCCGATTCATAATTTTTTTTAAATAATAATAAAAATACATAACTTGGGAAGCAGTGGTATCACCCAATTCCTTTTTTTTTTTTTTTTCACACAACAACCCCCAACTAGTTCTTTTGCACATCTTCACAAGATTTTATAACAAAGCTCAAAACCTCACACATTTCACTTTCATCAATTCAGATTAAATCCTTTCAAAAAGAATATCAAAGGTAGGAAATGTGTATAAGAGTTATATAGGATAGGTTATAGTAGGTAAAAAGAAAGAAAAATCAAGGCTAAATATATACAGTAAGGCTCAACGGGGTGAATGTAACGCCCCACTTGAGGTATGTAGCTAATGTTTCTTATTTTGCTCTTATTTGAATCGGTTTATTATTAATATTGTTTGGTTGGCCCTTAGTTGAATGGAGGTATTGGTTTGGTTGAGTGTTTGCCTTGGAAATTATGAAGAATTGGCGAAATTTTGGGGTTACAGGCTTCGCCGAGGTGAAGAAGAAGCTTCGCTGCAGCGAAGAGGTGTTTTAGCCCGCAGTGAGCTGCTAGAGTGTTTAGCCGCAGCGACGGGTCGGCTGAAAAATTTATGGAAGTTTAGATATTTTCTTCCCTAATGGCAATTTGACCATTCTACCCCTAATTAGTGGGAAAAGTGGGGAGTAAAATGTAAGGAAATTTCATGGAAAATATGTTGGTGTGGGGGTGTGATTGTGATGACTTAAAGGATATAGATGGAATTCCCAAGGAAGAGTAAGGGCAATATGGGAATGCTTGCCCATAAGTTGAGTTAAAAGGATTTAAGTCATTGCAAACCTTTCATTCTTCTTCTCCACTGCCATTCTCCTTTCCTACTTCCTCTCAACTCCTCTTTCATTAGTTCAAGGATTATTAGAGGGCTTTTTTGAGTGATTGGGGTAGAAAATCAAGCTAAGGCATCCTAAGGTAAGGATTCTTGCTTTGAATGTGAGGTTTTTTGTATATTTGTATATTAAAGTTGTATGGTTTTATTGTTTAAAGGGTAGAGAAAAGTCAAGCAAGCAAAGGAAAAGAAAGTACTAGTGAGAGTTCTCCATTACAAGGTAAGTAAATCCCCACCCAAGTTGAGATTTGAGAACTTTCTTGAGTAGAGATTTAATAGCAATTATGTGTGCATGTTATGTGCATGTTATATGCTATGAAATTGAGATTAATTATCCATGTTGTGATTGAATACACTTCATTTAAGAGAAGTGTTGACATGTGGTGAGAAGATGTAGTTGAGATGAGGTTTGGAAGGTTTTGAGTAAACCTTTTTAGAAATGTTATTCCTTGGCAGGAATTTATAGCTATGTGAGGGAGTTTTCTCCCATTTGGGATGGTTAGAGAAAGGAATAGAACTATTGTTATAGTAAAGTCTTTATATGCACTTGAGTTGTTTGTTGAAATGCCTAAGCTCTTGAGTATGAGTAGTAAGCCTAAATTCTTGCAATATTGCATGTTGGCATCTCATAAGTGCATTAGGGGAAATGAACCATCCATATGCATTAATTGTGCATTGAGGAGTGACTTAAGAAAGAGTAGAAAACTTTGTGAATGAACTACTCTAAGAGTAGAGAGAATGAGAAGTGCTAGTGCTAGAGTAGAGTGAATGAGAAGAGCACTAAAAACGGGTAGGTGCTTTGTGATCTCCACCCGATAGCTATGAGAAACGGGTTGACACTTTGTAATCTCCACCTGATAGCTATGAGAAACGGGTTGACGCTTTGTGATCTCCAGCCGATAGCTATGAGAAATGGGTTGACGCTTTGTGATCTCCACCCGATAGTTATGAGAAATGGGTTGATGCTTTGTGATCTCCACCTGAAAGTCATGAAGAGTGGGTTGGTGCTGTGTGAACTCCACCCGGCCGTGCCTCCGGCAAGATAAGGCCATGACATATAGTAGAGGTTAATAAAAAGAAAGCTGTGTGAAAGAGAAACAGAAACAGAAATAGTGTAAGGAAAGAATTAAGAGAAATAGTTACGGGGATAGACAAGTAGATGACTTACTTACTGAGCATTATTTTGTGCTCACCCTATTATTTTTCCTTTGTGGTTGCAGGATCTAGGTGATGTTGCAGTCGGTTGGGCGTCGGCAAGCAAGGAGCGATAGCCACACTGTCCCCTATTTTGAATGGCATTTTGTAAATGATACTCTTTTGTACAAAGAATGTATATACATAATACAAGAAAATTTTTGGGCCCATTTACTTTTATTATTGTACATGTATTTTATTAGTATACAGCAGTTATTATAGTGACTAAGGATAATAACTTATAAGGTTGGCTTGAAAGGCACAAACAGTCCAAAGATGGCCTAAGTCACTTCTTTAATCATGTGCCGTCTAGGATTTTGCCTCAAGTGATGCTAGGATTTTTCCTCAAGTGATCATCAAATAGGTTCTAAAATTTTAGGGATCACACAAAAATCGTAGGAAGATTACACACAAAACATCCCTAAATGCTAGAATCAACCAACCAAATAGACCACATTCCTGAGAGTTTCAAACTAAAACAAAATAAAAATCCAAAATAGTTCTTCGACTAGGGTAAAAATTGACCTCTCCTATTCAGTACATGTCATGCAATCGTGTTATCCCATAGACATTTGACATCATCCAGGAAACACAAAGACTAACACAAACTAATAAAATTTATAGGCATACATTTCGTATTTTTCCCCACCCCCAACCAAAATCCTACACTGCCCCTGATGTAGCAATCAAAACGAAATGAGGAGAAAGGGAAAGAAACAAGTAACCAAACCCCCCTCTTTTAATTAACAAATCATAAGGTACTGGAAGTAACTCCATTGAATATGCATCCTGTAATCAACATGAAATCTATCTACACAAAAGAAAGAACACATGGTGTCTTGGAATATAATCCATGTTATCGGTTAGTCATCATAAAGTTTACAGAAATTAAAAACAAACACACAAATAAGAAAAAGAAAATGAAATCAACATAAAAGTAAATAAAGTTTATACAAACTAAAAACAAAATAAAAACAAATAAAACAACACACAAAATATAATATTGAAAATGAAATAAAACACACTGAAAAGAAGCCAAACATCAACATGAATAAAACAAAAATTAAACAAGCAAAAACAACAAAAATTAAACACACACAAGCATCATAAATCAAGGCAAAGTCATTAGAAATCATAAAGCAACTTAACAGTCCCTAGCAACGGTGCCAAAAACTTGACAGATATGCAAAGTTTAATCCTTCACAAGTGCACGAGTTGCAATCATAGCATAGTGCATGAGTAAGGGTCAATCACTCAGAGACTAGAGATGCTCTTACGATCCTAGTAACTAGGCCTTGATGAAAGTAACAAGAATTGAAATAAAGAAAACATATAAACGACATTAAAGTAAATCTAAATCTAACTATATACAAAGAATCCCAGGGATCTAACTCCGATCATAATTATCAGGCTACGTGTTCATCATCAAACTATTGTTCTCCCCACTCCATTCTAGGGTTCATACATCATCGGGTTCAACCTAGTACTTTCATCATTAAAACTAGCTAGTGGCGTATAGCCTAGTCTAAATAACGAAGGAACCACTTCGCATAGACACAAATCATCCATTCATAGAACTAATCAAGATAGGCATGGCGTCTCTCATTTCTAAGGTATTACCCTAGCCATTTAGAATAACCTAGTGTTTCGATCAACTAAACTAGCTAGTAGCATATTGCCTAGTCTAGTAATGAAAACCCATTAAGTGCAAGACGATCTTAGAGACAATAACCAATCTATACTCAAGCAGGGCTACAAATCAATCATTTCATTGAAAATCTTGTCTCATATAATCAATCAACTAACATCAAGGTTGATCAGGCCCTAATATCAACTAAAGATTGAATTAAACGCAATGAATGAATATATAACATAATAGAATGGAGCAAACAAATAGAATAAAAATAAAACACAAGCCTTCAATTAGATTACATCAAATCCATAGAAAAAAATACAACATAAAGGAAAAGAAACAACAACACCTGGACCATAATCATGAAGAAAAAAGGAAGAGGAGAGGAAGAAAACCTCATCTTCTCTGCAAGCTCCACCTTTCCAAGAAGCCCCAAATGAATTCTCTCCAAAATATGAATATCAAACCTAAAAACTTCCTAAGAACAGACTAACATTGCCTTTATATAGTTTTTAGACAAATTGGCAAACTTGTAAATACTGGTCGCTGAAATTAGAGTTGGAAATGTGGCATTTTTACATTCTGCGTGATTTGCACGCTAGCGTACTTTATTTGCACCCGCGACACAGTTGAATTGCGCCCCAACACATTTCCTACCAATTTCCTCTTTGAAAAAAATTGTACCATGCCGTGGCTTAGAAAAGTGTGATGCAACAAAGTCAGAATTTCGCACTTTTACTTCTCGCCTTGATTTATCTGCACTCGAACAAGTCTAGGATGTCTAAACGCTAGCACAAGCACGAATAATACATTCTTTTGCAGTTGAATACCTGAAAACACACTACACTCGTGATTCCAGAAGTTAACAAAACATGCAAGAAATTACATCATAAATGATGCATTAAACCTTAAATTCCTTACAGTTTCACCCCCAAATCACTAAATAAATCACATTTCCAACACTCAACACCGCAACATTGGTGGTTCTGCCCAGTTTTGTGCTTTTAACTTTTTCCTCAATTTCTTCGGCTTTTCTTGATTCTTTTAGATCCTTATCACTTCTTAACATGATGGCATTGAGTTGCTCCTTTGGATTCTTTTCAATATCACTCAGCAACATTCCTTAAACTCTTCCCGCTAAGATGTTATGGATTTGCCCTATTTGAGTTTCATGATTTCTTATGGAAAAAGATTTATTTTGCAATGAAACTTCATACTTTTGAAGTTGAGCTTCATTCTTTTCGCTTGACTCCATTATGAATTTAGTGAGCACATTCTCCAAATTTGGTTTCTCTTGAGTTTGAAAACCCTATGGTCGCTTGTGCTCATTATTATTACTCTACAACAAATTTGGGTGATTTTTCCATGCTGGAGTATATGTGTTTGAGTAAAGATTCCCTTGCCCTCTTTGGAAGTTGTTCACATAATTTGCTTGTTTTGGTTGAGCAAATGGATTCCTTACTTGACAATCTCTAGACAAATGAATAAAGGGCACAAAATTCACAAGTTAAAGAAGGAGTTTCAGTAGCATTGACTTTAAGAGCAACACCTAATTGCTTTTGAATGGCTGAAAGTTAAGCAGCCAACATAATGTAGCCATCCACTTCATGCACTCCTATTGCTTTCCTTGTTAAATTTCTCTCTGAAGGCCTCATATAGTTATTGCTTGCCATCACCTCAATGAAATTATAAGCTTCCTCTGGCGTTTTGTTGTTCAAAGCTCTCCATTTGCAACGTCAACCATGACTTGTGTGTTTGGCAACAACTCATTGTAAAACGTTTGCACTTGCAACAGAATTGGCAACCCATGATGAGGACACTTTCCTAAGAGATCTTTGTACCTTCCCCAAGCTTCATAACGTGACTCTGCATCTTGTTGGTAAAAATTTGTAATGTCATTTCTCATCTTGGCAGACTTGACAAGTGGGAAGTACTTCGCGAGGAAAGCATGAACCAACTCATCCCATGTGGTAATGCTTCCAGGTGGTTGTGAAGTCAATCCAAGCCTTAGCTTTATCCTTTAAAGAAAATGGGAAAAGCCTAATTGCATCATCTAAGACTCCATTGTGTTTGAAAGTGTCACAAAGCTCTAAGAAATTTGCAATATGCAAATTAGGATCATCGTTTGATAACCTTACAAATTGCACTGATAGTTGTATCAATTGAATGATAATGGGCTTTATTTCAAAGTTATTTACTTGAACTGTTGGTCTCCTTATGCTAGATGCACGCCCTTCAATTGGAGGACTAGAATAGTCTTTCAATGCTATTTGAACAACTATAGCTCCACCAATCACATTACCGCCTTCTGTATTGTCCCCATAGACTTCCTCATTATTGTTTCCTTGATTATTTCCTCTTGTTATATCAGTTGCTGAATTGGATTCTTGTGTGCTATCTTGTCTCCATACTTTTCTCAACTTTCTAATCATTCTCTCAATCTCATAACCGAAAGGATCAAGATCTACACCTTTAGAGCTTAAGCTCTTTAGGATCTAAAAACACACAAAACTTTAGAACTAAAAATGAAAACGCTAGAACAAAAAAAGTATAAAAAAATAATACAAACCAAATTAGCAACCAAACAACATGTATTGATATTGATCAAATAAAAGCAATTCCTTGGCAACGGCACCAAAACCTTGACATGTGTTTTGTAAACGTACAAATTACCATAATTGACTATCTTGTTGCTATTTGATTAACCAAATTTTTATGAAAAAAACCTAAACTAAACTAAACTAATCAATCAAAAAATTTAAAATTGAAAGAAAGATAGACTTTGAATAAAACCCTTGATTTTTAATGCAAGATGACTAAACCTAGGGCATAGACATCGCACCAACTCTACTTATACATACCGATAATTTATGCTAACCTTATTAAGCCTTTTCTATAGGTCAAAATCCCTAAGATTTCAATAACTTTCTCTTAAACAATTACTAGATTAACTCCTAATTACTAACTTGAGATACTTTTTGAATTAGATTTAAGTATCAAAAGTTCAATACACTTTATGGAGTTTACCAAAACCTCCCAAGTCGCAATAACCTATCTTTAGCCTTCACTCAATGTATGGATTTATTACTATAGACCAACTAAGTATCTGTTAGAGTAGGTGCCCTAGAGCCAATCAATTATTGTAGAATTGACTCTTTGTAATAATGTTCATTGATCAATAAAAGGCATTTTATACTATATCGCGTAAATCATTATTGTATGTATTGATATATATCCTAAGAATGGTAGAACCGTGACGAGGGTATCAAGTGTTTCAAATCTTGATAGTGAGAACTCCATGAGCACATATGGTGGCCATTCTAGAAACGTCCTTAGACCCAGTATTGTTCTGAAGTAAGGGCACAGATAATATGGTAAGGCTATCATAGTGTTGAATGACCCTGTCAAAACGTAGTGACTGATTTCACTTGTCAATGGTTGTTTGGTGACAACCTGGTGCAACACATGGGTGCTTGCTATAGGCAAGTTCACTAGGACGGCCTACTAGAGGATTCCATATGGATAGTAACCCAACTCTAACGAATGGTGGTGCATGTGATCCTTAGACTTGAGATCATTGGAGTGCCTTGTGCACCGATTGGTGTAGTTTGACACTAGCCTAACGCAGTTCTTTTCAAAGCTACCAATACGGTGGTGATTGGCTACATTAAGGAGTGTATCAAGACTATGGTGGATAGATAGAGGATTCATCACTCCCAGGTATGGGAAAAGTTATCTCACGGCACAATTTAGTAAATGACAATGACACTAAAACTGTGGCCACGGTGGGATTGAGTTGTTGCTCTATCCAGTTTATAATACAGGTCATTGGTCCAGTAACTAAATACATAATATTGAGAGGAACTGGAGGTTGACACTATTTCTATGCCCCGGTCTCATCGAGATAACGGATGATGAAAGGATCGAATTGTACGGTAACCATATCATTGAGGTAGCTGTTTCACTGAATCCGAATCTATTAGGTAGCCATGATGCCTTGCTAGGGGCCAATCTTGGTCTGTGTGTAGTGAGACGATTAATTTTTGTTAATCGCGATACTACACACTGCCAGTATGATGAGGAGCCTATAGGTCACACACATAGAAGATAATTTAGGAGCCAGGAAGTTAGAAGGGCATTTTCGTCTTTTTAAGCGAAAGGGTATTTTGGTAATTTCACAGTGCAATTAAATTTGCTGAGGTCATAGCCTTTATTTAATTTATTAGAAAAAATTAAATAAGTGAAAGTACGTTTAAATATGTGTTCGCATATATTTAAATAAATTATCATTATTGTTAAATGTTAATATATATTAATTGATTTTAATTAAGATAATGATAAACTAAAATAAATATCTAATTGGGAGTGTTTGGAAACAAGGGGTGTTTGGGTTGGAGCCCAAGCCTATTCCATTAGGGAATAGGGCAATTAAAATTGGACTATAAAAGAAAAGTTTTAATTGAAAAAGGAGAGAGATTCTTCATTTCACTCATTCATTAAAAAGAGAAAACACACAACCCCTTTTTCTCTCTCACACGCCAGAATTCATGTTTGATTGAAAAATCAAATACTCTTCATTTCTTCTTGTTTCTTAAGGCTAAAGAGGATCTATCTAATCCCTCTTTAGTCCCTTGCGATTATCTTCGTGTGGACTATGTCGGTTCGATCCTACACTTGGGTCGGTAGCAAAAGACGTTCAGAGACAACTTGAAGGAGCCTCCAAACGTGCGTATGATTTCTTAAACTCTAGATTAATTTTCTGCAGATTCTTATTTTGATATTAACTATAAATTTGTGCCCTGATCTTGGTTCTATGGAATGATCCGTATTGTTAAAAGTTTTTGTTTTCCGCTAGTGTGTTATCACAGGCAGCAAAAATTAAAACCTAAAAACACATGTAGTAGTGTGAGTAAGGATCGTTCCCACGAGAGTGTCTAGCCGAGTTTTAATGTTACGTGAACAAGGTTGGGGGGTTTGAGTAAAACAGAAACAATTTCAGGAAAAACAGTTCAAATCAAATTATCGAAATCAATCAAAATAACAAACCTTGGTCTAAGTCAACATCCACCATCGAAATTTTACAACTGATCATCGATGCAAGTATATATCAATTCATACTTTGAGTATTCACCATTAGAACTATTTTCCTATCTCTCCTTAGTTGTAGTTAATTAGAAAATAAGCAATCTAATTAATCTTACTACTAAACAACCCTAGACAAGCGCTAAAGGTTTAATCTAGTAGCAGCCATAAGGGCTAGAGAAATCGATGAAGCTAAACAACACAAACACAAGCAGTTGTATTTAATTTAGTTGATTGTTCTTCTTAAGATTTAATAATTCCTGATGCAGCAAATTCTTAAGCCTTAATTCCTCACAAGTTAGAGGGATCAAATAATTATAGATTTGATATCTAACTTAGCAGTAGATTGCAACAAATAATAAACTAGTAGGCCTCCTAGTAATTAAATGAAAAAATCATGAAAATAGGCATAGAAGAACATCCAATACTCAAAACATATATTGAACACTAAAAAAAACATATTAGATGTCACAGTTTTATTGATTCCAAGGCCTCCATTTCCTTCGACCAACTTCTGAAAGTTTTAGCCGCTCATGGCCATAATCAAAACTCAAAAGAGAAAATCGTAGAAGAGAGGAAAGAGAGGCGTGTCTAATCTCCTTAATCTGATCTCTCTTCCCCTTTTAAAAATATCCAACTCAAGTCTTTGAATTCTACTCAATCTCCTAAAAATATTCTAATATCCTAAAATAACATATATCCTAATCTGATTAATTGAAAATAAAATAAAGTCCTAATATAAAATAGGAAAGAGGTGTTTCCAGCTGTAACTTGTGTACAATAGGTCTTCAAAACTTCCAGTAATAAACTGCCTAATTGACTTGCATGACAAAGCAGAATGTTCCAGAACGTTAGCAGTGCAGGTACGTCAACTTCAAGCCCGATTACAACCTTGCTGCAGCGAGTATCTCTCCAAACTCAAAACGTTAAAGTTGTAGATATCTTTCTTAGGGTTCCACAGAATTTTTAATCAACTCAATCAGAGCTTGGATGAGAGAGTTATGCCCAAATTACGAAGCAATGTTGAAATTGTCCGAATTCACTTAATTAGTTTCGTTTTGCATTTAACGCCTCCATCTGCATCCTAAATCAAAACAGAATAATAATGAGTACATTTTCAGCAAAAAATAAGTATACAAGACTAGACATTAAGAGGGGTATATATGTCATTTTTCATTCTCATCATCCGCTGCATAAATGGATCGCTTACTAACAGTGGTATCAGAGCCTAGGGTACCAGATTTTACAGTTTTTATGTGGATGGTTGATAACATGTATTTGATTGATAATATGTTGCCTTATAGAATCTGCGTAAAATATGCCTTAAAAGCATGTTTTAAGAAATCGATTAATTTTAATTTTTTGATGATCTGCAAGTTTGGTATATTGGGTGATGGATTTTTGTTGAAATCAGTGTGTATGATTGATTGCAAAATCCGTTTAGTGTGTTTTTGGTTACTGTTTGAACTGATTCGGAGCTACAAATCAGTAAATGCTCGCCGCGGCAATATAACCCATCGCTGCGGCGTGCGTGTTTGGCATTCACGCTGATTACAAAATCAACGCTCACCGCGGCTATATAAACCATCGCCGAGACGATTGTCCTTAGGATAAGCGCTGTACTAAATCAACGCTCGTCACGACGATATAGCCCATTGTCGTGTCGATCGCACGTTGAGCATGAACGTCAAGTTAACGAGCACAAGCTGCGACAATCTAACTCATCGTCACAATGAGTGCACTTCCCAGTACGTAGGGGCCAGATTGTAAAGTTTCAAAACTTTTGGACTAAATGTAGATCTGTAAATTCTTAGGGGGTAATATAGTTAACCTACCAATTTAAAAAATTGATTGTTTTTGAAATGTATGCTATGTACTTGTTTGTATATTGCATGGTGCCCGGTACATGAGCCTTAAACCTATGGTGAATGTTTTAAAATTTTTTGTGGGGTATGTATGGTTGTAATTTATTAAATAGGGCCTGCGTGTCCTGCTTTTCTCCTCTTCTTAATATACATTCTCTTCTCATCTCATACCCCTCGAATGTAAATCGAGGTTTCTAAATTTATTGATGTAAAGAATTTTGTATAATCATTCTTATTGTAAATTTAGAATGATGTTTTTGTAATGTACTTAAAGACGGAGCAAAGGACGAGGTAACCATACTTGAAGGCTCAAGATATTTATTACAGGACCCCCTAGGTGACCCACTGATTCCTCTAGGCTCAAGGAAATCGGTTTTAGTTGGGCCATGTACCGGCACATTTTAATATTGTGTTTAGAATGCATGCTAAGGTTGAATGTTGAATAACATGCCAAACAATGCCATTCTAACAAAGATAACAATCTGGTGAGACATGAAATAACAAACCCTCAATTGAAGTATATTAAGTCACATAAGCCTTCCATCACCATGGTTTTAATCAAACCACTATTTGTCAAAACCTTGTTCCGTAAAGCGAAGGGTACACTTCTACCAATGGAAGGTTAAAATGCATTGGAGTTTTCCTTAATGGTGATGGGTCGACTTAAAATGATGGTTTTACTTGTTCGCCAAAGCGAAGGTTGATAAACGCGTCATAGGCATAGTAGAGCAGTACACATATTGTGTGTACGTGGTGACATGTAGTGTCCACTCTACTAATACTAAGAATCACACTTGAGGACGATGGCATGTAGTGTCTATTGGATTGTGTGGTTGGCTTGTTGGCTTTTTCACATTTAAGGTTGATAGTAGGAGCTATCGACTGGTGTGGATTAAGTTTGTTGGCCTACCTAATCAACTCATTTTGGCTTGTTCACCAAAGCGAAGGTTTGAAATGGGCAGGATGGGATCTCGGTCCACTAGGAAAGTCAATAGGCTTTCCCTAGTTAATAGTGAAAGCATCGTTTAATAAAAGACCATATTAAATAATAATGAACTTTATAATGACTTTATCTTTTCTGCAATTGTAGATTCACCAAAATGAGGATTATGAACCTGTGACCAATAATCGAGAAAGAAAACAGGTTGGATGGATCCAATTTCTTAGATTGGTATTGTAATCTTCGGATTATACTCAAGTCAAAAAAGAAATTGTATATCCTTGAAAAGCCATGCATGGCTAAGCCTGATCCTGATGCCACTTAGGAAGTAAAGGATACTTATTAAAAGTTCCTTGATGATGCTGATGGCTTTCAATGCTTGATGTTAGCATCGATGACACTAGTGCTGCAAAAGCAACATGAGAACATGGACGCTACTTCTATTATTCTACACCTCAAGGAGATTTTTCGAAGGAAATGCTCAACATAAGAGGTGCAAGGTGTCAAAAGCATTATTTGGGAGTCGTCTGACTGAGAGAGCCCAAGTTGGTCCTCATGTGCTCAAGATGATTGAGCACATTGAGAGACTTGAGACTTTGGGATTTGAGTTGGATGCAGAATTACAAATGGATTTGATTCTGCAATCCTTGCCTGACTCTTATGCACCGTTCATAATGAATTTCAATATGAACACAATTGTGAAAACCCTGTCGGAACTTTTGAACATGCTGAGGACTGTAGAGTAGGACTTGAAGAAGTCCAAACCTATTTTACTAGTTGCTGCCAGTGAAGGAAAGGGCAATGGCAAGGGTAAGGCCAAGGCCAAGCCCAAACCTAAAGGACAGGTTGCTCTTGGGCTTGAGAGTGGCATAAGGAAGGGCAAAGTAGTCTGCTTTTTTGTGGCAAGCCTGGCCACTAGAGGAAACGCTGTAAGGCTTTCCTTGCAAGCAAGAAGAAATCAGATGCTACGACTTTAGGTATGTTTATGATTGAGATTAACTTTTCTCCCTCAACATCTTGGGTCATTGACATAGGATGTGGTACTCACATTTGTATTGATGTGTAGGGACTAAGGCAGAGTAGAGTGCTCGCCAAGGGAGAGGTGGACTTACGAGTTGGAAATGGAGCACATGTGGCTGCATTGGTTGTAAGGACTTACTGTTTATGTTTGCCTACGAGCTTGTTGTTGCAACTACATAACTGTTATCATGTACCTTCTATTTCTAAAAATATTATTTTAATATCCGCTTTGGATAATATGGGGTATCATTTTGAGATATCTAATAGATTGTTGTCCTTTAGTTTGAATGGTATTCTATTTGGAATTGCAAGGTTATATAATGGATTATATGTTCTTGACTTAAACAATAAAGATATTCTCAATGTTGAAACCAAGAAAGCTAAACATAGTGATCAAAACTAGACATATCTCTAGCACTATAGATTGTGTCATGTTAATAAGACTTGCATTGCAAAACTTCAAAAGGATGGAGTTTTGGACCCTTTTGACTTTCAGTCATTTGAGGTATGTGAGTCATGCCTGTTAGGCAAGATGACCAAGTCTCCTTTCACAGACAAGGTGAAAGGGCTACTGAGCTGTTAGGCATCATCCATAGTGATGTATGTAACGCCCCACTTGAGGTACATAGTTAAGTTATGGTGTATTGCTTAAATGTTTATTGTTTTGTTTTTATTTGGGTTGATATATTGTTAATATTGGTTGGTTGGCCCTTAGTTGAATTTTTGTTAAAGTTATTTTGCAAAAAAATGTAGAGAAAATCCCTTAAACTTTCATTAGGGTAAAATGGTCTTTTCACTCAAAATTAGTTGAACTTGTGGGGAGTGAAAAGAGATAGAATTTAATAGAGAATGCATTAAAAATGAGGGCATTATTGTAATTGACTAAGGGACATAGATGGAATTTCTAAGAAAGAGCAAGGGCAAAATGGGAAAGTGTGGTTATAAATTAAAGTGTTAAGGGTTTGAAACCCTCATTTTCGTTCATTCCACCCCCCACACTCCTCCTCCTTTTTTCTCTCAAATTTTCATTCACTTTTCCAAGGAATTTGAGGGCTTTTGAGTAGATTTTCATAGGGTTTTGATTCAAGGCATCAAAAGGTAAGGAATCAAGCTCTTTATCTATGATTTATTTGTGTAAAGTTTGAGTTCTTATGAAGTTTATGCTTAGGGTTAAGAGAAGATTGGAATCCAACAAGAATAGAGAGCTTAGGAGAGACTACTCAAGCACAAGGTAAGTAAATTCCACTCAAAATCCAACTCAAGCTAAAATTTAAGAATTCAAGTGAGTTGAGATTTCTTCTAAATATGCATATGTTTTGATTATTGAGAAATTGAGATGAGATTGATGATGAATTATGCTTGTTGTTGGATATATTTGAATATGAGAAGTATATGTGATGATTTGATGATGGGTTGAAATTGGAAGAATTGGAGAAATTTTTGTGGAGTGTGTTTGCCATGTAGGTATGTGATGCTACAAGAGAGTTTTTCTCTCATTTTGGATGGTTTGAGAACTAAATAGAATGATAATTGAATTAGGGTTTGTTTATGTACAATTAATGTTTGATGAAATGCCTAAGTGAAAACATGTTACCAAACTGCCCTGTCACAGCCGTGACTTTCTGAGTGATTTTTGGGCATCTTACGGATTGAACTGGGTTTAGACCAAAACATAAAAGTTGTAGCCCTGTCTCTAAGCTTTAAAACGAGACCAAAACCGTAGCGAATCCGACGTGTATAACTCAAGTTATGGCTTCTTAAGTGTGACCTGCGCAGAATGACAGTTTTGATGCAATATTGCATTTGTGCATTTCAAAAGTGCATTAAGTAAGAAACTTTAAGCATGAACCATCCTTATGCATTAATTGTGCATTGAGAAGTAGTTTGAGAAAGAGTAGAGAACTTTGTGAATGGGCCTACTCTAAAAGTAAAGAGAATGAGAAAATCTAAGAATGGGTTGGTGCTTTGTGAACTCCAACCGAAAGTCACAAAGAGTGGGTTGGTGCTTTGTGAACTCCAACCGGAAGTCACGAAGAGTGGGTTGGTGCTTTGTGAACTCCAACCGGAAGTCACGAAGAGTGGGTTGGTGCTTTGTGAACTCCACCCGGCCGTGCCTCCGGTAAGATGAGGCCGTGACATTCCAGTGAGAAAGAATGAGAAAATATAAGAAAGAATAGAGGAAGAGAAAGAGTAGAAGTCACGAAGAGTGGGTGGGTGCTTTGTGATCTCCACTCAGCCGTGCCTCCGGTAAGATGAGGCCGTGACATACAATAGAAAGTTAATAGAAAAGAGTTATGTGAAAGAGAAACAGAAAGAGAAAATAAATGAGATGAGAAGAGTGTAAGGAAAGAATTAAGAGAAAGAGTTACGGGGATAGACGAGTAGAGGATTTACTTACTGAGCATTATTTTGTGCTCACCCCATTGTTTTTCTTTGTGTTTGCAGGATCTAGGTGAAGGACGCGGTCGGATGGGCATCGGCAAGCGAGGAGTAATAGCTACTGTCCATCGCTTTTTGATAACTTTTACTTATGATGCCTTACTTTGTATAAAGAATGATTAAATGTATTAAAAGAAAATTGTGGGCCCATTTACTTTTGCTAATATAAATATATTCACTTGATGTATTTCTATACGTATCCTAGTATGAAGTAGTTATTACAATGTATGTGGTCCACTAATAGTTAAAGCCAAAGGTGGATATTCATACTTCATAACATTTACTGATGATTTCAGTAGATATGGTTATGTCTACCTTATGAGACATAAATCTGAAGCCTTTGATAAATTCAAGGAATTCAGGAATGAAGTATATAATATGTTGGGCAAAAGTATTAAAGCTCTTCGGTCGGATCGAGGAGTTGAATACTTAAGCTCGGGGTTTTCAAAGTACCTGAAGGAATGTAGGATAGTATCACAACTCACCCCTCCTTATACACCCTAACGCAATGGAGTGTCAAAAAGGAGGAACAGGACCTTACTTGACACGGTTGAGTCCATGATGAGTTTTAGTGATTTACCTGTATCGTTCTAGGGTTATGCCCTAAAGACTATGACTCACATTTTGAACCATGTGCCATCAAAGTCTGTAGATAAGACTCCATATGAACTATGGAGTGGGCAAAAGCCCAATTTGTCTTATCTAAGGATTTGGGGTTGCAAAGCTTATGTTAAGAAATTGACTTCAAACAAGCTGGGCCCAAAATCCTATAAATGTATATTTGTGGGGTATCCAAAGGAGACCAAATGATACTACTTCTACCATCCAGAAGAGCACAAAATTTTTGTTGCTTGATCTAGTGTCTTTCTAGAAAATGAATATTTTCTAAGAAGTACTAATGGGAGAAAAGTAGAACTTGATGAAGTTCTAGAACCACAAGATATACTAGACGAAGGATGGGATGATGTGCCACTAAAGGTGGTTGAACATCAAGAGGAGGTTACTCCACAACTTGTGGATCAAAGTGAACCACCTCAGGTAGCACAGGCGCTACGTAGATCTAGGAGAGTATGTCATGAGCCTGAGAGATACAGTGATCTAGTGACTCAACATGGTGACGTACTAGTCTACCAAGACAATGAACCCAAAACCTACGAAGACGTTATATCAGATCTAGATTCCATTAAATGGCTTGAAGCCATGAAATCTCAGATGGACTCCATGTAACAAAACCAAGTGTGGCCTCTAGTTGAACCACCTAAAGGGGTAAAACCCATAGGTGTAAATGAGTCTTCAAGAAGAAGACTGACAGGGATGGCAAGGTGCATACTTATAAAACACGACTAGTTGCCAAACATTTCAAACAAATTTATGGCATTGATTATGAAGAAACCTTTTCGCCGATTGCCATGATTAAATCCATCCAGATTATGCTTGCGATTACTACATATCATGACTATGAGATTTGGAAAATGGATGTCAAAACAGCTTTCCTGAATGGAAACCTTGAGGAAGATGTGTATATGACACAACCTGATGGTTTCGTTCTTGATGGGCAAGCTGATAGGGTATGCAAGTTACAGAGATCCATTTATGGACTCAAGCAAGCTTCAAGGAGCTGGAACATTTGTTTTGATGAAGCTGTAAAAGAATTCAGTTTTATCAAGAACGAAGATAAGCCCCGTGTTTACAAGAAAGTGAGTTGGAGCGCAGTGGTATTCCTAGTGTTGTATGTCGATGACATACTTCTGATCAGGAATGATATACCGAACTTGCAGTCGGTAAAGACTTGGTTATCCAAGTGCTTCTCCATGAAGGACTTAGGAAAAGCAGCCTACATCATTGGAATAAAGATCTATCGTGATAGATCGCGTAGGTTGCTTGGCCTAAGTCAGACTTCATATATTGACAAGGTACTGAAAAGATTCAGTATGGAAGAATCCAAGAAAGGATTTCTTCTGATGTCACATGGTGTTTATCTCTCTAAGGAATTGTGTCCTAGAATACAATATGAGAGAGATAAGATGAAAAGGATCCCATATGCATCAGCAATTGGATCCATCATGTATGCCATGCTATGTACTCGGATTGATGTCTCATGTGCTTTAAGCACTTGTAGTAGATATCTATCGAATCCAGGTAAGCATCATTGGATGGCTGTCAAGAATATTGTTAAGTACCTGAAGAGGACTAAGGATATGTTCTTGGTTTATGGAGGGGAAGATGAGCTCACTGTAAAAGGATACATTGATGCTAGTTTCCAAACGGGCAAAGATGATTATCAATCAGAATCAGGGTTTGTATTTTGTCTCAATGGCGGTGCAATGAACTAGAAGAGCTCCAAGCAAAGCACTATAGCAGACTCTACAATGGAGGCTGAGTATATTGCATTGTCAGATACAGCCAAGGAGACAGTCTAGATAAAGAAGTTCATTACTGAACTTGGTGTGGTTCCCACGATTGTTGATCCTATAGACATCTATTGTGACAACAATGGAGCAATTGCTCAAGCCAAGGAACCACGGTCTCATCAGAAGTCCAAACACATACTCAGACGATTCCATCTCATCAAAGAGATAGTTGAGAAGAAAGACGTGCAGATTAGTAAAGTGCATAATGACGACAATCTCACAGATCCACTGACAAAGCCTCTGTCGCAGCAGAAGCATGAAAGGCACTTGTGATCATTTGATATTAAATACATGAATGATTGGCTATAGTGCAAGTGGGAGATTGTTAGAGTAGATGCCCTAGAGCCAATCAATTATTGTAGAATTGACTCTTTGTGATAATGTTCATCAATCAATGATAAAAAGGCATTTTATTTTATATCAGGTAAATCATTATTATTGCAATATGTATTGATATATGTCCTTAGAATGGTAGAACCATGACGAGGGTATCAAGTGTTTCAAATCTTGATAGTGAGAACCCTATGAGCACATATGGTGGCCATTCTAGAAACGTTTGTAGCCCAGTAATATTCTGAAGTAAGGCCATAGATAATACGGTAAGGCTATCATAGTGTTGAACGACCTTGTCAAAAGGCAGTGACTGATCTCACTTGTCAAGGTTGTTTGGTGACAACCTAGTGCAACGGTGGGTGCTTGTTGTAGGCAAGTTCACTAGACTGACCCACCAAAGGATTCCATATGGATGGTAACCCTAGTGTCTATGGACCAAATCCTCTAACGAATGGTGGTGCATGTGATCCTTAGACTTGAGATCACCAGAGCGCCTTGTGCACCGATTGGTGTAGTTTGACACTAGCCTAACGCAGTTCTTTTCGGAGCTGTCAATACGATGGTGATTGGCTGCATCAAGGAGTGTATCAAGACTATGGTGGATAGACAGAGGATTCATCACTCCTGGGTGTGGGAGAAGTTATCTCACGACGCAATTCAGTAAATGGCAATGACACTAAAAATGTGGCCACAGTGGGATTAAGTTGTTGCTCTATCCAGTTATAATACATATCATTGGTCTAGTAATTGAATACACAATATCAAGAGCAACCGAAGGTTGACACTATTTCTATGCCTCGGTCTCGTCGAGATAACGGATGATGAAAGGATCAAATTGTACGGTAACCATATCATTGACAGGTAGCTACTTTGCTGAATCTGAATCATCGGGTGGCCATGTTGCCTTGATAGGGGCTAATCTTGGTCTGTGTGTAGTAAGACAATTAATTGGTGTTAATCACGATACTACACATTGTTGGTATGATGAGGAGCCTATGGGTCACACACATAGAAGATAATTTTGGAACCGAGAAGTTAGAAGGGCATTTTCGTCTTTTTAGGTGAAAGGGTAATTTGGTAATTTCACAGTCGAATTAAATTTGTTGAGGTCGTAGCCTTTATTTAATTTATTAGAAAAAAATTAAATAAGTGAAATTACGTTTAAATATGTGTTCGCATATATTTAAATAAATTATCATTATTGCTAAATGTTAATATATATATTAATTTATTTTAACTGAGATAATGATGAACTAAAATAAATATCTAATTGAGAGTGTTTGGAAACAAGGGTTGTTTGGGTTGGAGCCCAAGCCTATTCCATTAGGGAATAGGGCAATTAAAATTGGACTATAAAAGAAAAGTTTTAATTGAAAAAGGAGAGAGATTTTTCATTTCACTCATTCATTAAAAAGAGAAAACACACAGCCCCTTTTTCTCTCTCACACGCCATAATTCATGTTTGATTGAAAAATCAAATACTCTTCATTTCTTCTTGTTTCTTAAGGCTAAAGAGGATCTATCGAATCCCTCTTTAGTCTCTTGCGATTATCTTCGTGTGGACTATGTCGATTCGATCCTACACTTGGGTCGGTAGCAAAAGACATTCAGAGACAACTTGAAGGAGCCTCCAAACGTGCGTATGATTTCTTAAACTCTAGATTAATTTTCTGCAGATTCTTATTTTGATATAAAATGTAAATTCGTGCCCTGATCTTGGTTCTATGGAACGATCCATATTATTAAAAAATTTTCTTTTCCGCTGCATAAATGGATCGCTTCCTAACAGCCTTCAGATCGCACATATAAAAGGTAATCCAAAGAAGATAATATATGAAGGGCATTTTTGTCATTTGTTGATGAAGGGGTATTTTGGTAAATCTTACAGAGCAATTAAATTTCTTGTAAAGGTCATTGTCGGGATCCAATCTCGTATTGGATTTAATAGGTAAGATTGATTATTTATTTAAATATGTATATTGTCGTATATATATTGCAAATAAATAAACTGTCAGTATTTAATGTATATATCAGTGTATATATGTTTCAAATATTGAAAGAACATTATTAAAGGATAAAAAGAATAATGGTTCAATACCTAGGATATGATTTTGCTTGAAAATCATGGACACTGAT
The DNA here is from genome assembly GCA_026229545.1 of Pistacia atlantica. Classification (NCBI taxonomy): domain Eukaryota; kingdom Viridiplantae; phylum Streptophyta; class Magnoliopsida; order Sapindales; family Anacardiaceae; genus Pistacia; species Pistacia atlantica. The sequence goes on from JAPEIT010000014.1 coordinate 22,878,436, forward strand.
TATTTAATTAGTTGAAGGGTATAACGATAATATACCTCACAAGGGACTTTAGGGCAACCCTATAAAAGGGCACTTTTCCCTAAATCGAATAACTCTCTCATTTTTTGTCCTTTGGCTGCCTAAGGAAAGGTTTGTTAGAGTATGTGCCCTAGAGCCAATACATTATTGTAATATTGACTCTTCGTAAGAATGTTTATAATCACTAAAAGGCTTTTTCTACATTATGTAATTCATATTCATTGTATGTTGTGGCGTATGTCCTTAGAATGGTAGAACCATGATGAGAGCATCAAGTGTTTCAAATCTCAATAGTGAGAACCTTATGATCACATAGGGTGGCCATTCTAGAAATGTCTGCACCCCAATATTCTTCTTATTAAGGACATAGGATAATATGGTAAGGCTATCATAGTGTTGAACATCCCTGTCGAAAGGTAGTGACTGATCTCACTTGTTAAGGTTGTTTACCGACAATCTGGTGCCACATATAGGTGCTTGCCATAGGTGAGTTCATTGGACAAACCAACCAGAGGATTCCACATAGACGGTAATCCTAGTGTCTATGGAATAAATCCTCTAACCAATGGTGGTGCATGTGATCTTTAGACTTGAGATCCCCTAAGTGCCTTGTGCATCAATTGGTGTAGTTTGACACTAGCCCAACATAGTTCTATTCATGACTATTAGAAAAGTAGTGATTGGCTACATCAAGAAGTGTATCAAGCCTATGGTATACTGACAAAGGATTCATCACTTCTGGGTACGGGAGAAATTATCTCACTAAATAATTCAGTAGATGGTAACAACACTAAATCTGTGGGCACAGTGGATTAAGCTATAGCTCAATCTAATCTATTCTAGTCATTGGTGCAATAACTGAATACATAGAGATCAAGGATATCTAAGATTGACACTACTTTTGTACCTCAGCCTTGATGAGAAAATAGATGATGAAGGGATTTGATTGAACAATAACCATATCCTTGATAGGTAGAGGTTTCGTTGAATCCAAATCTATCAAGTGGCCATGATGCCTTACTAGAGACCAATCTTGGTTTGTGTTTAGTGAGATAATTGATTGAGTGTCAATCGCGATACTACTCACTACCAATATGATGAGGAGCCTTTGGGCCACACACATAGAATACAGATAAAGAATAAGAAAATGAGAAGGGCATTTTTGTCTTTTTAAGATGAAAGGTATTTTAGTAATCTCACAGTGCAATTATATTTGCTGAGGTTGTTGCCTGTATTTAATTTCATATGGAAATTAAAATAAGTAAGATTGTGTATATATATATATATATATATATATATATATATATATATATATAACTTTTATTTTATTAATTAATATTAATATTAATAAATATAATATAAATTCAAAATTAAAATACAAAGTTTGGAATTACCTTGATTTGGTAATAGAGTAAATCTAATCTAAATATGGAATTAGTATATGAGTATTCCATATTAGATTAAGGTTTTAATCATTGCACTATTTAAGTGCAACTTAAAATTAAAACAAAAATTATTTACTCAAGACAAACCCTAGCTACCCTCTCTCTTTCTCTCTCTCCGCATAAACTGTGAGCACTCATAGGTTGGAGAAGTGAATTTTACAAGTGAAAAATTTTGAACTATTATCCTTGAACCAATCAGTTTGGCTAGCATCAAATCCTTTGGTGATCATCGTCTTGTCTTTGTGTGGATACCAATCATTCATTCCCATCTTGGAGTGGAAGCGAATCCAAATCAATTGAAGGAGCCTCCAAACGTTGGTATGAAACAATTATAATTATGTTTACTATAATTTCCATGCATAAACAATGTAAAACGATACAAGGATCTTAGGGTTTTTGGTTTGTGGGTTAGGAAAATTTTTAATTTCTACTATGTTCACTCAATCCGTAAACCTACAGTGGTATCAGAGCCTCTCATACCTGATTCAATTGTTTTAAATATCATTTGGTTGGTATGGTTTCGATGATAGTTTTAATATGTTGATTAAAATCTGAAAATCATGAATTGTATATTTGGTTGATGTGTTGTGTTATAAGTATTGCATCTGATCTGTTTTTGTTTGATCGAAATCAAATAAAACTTAATTTCGATGTGTAAAGTACACTGCCATGAAAGGCAGTGTGCTACCACGCATGGCAGTAGGAACAATGTGCAATAGCACTACTGTTGCGCACTGCCATGCGTGGGGTGTTTGGCTGCTTGCTTAGGCCTACGGCCTTGGGCTGTGCCACCACAAATGGCACAGCAGTAGCCTTGTGTCACTACACAAAGGTTGATGTTGCGCACAACAGCGCATGCGAGTGTGCTGCTTCTATCCTTCCTGAATTTTGCTATGCGTGGCTGCCCCGATGTGGCCAAATGCTCCCTGCACTTGGCCTTGACTAGCAATTTGTTTTTAAGCCAAGTACTTGATCTGGTGTGCATTAAAATGCACGCCAAATCTGGAATTTTTGGGCAGCCTGCGTATTAATGCAATGGGCTGTATTTTGGGCCACGATCGCATCATTGCTCAATATTTTTAATCCATGATTTTCTATTTTATGTTATTACATGTTAGAAACATTCTGGAGTCCCAATTGAGTGAGGCTCGATAACAAGGGACTAAAATGAAAAATTTAAAACTTGTTAGACTTAAAGAACACTGCCAAATATCAAGGGGTAACTTGTAATTTACCAACTTAATCGAAATTTTATTTTGATAGTTTATGCATATTCTTGTTTGTGAATGTGCATGGTGTTTGGTGCATAAGCCTATGAACCTAGTTTAAGAATTATTTGGATTATGTAATTTTAAAATAGGGTCTGCGTGCCTTGCCTTTCTCTATACTCTTCAATGTAACTTCTCTCTCTCATCTCACTCCCCTCGAATGTGACTCAGGGTTTCTTTTCAATTATGTAAAATGTAATTTTATTTTGAAAGTTGTGTAATGTTCGGGAAGAATAAGTGATGGAAAGAAGAAGGCGAATTACTTGAAGAATTCATTTATTCCTTTTTACCTAGGTTGACTTGCCAATTCCTCAAGGCTCGAGGAAGCCGATTTTAGTTAAGGCTATGCATCAACACATTTCCTTAATGCTTAGTATGCATGCTAAGGGTGTATGTTACGACTATAGCATGCTAATAAAGAAAAAATTGGTGAGACATAAAATAAAAAACTCCTCAATGAAAGTATATTAAGTCATTCAATTAAAAGGGCTTCCATCACCATGGGTTTGATCAAACCACAGTTTTTTGGAACCTTGTTCGTTAAAGCGAAGGGTACACTTCTACCAATGGGAGGTCATACTTCATCGGAGTTTTCCTTAATGGTGATGGGTTGACTTAAATTATGTGTTTTGCTTGTTTGCCAAAATGAAGGTTGAGAAACACGTCGTAGGCATAGTAAAGAAGTATACTTGTTATGTGTATGTGATGACATGTAGTGTCTACTCTATTGACACTGAGAATTACATTTGAGGACAATGGTTTCAGCCATTGAATTGTGTAATTGGTTTGTTGGACTATTTTGCATTTGAAGTTGGTAGTTAGAGATATCACTAGTGTAAATTAAGTTTGTTGACCTACCTAATCAACCCATTTTGGCTTGTTTACTAAAATGAATGTTTGAAATAGGCTAGATGGGATCTTAGTCCACCAGGAAAGCCAAAGGGTTTTCCCAGGTTAATAGTGAGGGCTATTAGCTTGAGAAAAATAGTGAGAGCAATTATTTAATAGACCTTGTTAAATAATAATAAACATTATAATAACATTTGTTTTTCTACAATTGTAGATTCATTAAAATGAGCAATAGTAACATATCACTGCGATTGATAATTAAGAAAGACAATATTCTAGATGGATCTAATTTCTTGGATTGGTACCAAAATCTTCGGATTATATATACTTAAGTCTGTCCTTGATAAGCCTTATCTGACTAAGCCTGCACCTGATGCCACTTAGGAAGTTAAGGATACTTATCAAAAGTTCCTTAATGATACTAATAATGTTCAATGCATTATGCTAGCATCAATGACATTTGAGCTGCAAAAGTAGCATGAGAATAGGGATGCACATGCCATGATTTTGCACCTCAATGAGCTATATCAAAAGAATGCTTAACATGAGAGGTACGGGGTGTCAAAGGCATTGTGTAGGAGTCGAATGACCGAGGGAGCCTAAGTTAGCCCTCATGTGCTCAAGATGATTGAGTACATAGAGAAGCTTAAGACTTTAGGTTTTGGTGTTGATGGAAAATTGCAACGTGACTTGATTTTGCAATCATTACCTGACTCTTATTCACCGTTCATAATGAACTTCAATATGAACACAATGGTGAAGTCCCTGTCGAGCTTCTAAATATGCTGAAGACCGTAGAGCATGACTTGAAGAAGTCCAAACTTGTTTTACTGGTTGTCATTGGTAAACAAAAGGGTAAGGGTAAGGGTAAGGGAAAGGCAAAGGTCTATACCCAAGTCCAAACCCAAAGGACATGATGCTCTTAAGCCTGAGGGTGGCATTGGAAAAGGTGGGAAGATAGTCTACTTCTATTGTGGCAAGCCTGGCCACTAGAGGAAACACTACAAGGGTTTCCTCACAAGCAAGAATAAGTCAGACGCTTCGACTTTAGGTATGTACATGATTGAGATTAACTTATCCCTTTCAACATCTTGGGTCAGTAACACACAATGTGGTACTCAATTATTGTATAATTGACTATTTGTAATAATGTTCATTAATCAATAAAAGGCATTTTATTCTATATAACGTAAATCATTAGTATTGCAATATGTATTGATATATGTCTTTAGAATGGTAGAACCGTGACGAGGGTATCAAGTGTTTCAAATCTTGATAGTGAGAACCTTATGAGCACATATGGTGGCCATTCTAGAAACGTCTGTAGCCTTAGTATTATTTTGAAGTAAAGACACAGATAATACGGTAAGACTATCATAGTGTTGAACGACCCTGTTGAAAGGCAGTGACTGATCTCACTTGTCAAGGTTGTTTGGTGACAACTTGGTGCAACACATGGGTGCTTGCTATAGGCAGATACACCACAACAAGTTCACTGGACTGACCCACCAGAGGATTCCATATGGATGGTAACCCTAGTGTCTATGGAACAAATCCTCTAACTAATGGTGGTGCATGTGATCCTTAGACTTGAGATCACCGGAGCGCCTTGTGCATCGATTGGTGTAGTTTGACACTAGCCTAATGCAGTTCTTTTCAAAGCTGTTAATACGGTGGTGATTGGCTACATCAAGAAATGTATCAAGACTATGGTGGATTGACAAAGGATTCATCACTCTCGGGTATGGGAGAAGTTATCTCACGGTGCAATTTAGTATATGGCAATGACATTAAAACTATGGCCACAGTGGGATTGAGTTGTTGCTCTATCCAGTTTATAATACATGTCATTGGTCCAGAGACTGAATACATAATATCGAGAGTAACTAAAGGTTGACACTATTTCTATGCCTTCGTCTCGTCGAGATAACGTATGATGAAAAGATCGAATTGTACGGTAACCATATCGTTGACAGGTAGCTACTTTGCTGAAAACGAATCTATCGGGTGGCCATGATGCCTTGCTAGGGCCAATCTTGGTCTATGTATTAGTGAGACGATTAATTGGTGTTAATCGCAATACTATACACTGCCGGTTGATGAGGAGCCTATGGGTCACACACATAGAAGATAATTTAAGACTCAGGAAGAAAGAAGGGCAATTTCAACTTTTTAGGCGAAAGGGTATTTTGGTAATTTCACAGTGCAATTAAATTTGCTGAGGTCATAGCCTTTATTTAATTTATTAGAAAAATTAAATAAGTGAAATTACATTTAAATATGTGTTCGCATATATTTAATTAAATCATCATTATTGTTAAATGTTAATATATAGATTAAATATATATTAATTGAGTTTAATTGAGATAATGATGAAATAAAAAAAAATATATATCTAAATGGGAGTGTTTGGTAACATGGACTGTTTCGGTAGGAGCCCAAGCCTATTCCGTATGGGAATAGGGAATTAAAGTTTTACTATAAAAGAAAAAAGATTATTTGTAAAACATGAGAAGTTTTTCATTATGCTCATTTGATTGAAAAAGGAAAAACCCCACAGCCCCTTAAACACTCTCCCACGACAGAATTCATTTTGCCCAAAAATCAATTCATTTGATTTTTCTTCTTTGATCTTAAAGCTAAGGAGGATCTAGCAAATCCCTCCTTAGTTCTTTGTGGCTGTCTTCGTGTGGACTTCATAAGTTCGATCCTACGCTTGGGTTGGTAGCAAATACGTACAAAGACTATTTTGGAGGAGCCTCCAAACGTGCGTATGTTATTCTAAACTCTTGATTAATTTTTCTGCAGATTTCTATTTTAACATAAACTGTAAAATTGTACCTTTGATCTTGGATCAATGGAAACGATCCTTGTTATTATGATTATTTTTTTCGCTGCGTATATGGACCGTTTCCTAAAAGTGGTATCAGAGCCTAGGGTACCAAATTTTACAATTTTTATGTGGATGGTTGATAACATGTATTTGATGATATTATGTTGCCTTATAAAATCTGCCTTAAAATCATGTTTTGAGAAATTTATTAATCTATTAATTTAATTTTTTGATGATCTGCAAGTTTGGTATATTGGTGATGGATTTTTTGGTTGAAATCAGTGCGTATGATTGATTGAAAATTCGTTTTGAGTGTATATGATTACTGTATGAACAGATCCGAAGCTATAGATCTGTGCATGCTCGTTGTGGCGATATAACCCATTACTGCAGCGAGCATTGTTCACACTGGCACTGGTGACGAAACCAGCGCTCGCCGCAGGGATATAAATCATCGCCGCAGCGATCCTCCTCTTTCGCACAACGCTCACCGCGACGATCGTCCTTAGGACGAACGCTGTACCAGATCGCCACGGCAACGTCAAGTAATCAACGCATGCTCCGGTGATCTAACTCATCGCCGTAGCGAGCGCACTTCCAAGTGTGTAGGGGCTAAAATATAAAGTTTCAAAACTTTTGGACCAAATATAGATCTATAAATTGTTAGGGCATAAATGTAATTAACCCACAAATTTTAAAAATTGATTGTTTTTGAAATGTATGCTTTGTACTTGTTTGTATATTGCATGGTGCCCGGTACATGAGCCTTAGACCTAAGGGTGAATGTTTTAAAATATTTTTGGGTATGTATGGTTGTAGAATTTATTAAATAGGGCCTGCGTGTCCTGCCTTTCTCCTATTCTCGATGTACATTCTCTTCTCATCTCATTCCCCTCGAATGTAAATCGAAATTTCTAAATTTATTGATGTAAAGAATTTGTATAATTATTCATTGTAAATTTAGAACGATATTTTTTGTATTGTACTTGAAGACGAAGTAAAGGACGAGGCAATCATACTTGAAGACTCGAATGTTTATTACAGGACCCCTAGGTGACTGATGAGAATGCAAAATGTCATATTTACCCCCCCTTCATGTCTACTCTTTTATACTTATTTGCTGCCTAAATGTACTCATTATTATTCTATTTTGATTTAGGATGCAAATGGAGGCGTTAATTGCAAAACGGAACTAATTAGGTTAATTCGGACAGTTTTGACATTGCTTCGTAATCTAGGAATAGCTCTGTCATCCAAGTTCCGATTGAGATGATTCAATATGATGTGGAACGCTAAGAAAGAGATCTACAACTTTCACGTTTTGAGTTTGGAGAGATACTCACTGCATCAAGGTTGTAATCGAGCTTGAAGTTGATGCATCTGCACTGCCCACATTCTGGAACATTCTGCCTTGTCATGCAATTCAAATAGGCAGATTATTACAAGAAGTTTTGAATACCTATTGCACGTAAATTACAGTTGGAAACACCATTTTCCTATTTTGTATTAAGACTTTATTTTATTTTCAATTACTCAGATTAGGATAAAGGTTATTTTGGGATTTTAAAATATTTTTAGGAGATTTAGATTTAATAGAATTAAAATTTGAATTGGATATTAAGATAGGGAGATCAGATTAGGGATAACACATATCACACACGCCTCTCTTTTCTCTCTTCTGGATTTTCGTTTTTCCTTTGGAATTTTTGTGATGGCCATGAGTGGCTAATTCTTATAACTTGGTCGAAGGAAACAAGACCTCAGAATCAATAAACTGTGAGATCTAACCTATTTTTCTTTAAGTGTTCAATTTATGTTTGAGTATTGAATGTTCTTCTGTACTTATTTTCATGATTGTTGCGTTTAATTACTTGGAGGCCTACTAGTTTATTAATTGTTGCAATCTACTGCTAAGTTAGATATCAAATCCGTAATTGTTTGATTCCTCTAACTTGTGAAGCAATTAGGGTTAATAATTTGCTGCGTCAGGAATTAGTAATCTTAAGAAGAACACTCGACTAAATTAAATGCAACCGCTTGAGTTTGTGTTGTTTAGCTTCATCGATCTCTCTAGTTCTTAAGGCTGCCACTAGATTAAATCTTTAGCGCTTGTCTAGGGTTGTTTAGTAGTAAGGTTAATTAGATCACTTGTTTCTTAATTAATTACAACTGAGGAGAGATAGGAAAATAGTTCCAACGGTGAATATTCAGCGTATGAATTGATTTATTTTTGTATCAATGATCAGTTGAAAGATTCCAATGGTGGATGTTGACTTAGACCAAGGTTTGTTATTTTGATTGATTGATTAATTTGAATTGTTGTTTTCCCGAAATTGTTTCTATTTAACTCAAAACCCACACACCCCCACCCCCACCCCCACATTAGTCCACATAACATTAAATTTGGCTAGACACTCTCCGTGGGAATGATCCTGACTCACACTACTACATGTGTTTTTTAGGTTTTAATTCTAGGTGCCTATGACAGCACGCTAGACTTTGGCGCCATTGCTGGGGAGTGATTCTAGTTGATTTACTTTTGTTTTTGTGATTCTTATTTCATTCTTGCTGTTTTTTATTTTTTTATTTTCCAGAAAAGCAGAAAAAACTGTGAATAGTAGTATTGTTTCGGATGAACAATAGTACTATTCATAAGAAAAATTTTGGTTGAATGAGGAGTGTTACAAGTACTTGTTTTGAAGAAAACGAAATTCTAAGCAAGACTAGAAAATGTTCTAGCCTCATCCTGTTGTGGCTAGAAAACAACGTTTTGATAGGTTTTTTGGCATTTTTTGTGTTTCTGTCATTAAAAAAAAAAAAAAATTTAATTAATTTTTTTATTCTTTTTATTTTCTAGTTAGTTTTCATTATTTGTCATTTATTATAATTCTTTTATGAGGTTTTTTGTTTTATGACCAGGTCCTCTCATCTTGGTGATTTAACATTCGACCCGAAAATAGAGAGCACTTTGCGCAGGTTAAGGAAGGAAGCTCGGAGAAATTATGAGGAAAGCAATTTGGTTTTTGATTCCCAATTTGCTAGCAACTCTGATTTAGAAGAGGAGGACGTCATGGCTGGAAATCGGACTTTAAAAGAGCTTGCTGCCCCTGATTTGAATCAAGCACCTTTATGCATAACATTTCCTGTTTTAGATGCTGCTACTACTTTTGAATTGAAATTTGGACTAATACATCTCTTGCCCACTTTTCATGGCCTTGTAGGTCAAGATCCTCACAAGCATCTAAAGGAGCTTCATGTGGTTTGCACGAGTATGAAACCTACAGGGGTGACTGAAGAGCAAATTAAATTAAGAGCCTTGCCGTTTTCTTTGAAGGATGCAGCTAAAGATTGACTCTATTATCTACCCTCCGGGACTATAACCACATGGAACGAGATGAAGAGGTTATTTCTGGAGAAATATTTCCCAGCTTCAAGGGCAGCAAACATTCAGAAAGAAATTTATGGAATAAGGCAGCACAACGGAGAGTCCCTACATGAATACTAGGAACATTTTAGGAAACTGTGTGCAAGCTGCCCCATCATCAGATTAGTGAGCAGCTACTTATCCAGTATTTCTATGAGGGCCTTACATACACTGATAGGAGCATGATTGATGCTGCAAGTGGAGGAGCTTTGGTGGATAAGACTCATGAGGCCGCGAGAAACTTGATTGCAAATATGGCGGCCAATTCTCAACAGTTTGGCAATAGGCTTGACCTTCCATCTAGGCATGATAATGAGGTAAATATTTCTTCCCTTTAACAACAAATCTCGAGTCTAACTTCTCTTGTTCATCAAATGGCTGTAGGTAATATGCAAACAGTGAAGGCTTGTGGGATTTGTTCGGTAGTAAGGCATCCAATTGATATGTGCCCAGCTCTTCAAAAGGAGCCTATTGAGCAAGTGAATGCAGCAAGTGGTTTTCCTAGACAACCGCAAAGGAAGTATGATCCCTATTTGAGCACATATAACTCAGGATGAAGGGATCACCCCAATCTTGGCTATGGGAATCAACAAGTGAATCAACCCCACCCTTAAAACTGCCCAAATTACCAGTAGTACCAGCAGCCATACCCCCCTAGACAACAATCAAGCCAAACTTCCAATCCTGGTATGTCTTTAAAAGCTATTGTTAAGTCTGTTGCCACTAATACTTTGCAATTTCAATAGGAGATGAGGGCCAGTGTTCAAAGTTTGGAGAATCAGATGGGCCAGATGGCAACCGCAATAAGTAAGTTGGAGGCGCAACAAAGTTCGGGGAAATTACCCTCTCAAACGGTGGTAAATCCAAGAGAAAATGTAAGCGCAATCATCTTGAGGAGTGGTAAGGAGGTGGAGATTCTAGTAAAGGCAGCCCTGGCATTGTTGAAGGAAGAAAAAGAGAAAAAGTCCTTGTAGACAGGAACGTTCCCAATGACAATGGTGTTCCTACAAGTAAGTTTCCGCCTCTGTCCGATTATAAACTGGTACCACCTTTTCCTCAAGCTTTGGCAAAATCTAGAAAATATGAGCAAAACAAAGATATATTGTAATACCCAAGATGTCAAACGTATGTTCCTAACTCAAAATAACCCTTTAAATGCTTATTTTATGTTAAAAAACATAAAATCTAACTAAGGGCAAAATAGTCAATTCATTTCGAACAGTATGAATCAATTATCCATAGAAAGGCTTGGGGGTAAAATGGTTATTTTGCCTATGGATAAGCATTGAAAAAGTCAAGGATGAGTAGGCTTCATTGCATTTAATGGCATTAATTAAGTAATAATTATGTCTAGTGTGAAATGACCAAAATGCCCTTATATGAAGAATTAAGGACTTATGAGTTATACAATTAAAATAATTGGGCCAATAGCATAATTTTGGAAAATAAATGAAATATTTTCCTATAAATGAGATGAAATTCGTTCAAGCCAAGGGAGAGAGCATTTCTTCAACATTTCTTCCATTTTCTCTCAAATCTTCCATGAAACAAGCTTTCTTTCTCTAGGTTTTCAAGGAGTTTTGCATAATTTTTCAAGGAGAACAAGATAGGAGCCTTGGATCTTCAATTTGAAGGGTTTAAGGTAAGGATTAAAAACTTTAGTTTTGATGTGATTTGAAGATTTGAAGTAGATATTGAGGTATAATGTTGTATATGTAGGATTAAGGTGTAAAAGAAGTCAAAGGCAAAGGATTTGTTGAAAGAAGTCTTTAAAAAGGTAAGGAAGAACCTCCCATGACTTTAGGGTTTATGCTAGGGTTTGTAGATTTTTATAAAACCTTAAATTAAGGCTTTAAGGCATAGAATTAGCTGATGGCAAGTGTAGTTGAACTCATTTATTCTACTTATTGATTTGAATTCATTATACATGAAGTTATTGCTATTTATGTTTTATGAGTTGTTATGTTTGATTGAAGAAAATGAAGTATGGATGCTGATTGTGGCAAAACTTGTAGTATGGGAGGCCACATGGTGTTGAATGGTTGCTATTAGAAGTGTTGAGGTGTTGTTTGCATTTGCTTACCATGTTATAGCAATAATGGACTATTATGGGAATAAGATTTTACACTTCCTTTAAGATTTTAAAGACTATTAAGGAGAGGTCTATTTGATCCATAAGTTAACCTATTGGTTAATGTTAATAGGAATTGATATGGCATAGTTAATAAGAAAATTCGGATTTAGTGAGCTTGGAGGTTTTGTTAACCCTGCTTCTGTATTTCGACCATAACTTGAGTTATAAAAATCGAAATGAGATGATTCTTGAAGCATTAGAAAGCTAAGACACAGACCTATAATTTTTATGTTTATGCCAAGAGCCAATTCGTTTGAGAATAGGATGGAAAATGGCCTGAAGCATAAACTGGTTATTAAAGTTTAAGATTTAACATAATCAATTCTTATGGTTATGAATTGATTATTAATGTATTATTGTAATTATGCCATGTACTAATGTTTACCCATTAGTTAGATGATCTTTGAAAGATATACATGGTCATGATGTCAATGCATGATTAATGTTATGAAATGGCATGAAGATGCAATGTAATACATGTGTTAAGATGATGTATGTGAGCAAGAGGTAATGTAAATGGGTTGATAATCCATAAATGAATTAAAAGTATTAAGCTCACCAAAATATGTATTTACATGCCATAAGATGTTAGAGATGCAAATAGACATGATAGAGATGCATATAGACACGATGGAAAACACGTAAGCATATCCTCGTATACCGGTTGAGGAAAGATGAATATATGCTTTAGATGCTAAATAACGCATAAGCACGCCTCCCGATGATATGAGCTCTAGATGAAATTTGAGGCTAGATGATATGAAGTGCTTAAGATGCTAAGAAAGGTCCGATCGGCTAGACGTTAAATGTTTCATATGCATTTAGTTGCATTACATGAGTTATGATGTTATTTACATCATGAGATGATTTATACTCATGTTAGATGATTTAAGATGTTATGTCATGATATGTGATGTGTGTGTACTATGTTTACATACTTATTTGTATGTGTAAACATTGATGTTTATATAGCCATGGGATAAAGTGATGAAAAGCATATGAATTAGTAATAAAAGGGGAAGTATCCCTAGATGTAAAAGATAAGTGATGTGTTAACAGATATGTTTAAATAAAGATCAAATAGTACATTTAGAATGAAACGGATCATTCCTTACTGAGCGATTAGGGCTCACCCTTTCATTGTTGATGTAAACCCCACGTTATTATTCCGATGCCCTAAGGTATGAAATTTACCTTTTCAAGTAATTTTCTTTTTTGAATGGAAGGGTAAAATGGTAAATTTACATGTATTTCGAGATGTGGCCGTTATAAAGTGTAAAGGATGATGTCATTGAAGAGAAATGAGGGTAGAATGGTTATAAAGTTGATTGATAAGGTTAAATGGCATAAACGGTAACCAAGGGTATAATGGTCTTTTCATACAAAACCATATGATTAAGTGTCCATAAAAGTGCACCAAGGGTAAATTAGTCATTCACCTAATGGGATTGCTTAATGGATAAGTGTTTCAAAGAAGTCAAATGGCATTAAATGAGTACTTATCTTTATGTTGTGGTAGAAATGACCAAAACGCCCTTATATGAAAAATTTATGCCAAATGACCTTTATATCTAACTTTTATTGACCAATCACATTAGAGTATCAATGGAATGAATATTTACAAGGTTTAAAAAGAGAGTAGTCGGCCTTGGAGACCCCAAATATATCATCTTCTTCTTCATCTCTCAAATCCACCATAAAAGCCACTAATCCAAGCTTTTATTCTCAAATTTTCTTAGGATTTCAAGTTGATTTTCAAAGGAGATCACCATCCACCCTTAAAGAACTTCAATTTTAGGGTTAAAGGTGAGTTTCAAAACCCTAGTTTTTCTGAATTTTTTGGTTAAAAGAGAAATTCATAAGTGGTTGTGTGTGTAAGGTAGAAAGGTGAAACTTTGGAGCCAAGGAGGAGTACCTTTGTGCTTTGAATACTAAGGTAAGGAAAAAAATCTCCCTTATGACTATAATTGATAACACCTAGGGTTTATGAAACTTACATTTATTTATGTTAATATGAGTGTGATGCTATGTTTTGGTTATGGATTGTTTAAATGGGTGTGTTGATTGGTGTATGTGTGCATGTGGAGGATGATTATGCCAATTAAGAGATTTGTAGTTGGACGATGTTTTGGCACTTTTTGGTTCTGTAAAAAGGGAGGTTTTTATGGCCTTTTATACTAAGAATGATATGGCAAATGATATGAATGTGCAAATGAAGGTGACATGGTTAAAATGAATAGAATTTGGATTTGGCTTTTTGAGACTTATACTGTACATGCTTCACTGAATCAGTCATAACTGAAGTTATAGAAGTCCGATTGAGTTGATTCTTGAAGTGTTAAAAATTTGAGAAACAGACCTAAAACTTTTATGTTTTAGCCAAAAATAAATTCGAATTAGAAGATAATGGAAAATTGCTTGAAAGTAACGAACTGTATGGCATCCACCTTCTTAATGGAAATTCCCATTTGTTTCTAATTCTAATAAACCCCTGAATAATCTTACTACTGAAATTCTTTGTATTGTATGAGAAATTGAATGAATTAAGTTAAGAAGTTTAGTAGGAAAATATAGTATGATTGAGCATGGAATATGTTAGTCCATATGTTTGCATTCATAATGGTAATGCATATAGCTTATTTAGTTGTCTTATGAAAAATTTATGAAATGTTAAAGAATGAATTCCATGAGTCTCTTGAGGTATAAACCAAGATCAGAGGAATGGAATTCTTATGGAAACCATGAGTCCTTTGAGGTGACGACCAAGAACAAGGTAATGGTTTAAATGAATCCGATCGGATAACAAAGACTAATGAAACCATCAAGTATAAAGACAAAAGAAATAAGCATGCCATGTACATGAATATTTCATAAGTCATATATGTTCTATATTATATTATGTATGATTATGTTATGACTTATGTTCATGAGAAAAGTCCAAAATGTATGATATGTTTTATGAACTTGTTATGTCAAAGAATGAAGGTCATGTTTTGTAGGTAGGTAAAGTCCTAAGTAATTTACTTGTATAATGAACCTTAATAGTTTATAAATGGCCATATTCCTTACGAGCGATTAGCGCTCACCCCTGAAATGTTTTAAAATGTTTTGCAGGTACGGATTAAGGCATGAAGCTGGGAGAGGATTCCAAGGGACGCTATGAGCATGAGGGGATGCTTTAATGATGACTATTGAATGGTTTTGCTAATATTTACTGTAGTAATTATGTTCATATCTCATAATGTAGTAATTATGTCCATGTTCTATAATGGAGTAAATATGTTATATTAATAAAGGAAATCAAATTGCTAGTAAATTTTATAAAAGTGTATATATTCTAGTAAGTATTACTATGGATTTCATAATTTACTCCAAGAAAGGAAATTATATTTTTTGATTATACAATGAATTTATTATAGAAAAAAAAAAAATTAAACACATATATCTATATATATGTTTTAAACTACAAGTTTATTCTTTAAATAGGATTTTAAAATAAACTTCTTTCCTAGGCGTGCGTTTTCTAGGTTCTCAATGGCCAAGGGATACTTAGGAAATACCCGGCTAGGGAGGGGTTTTACAGTTGATTGCTTTGCAGGTAGACTAGAAGCGGGGGATGCTAGAGACAGCGGGACTACATGTGAAGGGAGATGATTTATTGTCATCTCGATGTTTTTATCTTGATGTAAATAATGTAAATGATAAATATTTGTGAAATACCTTTGGAAGCTTCCACCCTATAAATATGTTTTGATTGTGTGTAACAACTCCTCTTTAGTACTATTCTTATAATACGTACTATGTAAAATACAGATATGTATATAATATGAAAGATAGTGGGCTCAAATTTTTCTTTACTCATAAAAATATACTTCTTTACAAATACAAAATACCATGTATTAAAAACTTTCTAATTAATACAAAATATCATAGGCTGGTGGGCAGTGGTGCCAATACTCTTCGCTCCTCGACGTTCATCCGACCGCTGCTCCTATTTCCTGCAAAACAGAGAAGAACAACGGGGTGAGCACAACAATGCTCAGTAAATAAATCCTCTACTACTATCCCCGCAACTCACTCTTTGGTTCTTTCCTTACTTGACTGTTCTGCTATTTCTATTTCTCACCATTTTTCTCTTTCTTTCTAATACTGTTCTTCTCCTTTAACTCTGTTCTGCTCTTATTTCTCTCTTTCTCTTTGTTCTCTTTCTCTTATTCTTACTTACCATGAAAAACAATCATGGTTCTCTCTCATTCTCATCATACTTACCATGAATGAAAGTCATGGTTCTCTTTCTCGTTCCCGATATACTCTCACTAACCATGGAAGAACTCATGGTACATGCATATATGAGATGTACATGCAACTAATGTAGAAGAACTGCATGTTTCTTTCTTTTACTCTTTATTCTTACTAACTCAAACTTTCGCATTCTTTCTCATACTCTCTCTCTCTTTCTATTTCATTCCTTCTCAAGCTTTCTCATTATTTAATTCTGTCTATTATCTCATTCTCATTTTTGTTTCTCTTTCTCATAACTCTTTTTCTGATAACTCTCTTTAGTAATCACGGCCTCATCTTGTCGGAGGCACGGCCAGGACTCGCTCCCGCTCTACATGACTTCTACTCATTCTAGCCGATCGAACTTGGTTATGCATGGATTGGAACCCTTGGCCACGTGAGTGTATAATCACTCTCTCGGGTACTCGGGTATAGCCCTCATCCGCATGCACTCTCACGGGCTACACCACTTCTCTATCTGATACTCATGCCGCCCTCTTAATGCGGCGCACATGCGGGAATACTCTACCCATTACTCACGGGTTCCCCATCGCATAACCTACTCTCTATGCTCGTATCTCTCTATTATTCTTTCTCATGTTTACTCATCTCTTTCTCAAACTAGTAATCATAATATAGCTTAACTCTTAGCTTGTCTCATCTCTATTCTTTCTCATTCTTACTCATTGGAATGTCACGACCTCATCTGACCGGAGGCACGGTTGGGCGCTACCACTCTACGTGACTTCCGCTCATTTCGCTACCGATCGGATTCAGTTATGCATGGATTCGGAACCTTTGGCCATGTGAGTGTACAATCTCTCTCTCTCTGAATGTCACGACCCCATCTGACCGGAGGCATGGCTAGAACCTCATGTTCCACTCTGCGTGACGGTCACGGCCTCATCTAACCGGAGGCACGGCTGGAACCTCGTGTTCCACTCTACGTGACTCTACTCGTCACTCACAGGTTCCCCATCGCACAACTTACTCTATTCTCCTCTTTAACTCTTGTGCACAAGATCTCTATTCTTTATCTAGCCACTCATCATAATGTAGCTTAACTCTTAGAGTAATTCTCTACTCTTTCTTAACTTTTCTCTTTGCTATCAGAGTATTCTCATTCTCTTTACTCTTAAGAGTTGCTATTCTCAACATTCTCTACTCTTTCTTACTCAAGCTATTACTTATAGTATAGCTTATCTTCAAAATTCTTTACTCTTAAGCTAGTACTCACAAGGTAGCTCATACTCAACATTCTATATTCTTTCTCAAACTACTTCTTAATGCACAAATTATGCATATGGATGGCTCATACTTATTAATACACATTTTGAAATGCCAAATGCAAGATTTCCTTAAAACAGTCATTCTGCACAGGTCACACTAAAACAGCCATAACTTATGCTATACACCTCGGATTACTACGGATCTAGTCTCGTTTCAAAGCTTAGAAACAGGGCTACATCTTCTCTGTTTTGGTCTCAGCCCAGTTGGAACCGCAAGATACTCAAAAAATTACTTAGAAAGTTACGGCAGTGACAGGGCAGATTTCACTTAGGCATTTCATCGAGCAACTTATGTGCATACAAAAACTCTTCTCTAACTACAACTCTCCTTCTCTTTTTAACCATCCAGAATTGGAAGTAAATTCCCCTCCATGGGCATAAACCCTACCATAGAAAAACACTCCCAAAATACATACTCAATCTCCTCCAATTTCATCTCAAACTATTACTCATAAACACTTTCCATAAAGGAAAATACCCAACAAACATAATATAAATACTCTTCTCAACTCAATTTCTCCACAAATAAACATACATCTCTACTCAATTTCTCAATAAGCATCATATATACATGCATAAATAAATCTCTACTTAAGAATTTCTTAAACTTTAGCTTGAGTTGGATTTACTTACCTCATACTTGAGTAGTCTCCACTAAAGCTCTCTACTCTTGTTGGATCATAACTTTCCCTTATTTCCTCTTCTTGCTTAGGATCACTTCTTTGTCAAATTCCAACTCAAAACTCTCACAAATCCCTTAGAAAATTGAGTGAGAAATTGAGAGAAAATGGGAGATGAAGAGGCGGTGGAAATGGGTAGAATGAATGGGTTTTGAGAACTCAACCCTTATTAACTCATATAATATCCACTCTTTCCCATTTTACACTTACTCTTTCTTGAAAATTCCACCTTTATCCTTTAATTCTTTACAAACTCACCCCCATTTAACATTATTCTCCATGAAATTTTCTTACATTTTACTCCCCACTTTTACTACTAATTAGGGGTAGAATGGTCATTGTGTCCCAAAAGAAGAATTCTCTAGAAACCTCAAGGAACTTTTCTGTCGTAACGTCGCCGCGGCGAAGAACTTCCTGTCGCCCCGGCGAAACATTCCAGAACCGACACCACCAACAAAAAATCAACGTCACCCCGGCGAAGACTGAAATTCCAAAATTTGCTAAGTCTTGATCAATTCCAGGGTACACACTCAACCAAACCCCAAAACATAAACTCAACCAAAGAACATGAACAATATATAAACTCATTTAGGGGCAGTTCAGTACTTCTTTAGGCCATACCGTAAACAGTGGCTACGTATTTCAAGTGGGGTGTTACATTATGTAATTTCTTAAAGTTTGTAAATTATAAGTTTGGATCCTGCGCGACATTTTGTATGCATGTTTTGGATATTATTATTATTATCCTTATACAGATTTTTTCTAAATGCAACTCGTTCTCCAGACATGTATCCTCGGTATTCTCATTGAGGGATATTCAGAGGATACCTGACTGGAGGGGGGCTTTACATTTGGTATCAGAGCAAGTATTTTTTTTTAATTTAAAAAGGGGTGTTTTAAGATGTTTTCTATTCGGAGTTAGGCATTTATGAGAGTTGATGATAGTATCCCTCATGTGAAGTTCCGCTGCTCAAGTTGTTTGATCGTTGTAAGTATGTTTACCTAATTTTATGTAAGGATTGATTAGATGATTAACATTATATGTGTGACTATGATAGGGAATAAATATGAGGAAAACCAGGAGAACAGATCCAGGTCGCAGTTATGCTTCAAATGCACAAGATGTTCCAACTGCACCTGAAGCTCCTAACCCAGCAGCTACTACTTCAAGCACTCCGGGTTTAGATGTTGCAACATTGGAGCGTATGATCCAAGAGGTTGTTAATAGAGCTTTAAGGAGAACCCCGTCGGAAAGTACAAGTGCTCCGGTGACAACAGTGACAACCAATGTGGTACCAAGTCAAGCAGTAGGGACGAGTACTCTAGAAGCAATGGTTGCCCCAAAGCAGATTGAACCAATTTATGGCCTCTCAAGTAAACATCAGCCTCCAGAATTTAGTGGCACTAATGATCTAGTAGTAGCTGAACAATGGATCAAGTTGGTGGAGAAAGCTACTGCTCTATTTCCTATGACAGATCAAGAAAAGATCCAGTATGCTACATACCTATTGAGAGGAGATGATATGACATGGTGGGAGCTTATGGAGCAGACTCAAGATACAACCACTCTCACTTGGTCAGGGTTCAAGGAATTGTTTGAGGAGCAATACCGGACAGCAGACATGATATCCTCAAAACTACACGAGTTTATTAGTCTGCAACAAGGAAATATGACGGTCAAAGAGTATTCAATCAAGTTCAACTCCTTGGCTAAGTTTGCACCCACACTGGTCAGTACACCACAAACCCGATTGGAGAGATTTGTGGGGGGACTTCATCCTACTATTGCCAGAGATGTTATGTCGGGTCATCAGCCCTCCCTAAACATATAGTGAAGCACTCGCCAGAGCCATTAGAGTAGAGGTGTACTTACGAAAAAAGACCAAATTAGCTCTTTCCCCAACGGTGGCAAGTAGTCCTCTCCAGCTTGGCCAATCCAGTAGTACATAACAAGTTGTTGGGAAAGACGATAAGGGTAAAGGCAAGAAAGGAGTTCTACCTAAAGCCAACAGGAAGGACATGAAGAAAAAGGGCCAACAAAGGAAAGGTGAGGTCAGTTACTGTAAGAAATGTCGGAGAAGACACCGGGGTGAATGTCTAGTAGGGACCAATGTTTGTTTCAGGTGCCGCCAACTAGGTCATATTGCTAGAGATTGTCCTATTGGTTCTACAATTTCAGTACCTGCAGTTGGAGGCATGACAGCCAGGGTATATAATATGGCCCAGATGCAAGTAGATGCCAACCCTTCAAGCAGTCACTGGTCAGTTAGTATTCCATGATACTCCCTTGTATGCCTTGATTGATTCTAGTGCTACTCATTCATTCATCTCCTATGGTATGATTAAAACATTAGGGTTAATGCCTATTAGAATAGAACAAGCCATTAAGATTGAATTGCCTGATGGTGAGGGTGTAATGACCAATGAAGTTTTAATGGGGGAGTTAGTGACTATTAAAAGCCGAGATATGATGGTAGATTTGATTGTCTTCAATATGCCAGACTTTGACATCATTCTTGGGATGGACTTTCTTAGTAGATATGGAGCAGAGATAGACTGTCGCAGGAAAAAAGTCAAGTTTAATCTAGACTATAGGGATAACTTCATTTTTGGAGAAGGGCACCCAACTAGCATGATGATTAGTGCAACTAAAGCTAGAAAGATGTTGAAAAAGGGGTGTTCTGGGTACATTGTACATGTAGTAAATAAGGGAGAGAGTTCGAGCTCAAGTGTACATGAGGTACCTGTGGTAAATGAATTTATTGATGTGTTTCCAGATGAATTGCCAGGTTTACCTCCAGAGAGGGAAGTGGAGTTTAGTATAGAACTAGCCCCCGGTATAGCACCCATTTCTAAGGCTCCTTATTGCATGGCCCCAGCTGAGCTCCAAGAATTGAAGAAGTAGTTACAAGAGTTGTTAGACAAGGGCTTTATCAGGCCGAGTCATTCTCCATGGGGTGCTACAATTCTATTTGTGAAAAAGAAGGATGGATCTATGAGGATGTGTATAGATTACCGTGAACTGAATAAAGTAACAGTAAAGAATAAGTACCCATTGCCCAGGATAGATGATTTGTTTGACCAATTAAAAGGTGCCTCAGTGTTTTCAAAAATTGATCTAAGGTCAGGATACCATCTTAGAGTGGCTAAGGAGGATATATCGAGAACGGCTTTCCGAACAAGGTATGGGCATTATGAATTTGTTGTGATGCCATTCAAATTGACTAATGCACCTGCAATTTTTATGGACTTGATGAATAGAGTTTTTCATGATGTCCTTGACAAGTTTATAGTGGTGTTTATTGATGATATCCTAGTTTATTCCAAGACTTTAGAAGAACATGCCGAGCACTTGAGATTTGGGTTACAAAGATTGCGAGAGAAACAACCGTATGCCAAATTTTTAAAATGTGAGTTTTGGTTGGATCCAGTTACCTTTTTGGGTCATGTGATCTCTAAAGACGGTGTATCAGTGGATCCTAGTAAAGTAGAAGCGGTGCTCGAGTGGCAGAGGCCAAAGACAGTGAAAGAGGTTAGAAGTTTTCTAGGCTTATCAGGGTACTATAGGAAGTTCGTAGAAGGCTTTGCAAAGATAGCCAGACCACTTACAGCTCTCACCAAGAAAGAAGTACCATTTGAATGGACTGAGGCATGCGAGCAAAGCTTTTAGGAGTTGAAGAAAAGATTAACTACAACTTCAATTCTTACATTGCCAAAAGAAGGCATTGATTAATGATATTTACGTTGATGCCTCCCACAATGGTTTAGGAGCAGTGTCGATGCGGCAAGGGAAAGTCATTGCTTATGCCTCTAGACAATTGAAAGACTATGAGAGCAGATATCCTACCCATGACTTGGAATTAGCAGTAGTGGTTTTTGCTTTGAAGATATGGCGACACTACTTGTATGGAGTGAAATGCAACATGTACATTGACCATAAGAGTTTGAAGTATTTCTTCACTAAAAAAGAGTTGAATATAAGACAGAGGAGATGGTTAGAATTGGTGACAGACTATGACTGTGACATCAGATACCATCCAGGGAAAGCTAATGCAGTAGCAGATGCCCTTAGTAGAAAAGTCTCTTTATCTCAAATCACTGTACAGGGAAAATTATAGCAGGAGATCCTCCAAGAAGGAATTGAAATTGTGATCAAAGGAGGATTGGCCCAAATGGAGATCAAACCCACTTTGGTGGAGGAGATCAAGATGAAACAGGGTAAAGATGATACCTGTAAGATAATCTGCCAACAGATAATAGAGGGTAAAGAGACAAACTTTAAAATAGTCAATGGGGCACTGATGTTTAGAGATAGAATATGTGTACCTCAAGATGATGAACTAAGGAATAAAATCCTTAGTGAGGCACACAATACACTTTATACAGCCCACCCTGGGAGTGTAAAAATATATCAAGATGTGAAGAAAAGTTATTGGTGGTCAGGTATGAAAAACGACATTGCCGATTATGTTGCTAAATGTTTAACATGTCAACAAGTAAAGGTAGAGCATCAGAGACCATCAAGATTACTCCAAACCTTAGAGATTCCTAAATGGAAATGGGAGGATATCTCAATGGACTTCATTGTGGGACTTCCTAAAGTTCAGCAAGGATATAATGCAATCTGGGTGGAGGTTGATAGATTAACCAAGACAGCTCATTTTCTACCTATGACGGATAAGATAGATGCATTTCGATTGGGGCAATTATATGTCAAAGAGATTGTGAGATTACATGGAGTACCCAAGACGATCGTATCAGACAGAGATACCAGGTTCATATCAGCTTTATGGGTTGGAATGCAGAGAGCATTGGGTACTAAGTTAGCCTTCAGTACGGCTTATCATCCTCAAACTGATGGCCAAACTGAAAGGACCAACCAGGTGATTGAAGACATGTTGAGAGCTTGTTGTATGGATCACAAGGCAAAATGGAGTGGTGTACTTCCACTAATAGAATTTGCCTATAACAACAGCTACCAATCCACTATCCAGATGGCCCCATATGAAGCATTATATGGAAGAAGGTGCAGATCCCCTTTGTATTGGGATGATATTGGAGAAAAAGACTCCTTGATTCAAGCAGTTGGACCAGAGATGACCCAGAAAATGATTGAAGATGTTAAGCTTATTAGAGAAAGAATGAAGCAAGCTCAAGATCGACAAAAGAGCTATGCCGACCTAAAAAGAAAAGAAGTGGAGTTCCAAGTGGGCGACAAAGTTTTTGTAAAAGTTACGCCTTATAAACATATTATGAGATTTGGAAAGAAAGACAAGCTCGCTCCACGTTACATTGGACCCTTTGAAGTATTGGAAAGCGTAGGCAAACTAGCTTATAGACTTGCGCTGGCAATGAGCATGGACAGAGTCCATAATGTTTTCCATGTCTCTTTGTTGCGTAAGTATGTTAGTGATCCTTCACAAGTGCTTCAGATGGAGGAAGTGGAATTACAGGATAATTTGGCTTATGAGGAACACCCAGTTCAAATCCTTGACAGAAAGGTAAAAGAGCTCAGAAACAAGCAAATTCCACTAGTTAAAGTACTTTGGAGGAATCACAAGATAGAAGAAGCTACTTGGGAAATGGAGCAAGATATGATAAGTCGATACCCGGAGCTGTTTCTATAATTTCGAGGACGAAATTATTGTAAGGGGGGAGGAAATGTAATACCCAAGATGTCAAAGGTATGTTCCTAACTCAAAATAGTCCTTTAAATGTTTATTTTATGTTAAAAAACATAAAATCTAACTAAGGGCAAAATAGTCAATTCATTTGGAACGGTATGAATCAATTATCCATAGAAAGGCTTGGGGGTAAAATGGTTATTTTGCCTATGGATAAGCATTGAAAAAGTCAAGGATGAGTAGGCTTCATTGCATTTAATGGCATTAATTAAGTAATAATTATGTCTAGTGTGAAATGACCAAAATGCCCTTATATGAAGAATTAAGGACTTATGAGTTATACAATTAAAATAATTGGGCCAATAGCATAATTTTGGAAAATAAATGAAATATTTTCCTATAAATGAGATGAAATTCGTTCAAGCCAAGGGAGAGAGCATTTCTTCAACATTTCTTTCATTTTCTCTCAAATCTTCCATGAAACAAGCTTTCTTTCTCTAGGTTTTCAAGGAGTTTTGCATAATTTTTCAAGGAGAACAAGATAGGAGCCTTGGATCTTCAATTTGAAGGGTTTAAGGTAAGGATTAAAAACTTTAGTTTTGATGTGATTTGAAGATTTGAAGTAGATATTGAGGTGTAATGTTGTATATGTAGGATTAAGGTGTAAAAGAAGTCAAAGGCAAAGGATTTGTTGAAGGAAGTCTTTAAAAAGGTAAGGAAGAACCTCCCATGACTTTAGGGTTTATGCTAGGGTTCGTAGATTTTTATGAAACCTTAAATTAAGGCTTTAAGGCATAGAATTAGTTGATGGCAAGTGTAGTTGAACTCATTTATTCTACTTATTGCTTTGAATTCATTATACATGAAGTTATGGCTATTTTTTGTAAACCCCACGTTATTATTCCGATGCCCTAAGGTATGAAATTTACCTTTTCAAGTAATTTTCTTTTTCGAATGGAAGGGTAAAATGGTCAATTTACATGTATTTCGAGATGTAGCCGTTATAAAGTGTAAAGGATGATGTCATTGAAGAGAAATGAGGGTAGAATGGTTATAAAGTTGATTGATAAGGTTAAATGGCATAAACGGTAGCCAAGGGTATAATGGTCTTTTCATACAAAACCATATGATTAAGTGTCCATAAAAGTGCACCAAGGGTAAATTAGTCATTCACCTAATGGGATTGCTTAATGGTTAAGTGTTTTAAAGAAGTCAAATGGCATTAAATGAGTACTTATCTTTATGTTGAGGTGGAAATGACCAAAACGCCCTTATATGAAAAATTTATGCCAAATGACCTTTATATCTAACTTTTATTGACCAATCATATTTGAGTATCAATGGAATGAATATTTACAAGGTTTAAAGAGAGAGTATTCGGCCTTGGAGACCCCAAATATATCTTCTTCTTCTTCATCTCTCAAATCCACCATAAAAGCCACTAATCCAAGCTTTTATTCTCAAATTTTCTTAGGATTTCAAGTTGATTTTCAAAGGAGATCACCATCCACCCTTAAAGAACTTCAATTTCAGGGTTAAAGGTGAGTTTCAAAACCCTAGTTTTTCTGAATTTTTTGGTTAAAAGAGAAATTCATAAGTGGTTGTGTGTGTAAGGTAGAAAGGTGAAACTTTGGAGCCAAGGAGGAGTACCTTTGTGCTTTGAATACTAAGGTAAGGAAAAAAATCTCCCTTATGACTATAATTGATAACACCTAGGGTTTATGAAACTTACATTTATTTATGTTAATATGAGTGTGATGCTATGTTTTGGTTATGGATTGTTTAAATGGGTGTGTTGATTGGTGTATGTGTGCATGTGGAGGATGATTATGCCAATTAAGAGATTTGTAGTTGGACGATGTTTTGGCACTTTTTGGTTCTGTAAAAAGGGAGGTTTTTATGGCCTTTTATACTAAGAATGATATGGCAAATGATATGAATGTGCAAATGAAGGTGACATGGTTAAAATAAATAGAATTCGGATTTGGCTTTTTGAGACTTATACTGTACATGCTTCACTGAATCAGTCATAACTGAAGTTATAGAAGTTCGATTGAGTTGATTCTTGAAGTGTTAAAAAGTTGAGAAACAGACCTAAAATTTTATGTTTTAGCCAAAAATAAATTCGAATTAGAAGATAATGGAAAATTGCTTGAAAGTAACGGACTGTATGGCATCCACCTTCTTAATGGAAATTCCCATTTGTTTCTAATTCTAATAAACCCCTGAATAATCTTACTACTGAAATTCTTTGTATTGTATGAGAAATTGAATGAATTAAGTTAAGAAATTTAGTAGGAGAATATAGTATGATTGAGCATGGAATATGTTAGTCCATATGTTTGCATTCATAATGGTAATGCATATAGCTTATTTAGTTGTCTTATGAAAAATTTATGAAATGTTAAAGAATGAATTCCATGAGTCTCTTGAGGTATAAACCAAGATCAGAGGAATGGAATTCTTATGGAAACCATGAGTCCTTTGAGGTGACGACCAAGAACAAGGTAATGGTTCAAATGAATCCGATCGGATAACAAAGACTAATGAAACCATCAAGTATAAAGACAAAAGAAATAAGCATGCCATGTACATGAATATTTCATAAGTCATATATGTTCTATATTATATTATGTATGATTATGTTATGACTTATGTTCATGAGAAAAGTCCAAAATGTATGATATGTTTTATGAACTTGTTATGTCAAAGAATGAAGGTCATGTTTTGTAGGTAGGTAATGTCCTAAGTAATTTACTTGTATAATGAACCTTAATAGTTTATAAATGGCCATATTCCTTACTGAGCGATTAGCGCTCACCCCATGAAATGTTTTAAAATGTTTTGCAGGTACGGATTAAGGCATGAAGCTGGGAGAGGATTCCAAGGGACGCTTTGAGCATGAAGGGATGTTTTAATGATGACTATTGAATGGTTTTGCTAATATTTACTGTAGTAATTATGTTCATATCTCATAATGTAGTAATTATGTCCATGTTCTATAATGGAGTAAATATGTTATATTAATAAAGGAAATCAAATTGCTAGTAAATTTTATAAAAGTGTATATGTTCTAGTAAGTATTACTATGGATTTCATAATTTACTCCAAGAAAGGAAGTTATATTTTTTGATTATACAATGAACTTATTATAGAAAAAAATAAAAAATTAAACACATATATCTATATATATGTTTTAAACTACAAGTTTATTCTTTAAATAGGATTTTAAAATAAACTTCTTTCCTAGGCGTGCGTTTTATAGGTTCTCAATGGCCAAGGGATACTTAGGAAATACCCGGCTAGGGAGGGGTTTTACATTTGTGTTTTATGAGTTGTTATGTTTGATTGAAGAAAATGAAGTATGGATGCTGATTGTGGCAAAACTTGTAGTATGGGAGGCCACATGGTGTTGATATTAGAAGTGTTGAGGTGTTGTTTGCATTTGCTTACCATGTTATAGCAATAATGGACTATTATGGGAATGAGATTTTACACTTCCTTTAAGATGTTAAAGAATATTAAGGGGAGGTCTATTTGATCCATAAGTTAACCTATTGGTTAATGTTAATAGGAATTGATGTGGCATAGTTAATATGAAAATTCGGATTTAGTGAGCTTGGAGGTTTTGTTAACCCTGCTTCTGTATTTCGACCATAACTTGAGTTATAAAAATCGAAATGAGATGATTCTTGAAGCATTGGAAAGCTAAGACACAGACCGATAACTTTTATGTTTATGCCAAGAGCCAATTCCTTAGAAAATAGGATGGAAAATGGCTTGAAGCATAAACTGGTTATTAAAGTTTAAGATTTAACATAATCAATTCTTATGATTATGAATTGATTATTAATGTATTATTGTAATTATGCCATGTACTAATGTTTACCCATTAGTTAGATGATCTTTGAAAGATATACATGGTCATGATGTCAATGCATGATTAATGTTATGAAATGGCATGAAGATGCAATGTAATACATGTGTTAAGATGATGTATGTGAGCAAGAGGTAATGTAAATGGGTTGATAATCCATAAATGAATTAAAAGTATTAAGCTCACCAAAATATGTATTTACATGCCATAAGATGTTAGAGATGCAAATAGACATGATAGAGATGCATATAGACACGATGGAAAACGCGTAAGCATATCCTCGTATACCGGTTGAGGAAAGATGAATATATGCTTCAGATGCTAAATAACGCGTAAGCACGCCTCCCGATGATATGAGCTCTAGATGAAATTTGAGGCTAGATGATATGAAGTGCTTAAGATGCTAAGAAAGGTCCGATCGGCTAGATGTTAAATGTTTCATATGCATTTAGTTGCATTACATGAGTTATGATGTTATTTACATCATGAGATGATTTATACTCATGTTAGATGATTTTAGATGTTATGTCATGATATGTGATGTGTGTGTACTATGTTTACATACTTATTTGTATGTGTACACAATTATGTTTATATAGCCATGGGATAAAGTGATGAAAAGCATATGAATTAGTAATAAAAGGGGAAGTATCCCTAGATGTAAAAGATAAGTGATGTGTTAACAGATATGTTTAAATAAAAATCAAATAGTGTATTTAGAATGAAACGGATCATTCCTTACTGAGCGATTAACGCGCACCCTTTCATTGTTGATTGCTTTGCAGGTAGACTAGAAGCGAGGGATGCTAGAGACAGCGGGACTACATGTGAGGGGAGATGATTTATTGTCATCTCGATGTTTTTATCTTGATGTAAATAATGTAAATGACAAATATTTGTGAAATACCTTTGGAAGCTTCCACCCTATAAATATGTTTTGATTGTGTAATTTCTTAAAGTTTGTAAATTATAAGTTTGGATCCTGCGTGACATTTTATATGCATGTTTTGGATATTATTATTATTATCCTTATACAATTTTTTTCTAAATGCAACTCGTTCTCCAGACATGTATCCTCGGGATTCTCATTAAGGGATATTCAGAGGATACCTGACTGGAGGGGGGTTTTACATATATATGAGACTTTTCGTAGATACGAGGTAAATATTCCACTTTTAGATGCTATTAAACAAGTACCTCGTTATACTAAATTCTTGAAAGAATTGTGTGTAATTAAGAGGAAACAGAAACTTAAGGGGTGTGAAAGGTTGAGAGTAGGAGAGAATGTTTCTGTAGTGATTCAAAGAAAACTCCCAACGAAGTGCAAAGATCCAAGTATGTTTACTATCCCTTGTACGATAGGTAACACTAGGTTTGAGAAGGCCATGATAGATTTAGGAGCTCTATTAATGTCATGCCATATTCTTTATATGCTTCGTTGAAACTTGGACCTTTGAATAAAACTGGTGTTGTGATTCAATTAGCTGATAGATCCAATGCCTATCCTAAGGGTGTAGTTGAGGATATTCTGGTACAAGTTAATGATTTAGTTTTCCCCACTGATTTTTATGTGCTTGATATGGAAAATGGTGATCAAACTGCATCTATTTTGTTAGAAAGACCCTTCTTAAAGACATCTAAGACTAAGATAGATGTTCATTGTGGCACACTTACCATGGAATTTGATGGTCAAATCTTTAAGTTTAATATTTATGATGCCATGAAATATCCTGATGATGATGATGATAATCCTGTTTATTCTATTGATGTGATTGATTCTTTAGCATAGGAAGTTTTTGAACTTGATGGAAAAGATGGAATGGGAGTTGCCATTAGTAAGCATCTTGAGGAAGAGAATAAGGAGTTAGCTTTGAGAACTGATTTGCAGAAACTGTCGCAACGTTGAATGATTCTCCAAAGTTACAGCAGCAGTCAAGTAACCTTCCTTATATTGCATTACCAATTTCTAATGAGTGGCCTTTACCCTCTGTTTTGCAGGCCCCCATTCCAGATTTGAAGCCTCTCCTTAGTTACCTCAAGAACATGTTCCTTGGAGACGGAGGAACGTTACCGTGATCATCTCAAGTAAACTCAGTGCATCGCGAGAAGAAAAGCCTTGAGTCGAGCCAACGACAATAAACAAAGGCACTGCTTGGGAGGCAACCCAAGGGGAGTTTGTTTTCTTCTTCTCGCATTTTAAATTTTGGTCATTTTTGCCTTCTCTTTGCATTTCATCTTACATTGGGGACAATGTTAGTTTTA
Organism: Pistacia atlantica; assembly: GCA_026229545.1. NCBI lineage: Eukaryota > Viridiplantae > Streptophyta > Magnoliopsida > Sapindales > Anacardiaceae > Pistacia > Pistacia atlantica. The sequence goes on from JAPEIT010000014.1 coordinate 22,908,420, forward strand.
AGTGTGGGGGAGGGGATTTAGGTTGTGTTTTAATTTGTCAAAAAAAAAAAAAAGGAGTTGTTTTTAGGAGGGTTTATGCTTTAAGTCATGTCTTTGAACGTCTAGTGATGCATGAAATAGTAACTTGACCTTGTTGTTGAGCATATTCCTTGACTTAGGATGTTAGAAATCTTTCATAAAATAGAGTTAATCAGATTTGAATCTTTGAAGTTTGAAACAATATGTCTTGACAAGTTGTGTGGACTTGGCAACGAAACATAATTGAAGAGTGTATAACAACCCTTAAAAGAAAAAAAAAATTGTTTCTCTTAAGCTAGTCCTAAATTTGGGTTTAAGCAAATAGGAAAAAAAAAAGAAAGGTATGTGGCGAGTCGAGATGGAGCGTAAAATGCACTCGCTCATAAGCACAACCATGAAATGAGATGGAGCATAAAATGCACTCACTCTTTTTCAAAACAAAAAAAACAAAAAAACAAAAAAAAAAACAAATAATATCCCTAGTTTGCTACCTAGTTTGTAGTAGTAAAGAGAAACAGTTGAGGAAAAGTTGAGAGGGGAGTTGTACATGAATTGGTTGTGATTAGTTTCCTTGTTTTCATTGAGTGATTGAGAGTAATTGTGGAAAATGATGAAGAGAGATGAATGTCATTAACTCTACTTTATTTTATTTTGCTGCTTCCTAAGTTAGGTATGAATATGCATGGATTAAATATTGTTGCTTATGAATCATGATGGTGTTCTTGATATGACTTGAGTGTAGTGTTTGTTTGAATTACTTTGCCCGAGGACGTGCAAAGGCTAAGTGTGGGGGAATTTGATGAGAATGCAAAATGTCATATGTACCCCCCCTTAGTGTCTAGTCTTTTATATTTATTTGCTGCCTAAATGTACTCATTATTATTCTATTTTGATTTAGGATGCAAATGGAGGCGTTAATTGCAAAACGGAACTAATTAGGTGAATTCGGACAGTTTTGACATTGCTTCGTAATCTGGGAATAACTCTCTCATCCAAGCTCCGATTGAGATGATTCAAATTTCTGTGGAACTCTAAGAAAGAGATCTACAACTTTCATGTTTTGAGTGTGGAGAGATACTTGCTGCATAAAGATTGTAATTGAGCTAGAAGTTGACACATCTGCACTGCTGACGTTCTGGAACATTCTGCCTTGTCATGCAATTCAAATAGGTAGATTATTACAAGAAGTTTTGAATACCTATTGCACGCAAATTACAGCTGGAAACACCATTTTCCTATTTTGTATTAAGACTTTATTTTATTTTCAATTACTCAGATTAGGATAAAGGTTATTTTGGGATTTTAGAATATTTTTAGGAGATTTGGATTTAATAGAATTAAAATTCGAACTGGATATTGAGATAGGGAGATCAGATCAGGAATAACACATATCACACACGCCTCTCTTTTCTCTCTTCCGGATTTTTGTTTTTCCTTTGGAATTTTCGTGATGGCCATGAGTGGCTAATTCTTATAACTTGGTCGAAGGAAACAAGACCTCATAATCAATAAACTGTGAGATCTAACCTATTTTTCTTTAAGTGTTCAATTTACGTTTGAGTATTGAATGTTCTTCTGTGCTTATTTTCATGATTGTTGAGTTTAATTACTCAGAGGCCTACTAGTTTATTAATTGTTGTAGTCTACTACTAAGTTAGATATCAAATCCGTAATTGTTTGATTCCTCTAACTTGTGAAGCAATCAGGGTTAATAATTTACTGTGTTAGGAATTAGTAATCTTAAGAAGAACACTCGACTAAATTAAATGCAACCGCTTAAGTTTGTGTTGTTTAGCTTCATCGATCTCTCTAGGTCTTAAGGCTGCCACTAGATTAAATCTTTAGCGCTTGTCTAGGGTTGTTTAGTAGTAAGGTTAATTAGATCGTTTGTTTCTTAATTAATTACAACTAAGGAGAGATAGGAAAATAGTTCCAACGGCGAATATTCAGGGTATGAATTGATTTATTTTTGTATCGATGATCAGTTGAAAGATTCCGATGGTGGATGTTGACTTAGACCAAGGTTTGTTATTTTGATTGATTGATTAATTTGAATTGTTGTTTTCACTCTCCGTGGGAATGATCCTGACTACACTACTACATGTGTTTTTTAGGTTTTAATTCAGGGTGCCTACGACTGCACGCCAATGACCCACCGATTCCTATAGGCTCGAGGAAATTGGTTTTAGTTGGGCCATGTGCCGACACCTTTTAAATTATGTTTAGAATGCATGCTAAGGTTGAATGTTGAATAACATGCCAAACAATGTCATTCCAATAAAGATAATAATCCGGTGAGACATTAAATAACAAACCCTCAATTAAAGTATATTAAGTCATGTATGCCTTCCATCACCATGGTTTTTAATCAAACCACTGTCCGTCAAAACCTTGTTCTCCAAAGTGAAGGGTACACTTCTACCAGTGGGAGGTTAAAATGCATTGGAGTTTTCCTTAATGGTGATGGGTCGACTTAAAATGACGGTTTTGCTTGTTCACCAAAGCAAAGGTTGATAAATGCGTCATAGGCATAGTAGAGCAGTACACTTATTATGTGTACATGGTGACATGTAATGTCCACTCTACTGGTACTGAGAATCACACTTGAGGACGATGGTTAGAGCCATTGGATTGTGTCATTGACTATTTGGCTTTTTCACATTTGAGGTTGGTAGTAGGAGCTATCAATTGGTGTGGATTAAGTTTGTTGGCCTACCTAATCAGCTCATTTTGGCTTGTTCACCAAAGCGAAGGTTTGAAATGGGCAGGATGGGATCTCGGTCCACTAGGAAAGTCAACGGGCTTTCACAAGTTAATAGTGAGGGCTATTGGCTTGAGCAAAATAGTGGGAGCATTGTTTAATAAAAGACCATATTAAATAATAATGAACTTTATAATAACTTTATCTTTTCTGCAATTGTAGATTCACCAAAATGAGGATTATGAACCTGTGACCGATAATCGAAAAAGAAAACAGGTTAGATGGATCCCATTTCTTAGACTGATATCGTAATCTTCGGATTATACTCAAGTTAGAAAAGAAATTGTATATCATTGAAAAGCCATAAATGGCTGAGCCTGATCTTGATGCCACTCAGGAAGTTAAGGATACTTATCAAAAGTTCCTTGATGATGCTGATAGCGTTCAATGCTTGATGTTAGCATCGATGACACCTATGCTGCAAAAATAGCATGAGAATATGGACACTTCTTCCATTATTCTACACCTCAAGGAGCTTTTCGAAACAAATGCTCGACATGAGAGGTACAAGGTGTCGAAAGCATTGTTTGGGAGTCGTCTGATTGAGGAAGCCCAAGTTAGTCCTCATGTGCTTAAGATGATCAAGCACATAAAGAGGCTTGAGCTTCGGGATGTGGCTTGGATGCAGAATTACAAATGGATTTAATTCTGCAATCTTTGCCTGACTCTTATACTCCGTTCATAATGAATTTCAATATGAACACAATGGAGAAAACCTTGTCAGAACATTTAAACATGCTGAGGACTGTAGAGTAGGACTTGAAAAAGTCCAAGCCTATTTTATTGGTTGCTGCCAGTAAAGCAAAGGGTAACGGCAAGGGTAAGGCCAAGGGTAAGGCCAAGGGTAAGGCCCAAGCCCAAGCCCAAGCCCAAGCCCAAATGACAGGTTGCTCTTGGGCTTGAGAGTGACATAGGGAAGGGCAAGGTAGTCTACTTCTTTTGTGGCAAGCCTAGCCACTGGAGGAAACACTGTAAGGATTTCCTAGCAAGTAAGAAGAAGTCAGAGGCTACGACTTCAGGTATTTTTATGATTGAGATTAATTTCTCTCCCTCAACATCTTGGGTCATTGACACAAGATGTGGTACTCACATTTGTATTGATTGTAGGGACTAAGGCAGAGTAGAGTGCTCGCCAAGGGAGAGGTGGACCTACGAGTTGGAAATGGAGCACATGTGGCTACATTGGCTGTAGGGACTTACTATTTATCTTTGCCTACGGGCTTGTTGTTGGAACTAAATAACTGTTATCACGTACCTTCTATTTCTAGAAATATTATTTCAGTATCCGCTTTGGATAATATGGGGTATCATTTTGAGATATCTAATGGATTGTTGTCCTTTAGTTTGAATGGTATTCTATTTGGAATTGCAAGGTTATATAATGGATTATATGTTCTTTATTTAAACAATAAAGATATTCTCAATATTGAAACCAAGAGAGCTAAACATAGTGATCAAAACCAGACATATCTCTAGCACTGTAGATTGTGTCATGTTAATAAGACCCATATTGCAAAACTTCAAAGGGATGGAGTTTTGGACCCTTTTGACTTTTAGTCACTTGAGGTATGCGAGTCATGCCTGTTAGGCAAGATTACCAAGTCTTCTTTCACAAGACAAGGCGAAAGGGCTATTGAGTTGTTAGGCATCATCCATAATGATGTATGTGGTCCACTAACAGTTGAAGCTAGAGGTGCATATTCATACTTCATCATATTTACTAATGATTTCAGTAGATATGGTTATGTCTACCTTATGAGACATAAATCTGAAGCCTTTGATAAATTCATGGAATTCAGGAATGAAGTACAGAATATGTTGGGCAAAAGTATTAAAGCTCTTCGGTCGATCAAGGAGGTGAATACTTAAGCTCAAGGTTTTCAGAGAACCTGAAGGAATGTGGGATATCATCACAACTCACCCCTCCTTATACACCCTAACACAATGGAGTGTCAAAAATGAGGAATAGGACCTTACTTGACATAGTTAGGTCCATGATGAGTTTTAGTGATTTACCTACAACGTTCTGGGGTTATGCCCTAGAGACTACGACTCACGTTTTGAACCGTGTGCCATCAAAGTCTATAGATAAGACTCCATATGAGCTATGGAGTGGGCGAAAACCCAACTTGTCTTATCTAAGGATTTCGGGTTACAAAGCTTATGTTAAGAAATTGACTTCGAACAAGCTGGGCCCAAAATCCTGTAAATGTATATTTGTGGGGTATCCAAAGGAGACCAAAGGATACTACTTCTACTACCCAGAAAAGCGCAAATTTTTTGTTGCTCGATCTGGTGTCTTCTTAGAAAAGGAATATTTTCTAAGAAGTAATAGTGGGAGAAAAGTAGAACTCGATGAAGTTCTAGAACCATAAGATATACTAGACGAAGGATGGGATGATGTGCCACAGAAAGTGGTTGAGCATCATGAGGAGGTTACCCCACAACTTGTCAATCAAAGTGAACCACCTCAGGTAGCACAGGAGCTACATAGATCTGGAAGAGTACGCCATGAGCCCGAGAGATACTGTTATCTTGTGACTCAACATGGTGATGTACTAGTCTAGCAAGACAATGAACCTAGAACCTATGAAGACACTATATCGGATCCAGATTCTATTAAATGGCTTGAAGCCATGAAATCTGAGATGGACTTCATGTACCAGAACCAAGTGTGGTCTCTAGTGGAACCACCTGAAGGGGTAAAACCACCTAAAGGGGTAAAACCCATAGGGTATAAATGGGTCTTCAAGAAGAAAACTGACATGGATGACAACGTGCATACTTATAAAGCACGACTAGTTGCCAAAGTTTCAAACAAATTCATGGCATTGACTATGAAGAAACCTTTTCATCGACTACCATGATTAAATTCATCCGGATTATGCTTGCAATTGGTGCATATCATGACTATGAGATTTGGCAAATGGATGTCAAAATTGCTTTCCTGAACAAAAACCTTGAGGAGGATGTGTATATGACACAACCTGATGGTTTTGTTCTTGATAGTCAAGCTAATAAAGTATGCAAGTTACAGAGATCCATTTATGGACTCAAGCAAGCATCAAGGAGCTGGAACATTCGTTTTGATGAAGCCGTAAAAGAATTCAGTTTTATCAAGAATGAAGATGATCCTTGTGTTTACAAGAAAGTGAGTGGAAGCGCAGTAGTATTCCTAGTGTTGTATGTCAAAGACATACTTCTGATCAGGAATGATATACCGAACTTGCAGTCAGTAAAGACTTGGTTATCCAAGTACTTCTCCATGAAGGACTTAGAGGAAGCAGCCTACATCCTTGGAATAAATATCTATCGTGATAGATCATTTAGGTTGCTCAAACTAAGTCAAAGTCCATAGACAAAGTACTGAACACAATCAGTATAGAAAAAATCCAAGAAGGGATTTCTTCTGATGGCATATGGTGTCTATCTCTATAAGGATATGTGTCATTAACCACACAATGAGAGAGATAGAATGAAGAGGATCCCACATGCTTCAGCAAGTGGATCCATCTTGTATGCTCAAATTGATATCTAATGTGCATTTAGCACTTGTAGTGGATATCAATCAAGCTCAAGTGAGCAATATGTTATGTACGTAGATTGATTTCTTATGTTCATTCAGCACTGTAGAAGATATCAACTAAATCCAAGTGAATGACCCTAGATGAGTGTTAATAGACATTCTTAAGTACTTGAAAAAGACTTAAGAATATATATATTCTTGGATTATGGAGGAAAGATAAGCTCACTATAAGAGACTACAATGACACTATTTCCAAACAAGAAAAGGATGATTATAGTTTGCAATTTGGGATTACACAATTTTGTCTCAATGTAACTGCAGTGAGCTGGAAGAGCTTGAATCAGTGTACTGCAGCGAATTCTATGATTGATGCTGAGTGTATCGCATTTTTAATGTTGCCGTGTAGGCGGTTTGGATCAAGAAATTCATTACTAAACTTGACGTGATTTCAAGCATTGCTAATCCAGTATAGTTGTACTGCGATAACAATGGAGCCATTGTTGTAGCTGAGGAATCACGGTCTCACCAGTAATCCAAACACTTACTTAGTTGATTCAATCTGATCTAAAGGATCGATAAGAAAAGGGAATGTGCAGATTTCCAGAATACCTACTAACCCACTATTGAAGTTTCTGTGTTAGTAGAAGCATGATGGGCACTTGGGTCATTCAATGTTGAGTGTATGAATGACTGGCTATAGTGCAGGCACTTGGGTCATTCAATGTTGAGTACATGAATGATTGGCTATAGTGCAAGTGGGAGATTGTTGGAGTAGGTGCCCTAGAGCCAATCAATTGTTGTAGAATTGATTCTTTGTAATAATGTTCATTAATCATTAGAACGCATTTTATTCTATATCGCATAAATCATTATTATTACAATATGTATTTATATATGTCCTTAGAATGGTAGAATCGTGACGAGGGTATCAAGTGTTTCAAATCTTGATAGTGAGAACCTTATGAGCACATATAGTGGCCATTCTAGAAACGTCGGTAGCCTCAGTATTATTTTAAAGTAAAGGCACTGTAATACCCAAGATGTCAAAGGTATGTTCCTAACTCAAAATAGTCCTTTAAATGTTAATTTTATGTTAAAAAGCATAAAATCTAACTAAGGGCAAAATAGTCAATTCATTTGGAACGGTATGAATCAATTATCCATAGAGAGGCTTAGGGGCAAAATGGTTATTTTGCCTATGGATAAGCATTGAAAAATTCAAGGATGAGTAGGCTTCATTGCCTTATTAATTAAGTAATAATTATGTCTAGTGTGAAATGACCAAAATGCCCTTATATGAAGAATTAAGTACTTATGAGTTATACAATTAAAATAATTGGGCCAATTGCATAATTTTAGAAAATAAATGAAATATTTTCCTATAAATGAGATGAAATTCGTTCAAGCCAAAGGAGAGAGCCTTTCTTCAACATTTCTTCCATTTTCTCTCAAATCTTCCATGAAACAAGCTTTCTTTCTCTAAGTTTTAAAGGAGTTTTGCTTAATTTTTCAAGGAGAACAAGATAGGAGCCTTGGATCTTCAATTAGAAGGGTTTAAGGTAAGGATTAAAAACTTTAGTTTTGATGTGATTTGAAGATTTGAAGTAGATGTTGAGGTATAATGTTATATATGTAGGATTAAGGTGTAAAAGAAGTCAAAGGCAAAGGATTTTTTGGAGGAAGTCTTTAAAAAGGTAAGGAAGAACCTCCCATGACTTTAGGGTTTATGCTAGGGTTTGTAGATTTTTATGAAACCTTAAATTAAAGCTTTAAGGCATAGAATTAGTTGATGGCAAGTGTAGTTGAACTCATTTATTCTACTTATTGCCTTGAATTCATTATACATGAAGTTATTGCTATTTATGTTTTATGAGTTGTGATGTTTGATTGAAGAAAATGAAGTGTGGATACTGATTGTGGAAAAAATTGTAGTATTGGAGGCCACATGGTGTTGAATGATTGCTATTAGAAGTGTTGATGTGTTGTTTGCATTAGCTTACAATGTTATAGCAATAATGGATGATTCTGGGAATGAGATTTTACACTTCCTTTAAGATGTTAAAGACTATTAAGGGGAGGTTTATTTGATCCATAAGTTAACCTATTGGTTAATGTCAATAGGAATTGATGTGGCATAGTAAATATGAAAATTCGGATTTAGTGGGCTTAGGGGTTTTGTTAACCCTGCTTCAGTATTTCGACCATAACTTGAGTTATAAAAATCTAAATGAGATGATTATTGAAGCATTAGAAAGCTAAGACACATACCTATAACTTTTATGTTTATGCCAAGAGCCAATTCGTTTAAGGAAAGGATGGAAAATGGCCTGAAGCATAAACTGGTTATTAAAGTTTAAGATTTAACATAATCAATTCTTATGATTATGAATTGATTATTAATGTATTATTGTAATTATGCCATGTACTAATGTTTACCCATTAGTTAGAGGATCTTTGAAAGATATACATGGTCATGATGTCAATGCATAATTAATGTTATGAAATGGCATGAAGATGCAATGTAATACATGTTTTAAGATGATGTATGTGAGCAAGAGGTAATGTAAATGGGTTGATAATCCATAGATGAATTAAAAGTATTAAGCTCACCAAAATATGTATTTACATGCCATAAGATGTTAGAAATGTAAATAGACATGATAGAGATGCATATAGACATGATGGAAAACGCGTAAGCATATCCTCGTATATCGGTTGAGGAAAGATGAATATATGCTTTAGATGCTAAATAACGCGTAAGCACGCCTCCCGATGATATGAGCTGTAGATGAAATTTGAAGCTAGATGATATGAAGTGCTTAAGATGCTAAGAAAGGTCCGATCGGCTCGATGTTAAATGTTTCATATGCATTTAGTTGCATTACATGAGTTATGATGTTATTTACATCATGAGATGATTTATACTCATGTTAGATGATTTTATATGTTATGTCATAACATGTGATGTGTGTGTACTATGTTTACATACTTATTTGTATGTGTACACATTGATGTTTATCTAGCCATGGGATAAAATGATGAAAAGCATATGAATTAGTAATAAAAGGGGAAGTATCCCTAGATGTAAAAGATAAGTGATGTGTTAATAAATATGTTTAAATAAAGATCAAATAGTACATTCAGAATGAAACGGATCATTCCTTACTGAGCGATTAGCGCTCACCCTTTCATTGTTGATTGCTTTGCAGGTAGACTAGAAGCGAGGGATGCTAGAGATAGCGGGACTACACGTGAGGGGAGATGATTTATTGTCATCTCGATGTTTTTATCTTGATGTAAATAATGTAAATGATAAATATTTGTGAAATACCTTTGGAAGCTTCCACCTTATAAATATGTTTTGATTGTATAATTTCTTAAAGTTTGTAAATTATAAGTTTGGATCCTGCGTGACATTTTATATGCATGTTTTGGATATTATTATTATTATCCTTGCACAGATTTTTTCTAAATACAACTCGTTCTCCAGACATGTATCCTCGGGATTCTCATTGAGGGATATTCAGAGGATACCTAACTGGAAGGGGGTTTTACAGGCACAGATAATACGGTAAGGCTATCATAGTGTTGAACGACCCTGTTGAAATGTAGTGACTGATCTCACTTGCTAAGGTTGTTTGGTGACAACCTGGTGCAACACATGTGTGCTTGCTATAGGCGGATACACTATAGCAAGTTCACTGGACTGACCCACCAGAGGATTCCATATGGATGGTAACCCTTGTGTCTATGGAACAAATCCTCTAACGAATGGTGGTGCATGTGATCCTTAGACTTGAGATCACCGGAGCACCTTGTGCACAGATTGGTGTAGTTTGACACTGGCTAACACAGTTCTTTTCAGAGCTGTCAATACGATGGTGATTGGCTGCATCATGGGGTGTATCAAGACTATGGTGGATTGACAGAGGACTCATCACTCCCGGGTATGTGAGAGGTTATCTCACGGCGCAATTCTATATATGGCAATGTAACGCCCCACTTGAGGTAGGTAGTTAATGCTTCTTCTTTTGCTGTTTTTGAGTTGATTCCTTAGTATTATTGTTTGGTTGGCCTTAGAGTGATATGTTGAACACTTGCCTTGAAATTGGTTGAAAATAGAAGAAGTTTAGTGTTTCAGGCTTCACTGGGGCGAAGAATAATCCTCGCCGCGGCGAAGCAGTGTTGAAGCCTCGGGGAAGCTGCTTGACAGTTTTGCCGTGGCGACGTGCCAACCAAAATGTTTGTTAAGTTTTAGATATTTTCTTCCCTAAGGGCAATTTGACCATTCTACCCCTAATTAGTAGGAAAAGTGGGGAGTAATATGTAAGGAATTTTCATGGAGAATATGTTGATATGGGGTGTGGTTGTAATGAATCAAAGGATATAGGTGGAATTCCCAAGGAAGAGTAAGGGCAAAATGGGAATGCTTGTGCATAAATTTCATTAAAAGGAATTAAGTCATTGCAAACCCTTCATTCTTCTTCTCCATCGCCACTCTCCTTTCTTACTTCCTCTCAAATTCTCTTTCTTTTGTTCAAGGATTTTTAGAGGGCTTTTGGAGTGATTTGGGGTAGAAAATCAATCTAAGGCATCCTAAGGTAAGGATTCTTGCTTTGGATGTGAAGTTTTGTGAGATTTTGAGTATATTTGAATATTGAGGGATTTTGTTCATTTGTTTAAAAAGTAGAGAAAAAGTCAAGCAAACCAAGAGAAAGGAAGAGCTAGTGAGATCTCTCCATAACAAGTAAGTAAATCCCAACCCAAGAGAGATTTGAGAATTTTCTTGATTAGGGTTTTAATAACAATTATGGATGTATGTTATATACATGTTATATGCTATGTTATTGAGTCTTAAATGGAGATTATTATTGCTTTGTGATTGTTCATACATTTCAAGTATAAGAAGTGAGATGTGGATTGGAAAGGTAGTTTGAGATGGAATTGAAGGATATTGAGAAATCATTTTTGGAAGTGTCATTCTTTGGCAGGAATTATGGCTATGTGAGGGAGTTTTTCCCTATTTTGGATGGTTAGAGAAAGACATAGAATTGTTGTTATAGTAGAGTTTTGTTATGCACTTGAGTTGTTTGATGAAATGCCTAATAGAGGTTTGAGTATGAGTAGTGAACCTTAATTCTTGCAACATTGCATGTTGGCATTTCATAAGTGCATTAGTGGAGATGAACCATCCATAGGCATTAATTGTGCATTGAGAAGTGACTTAAGAAAGAGTAGGAAACTTTGTGTATGCATTTGCTCTAAGAGTAGAGAACTTTGTGGATGCAACTACTCTAAGGGTAGAGAGAATGAGAAGTGCTAGAGTAGAGTGAATGAGAAGAGTATTAGAAATGGGTTGATGCTTTGTGATCATCACCCGCGATTATGAGAATCGGGTTGATGCTTTGTGATCATCACCCGATTAGTTATTAGAATCGGGTTGATGCTTTGTGATCATCACCCGATTAGTTATTAGAATCGGGTTGATGCTTTGTGATCATCACCCGATTAGTTATTAGAAACAGGTTGATGCTTTGTGACCGTCACCCGAAAGTCATGAGGACTGGGTAGGTGCTTTGTGGTCTCCATCTGATAGTTACGAAAATCGAGTAGGTGCTTCGTGATCCCCACTCAGTAGTCACTAAGAACGGGTTGGTGCTGTGTGAACTCCACCCGACAATCATGAAGAGTGAGATGGTGCTGTGTGAATGCCATCCTGCCGTACCTCCAGTAAGATGAGGCCATGACATTTAGTAGGAAACAACAGAAAGTGTGAGGAAAAAATTAAGAGAAATGCATACGGGGATAAACAGATAGAGGGTTTACTTATTGAGCATTATTTTGTGCTCACCCCGTTATTTTCCTTTGTGGATGCAGGATCTAGGTGATGAAGTAGTCGAAGGGGCGTCGGCAAGCGAGGAGCAATAGCTACACTGTTTCCCCTGTTTTTTGTTTTTTTAAATGGCTTTTTGTAAATGATGATCTTTGTGTATAAAAGACTTATTACATATAATAAAAAGAAAAGTTTTGGGCCCATTTTCTATTGTTATTATGCATGCATTGTACTAGTTTCTGACAATTATTACGACAATGACATTAAAAGCGTAGCCCGCAGTGGGGCCGAGTTATTCACGCTATCCGAGTTTATAATATGAGTCATTGGTCCGGAAACCGAATACATAATATCGAGAGTAACCGAAGGTTGACACTATTTCTATGCCTTCGTCTCGTCGAGATAACGTATGATGAAAGGATCGAATTGTACGGTAACCATATCGTTGACAGGTAGCTATTTTGCTGAATCCGAATCTATCGGGTGGCCATGATGCCTTGCTTGGGGCCAATCTTGGTATGTGTATAGTGAGACGATTAATTGGTGTTAATAGCGATACTATACACTGCCGGTATGATGAGGAGCCTATGGGTCACACACATGGAAGATAATTTAAGACTCAGGAAGAAAAAAGGGAGATTTCGTCTTTTTAGGCGAAAGGGTATTTTGGAATTTTACAGTGCAATTAAATTTGCTGAGGTCGTAGCCTTTATTTAATTTATTAGAAAAATTAAATAAATGAAATTATGTTTAAATATGTGTTCACATATATTTAATTAAATCATCATTATTGTTAAATGTTAATATATAGATTAAATATATATTAATTGAGTTTAATTGAGACAATGATGAAATAAAAAAATATATATATATCTAAGTGGGAGTGTTTTGTAACATGGGTGTTTGGGTTGGAGCCCAAGCCTATTCCATATGGGAATAGGGCATTAAAGTTTTACCATAAAAGAAAAAAGATTATTTGTAAAACATGAGAAGTTTTTCGTTACACTCATTTGATTGAAAAAGGAAAAACCCCATAGCCCCTTAAACACTCTCCCACGGCAAAATTCATTTTGCCCAAAAATCAATTCATTTGATTTTTCTTCTTTGATCTTAAAGCTAAGGAGGATCTAGCAGATCCCCCCTTAGTTCTTTGTGATTATCTTTGTGTGGACTTCATAAGTTGGATCCTACGCTTGGGTCGGTAGCAAATACGTACAAGGACTATTTTGGAGGAGTCTCCAAACGTGCATATGTTATTCTAAACTCTTGATTAACCTTTTGTGCAGATTTTACTTTAATATAAATTCTAAAATTATACCCTTGATCTTGGCTCATGTAAACGATCATTGTATTATATTTTTTTTGTTTCTGCTGCATATATGGATCATTTACTAACACTCACTACTAATATGATGAGGAGTCTTCGAGTCACACACATAGAAGATAGAAAAAGGATAAGTATGTGAGAAGGGTATTTCATTTTTTAGGATGAAAGGGTACTTTAGTAAATTCACAATGCAATTAGATTTGTTGAGGTCATTGCCTATATTTATTTTCATGTGGAAATTAAAATAAGTGAGATTGTGTGTTTAAATAGATATATATAATATATGTGTGTGTGTGTGTGTATTTAAATGTTATATTATTAATTAATATTGATATTTAAAATAATATTAATATTAATAAAAATAAAATCAATTCAAATTCAAATTTGAAATTAAAATACCATGTTTAGAATTACCTTGAATTGGTAATGGAATTAATATAATCTAAATATGAAATTAGTATAAGACTATTCCATATTAGATTAGGGTTTTATTTTGTTGCACTATTTAAGTGCAACTTAAATTAAAACAAATAATTCAATTAAAAAAAAAAAAAAACCCTACCTGCCCTCTCTCTCTCTGTCTCCCAAAACTGTGAACACCCTAGATTGGAGAAGTGAATTTTTCAACAGAAAAATTCTGCACTATCATCCTTGTACCAATCGATTTGGCTAGCACAACAAACCCTTTGGTGATTGTCATCCTGTCTTCATGTGGATACTGAACGTTTATTCCTATCTTGGAGTGGAAGTGATACAAATCAAAGTGAAGGAGCCTCCAAATGCTGGTATGAAAGTTTATTAATCATTTAATATATATTTCATATGCACACAATGTAAAACGAGTATAAGGATCGTAAGGTTTTGGTTTGTGGATCAAGAATTTTTTTTATATTCTATTATGTTCACTTGATCCATAAACGTACAGTATGTGGTCCACTAACAGTTAAAGCCAGAGGTGGTTATTCATACTTTATCACATTTACTGATGACTTCAATAGATATGACTTTGTCTATTTTATGAGACATAAATCTAAAGTCTTTGATAAATTCAAAGAATTTAAGAATGAAGTACAAAATATGTTGGGCAAGATTATTAAAGCTCTTCGGTCAAATCAAGCTAATGAATACTTGAGCTCTGGGTTTTATGAATACCTGAAGGAGTGTGGGATAGTATCACAACTCACTCCTCCTTATACACCCCAACACAATGGTGTGTCTGAAAGGAGGAATAGGACCTTGTTTGATATGGTCAAGTCTATGATAAGCTTTAGTGATCTACTCGCATCATTCTGGGGTTATGCCCTAAAGACTGTGACTCACGTACTGAACCATGTGCCATCAAAGTCCATTGATAAGACTCCATATGAACCATGGAGTGGGCTTTTGCCCAACTTGTCTTATCAGAAGCTTTGGGGTTGTGAAGCTTATGTCAGGAAATTGACTTCAAACAAGCTATGCCTGAAATCTAATAAATGTATATTTGTGGGGTATCCTAAGGAGACCAAAGGATACTATTAGCACAAAATTTTTGTTGCTCATATTGGTGTCTTCTTAGAGAAGGAATTTCTTCTAAGAGGTACTAGTGGAAGAATAGTAAAACTCGATGAAGTTCTAGTACCATAGGATACATGTAGGTTTATGGATCGAGTGAACGCAATGGAATACAAAAATTTCCTGATCCACAACCAGGAACCCTAAGATCTTTATACCCGTTTTACATTGTTTACATGTGAAATATATATTAAAGAATTAATATAGTTTCATATTAGCATTTGGAGGCTCTTTCAAATTGATTTGAATTGTTTCCACTCCAAGATAGGAATGAATTTCTGGTATCCACATGAAGACAGGACGTCGATCACCAAGGGGCTCGATGTGCTAGCCAAACCCGATTGGTTCAAGGATGAAAGTCCTGAGTTTTTCTCTTGAAAAAATTTTCTCCTTCAACTATAGGTGTCCACAGTTTTGGAAGAGTGAGAAAGAGAGTGGGCGGCTAGGGTTTGTATGTTTTAGTTTTAATTGAATTAATTGTGTTTTGATTTTTAGTTGCACTTTAAATATTACACAAATCAAAACCCTAATTTAATATGGACTTTGCAATCAACTAATTCCATATTTAGATTAGACTTATTCCATTCCCAAATCAAGGTAATTCCACACATGGCAGTTTTAATTCAAATTTGATTTTGATTTTTATATTATCTTTATTAATATTAATATTAATTAAATATCAATATTAATTAATAATATAACATATATATATAAATACACAGTCTCACTTATTTTAATTTTCATGTAAAATTAAATATAGGCAACGACCTTATCAAATTTAATTGCGATGTGAGATTACCATAATACCCTTTCATTTTAAAAGACAAAAGTACCCTTCTAACTTATTTATGTTTGATATGTTTTCTATGTGTGTTACCCGAAGGCTCCTCATCATATAGGCAGTGGGTAGTATCACGATTGACACTCAATCAATCGTCTCACTAAACACAAACCAAGATTGGCCTCTAACAAGGCATCATGGCCACCCAATAGATTCATATTCAGTGAAACAGCTTACCTATCAACAATATGGTTACTATGCAATCAAATCCTTTCATCATACTCTATCTCATCAAGGTTGAGGTACAGAAGTAGTATCAACCTCATATATCCTTGATCTCTTTGTCTCGGTTACTAGGCCAACGACCAGAATGGATTGGACTAAGCCAAAACTCAATCCCATAGTGGCCACAGATTTAGTGTCGTTGCCATTTACCGGATTGCTTAGTGAGATAATTTCTTTCAGGAGTGATGAATCCTTTGTCAATCCATCATAATTTTAATGCATTTCTCAATGTAGTCAATCACTACCATTCTAATAGCTTTGAATAGAACTCGTTGGGCTAGTGTCAAATGTTAGAGTAGGTGCCTTAGAGCCAATCAATTATTGCAGTATTAACTCCTTGTAATCATGTTTAATTATCAATAAAGGCATCTATCTATATCATGTGAACTGATTATGTTCATATAAGAAAATGGTATATGTCCTTAGGATGGTAAAATCGTGACAATGGTATCGAGTGTTTGAAATCTCAATAGTGAGAACCTTATGAGCACATATGGTGGCCATTCTAGAAACATCTGTAGCCCTAGTATTATCCTGACCTAGGGCACAGATAATATGGTAAGGCTATCATAGTATTGAATGACCCTATCAAAAGACTGTGATAGATCTCACTTGTCAAGGTTGTTTGGTGACAACCTGGTACAACATATGGGTGCTTGCTGTAAGCAAGTTCACTAGACTGACCCATTAGAGGATTCCACATAGATGGTTACCCCAGTGTCTGTGGAACAAATCCTCCAACGAATGGTGGTGCATGTAATCCTTAGACTTGAGATCATCGGAGCGCCTTGTGCACTGATTGGTGTAGTTTGACACTAGCCCAATGTAGTCCTATCAGGACTATTAGAGTAAGTGATTGATGTCGAAAAGGCAGCGGAGAAAACACAAATTAAAAAAAAAAATCAATCACTTTCTACGCAAAGATCTGGGTATAGATCAAATTGCTTACATGTTAATAAACAGAAAATCTATACAATATAAATCATAGTAAATAATCAATACAAGGATTAAGAACACATTACCAACGTTTGGAGGCTTCTTTAATACTTTGATTTTGCTTGTCAATTCAAGAAGAGAATCACACGAACATTGTAACGCTCACATGGAGGTACATAATTTAATTTATGGTCTTATACCTTTAGTTGATTTTTGCTAAAGTTATTTTGAGAAAATGTGAAGAAAATGCCTTAAACTTGCATTAAGGGTAAAATGGTTTTTTCACTCAAAATTAGTTGAAATTGTGGGGAGTGAAAAGAGATAGAATTTCATGGAGAATGCAATAAAAATGAGGGCACTATGGTAATTTACTAAGGGACATAGATAGAATTTTAAAGAAAGTGCAAAGGCAAAATGGGAAACTATATATAGTTTTTATGTTATATCAAACTGAACAGTGAAACCCTAGCCACTCTTACCCATATGCACGCCACTTTCACCTCCATATTCTCTCAAATTCTTCAAGTCTTCTTCTAAGGAAATTCATAGGTTTTGGGTGTTTTTGAGTGGATTTTCAATCTTAAGCTTCTATAGGTAAGATCCTTGCACTAAGAAGTGAATTTTAGTTTTTAAGGTGTTGATTTTGATGGTTTATGCTCATAGGATTTAAGAGGAAGAGAGTTGTTCAAAGGAGATTCTTAAAGGGTTGAATTTGCTCATATCAAAGGTAAGTAAATCCTACCCTAAGTATATTTTAAGTTATGTTGTGTAAAGAACTTTCTTTATGCATATATATGTGTTATATTTATAATTGTTGATGGATTTGGTGTTGAATAATGATTAGAACCTATCCATGAGAAGTTGTGTTGGTGTAGTTGTTATTTGATGAATGTTTGGATGAGATTTGGAAGAATTGAAGTGAAAATTTCGAATTGTGTATTTTGGGCAGATTTGGTGTTAATTATGGAGGAGTTTATTCCAAATTTTTGGTGGCCCAAAATAGAGATAAAAGTGTAGCCAAATTAGTGTTGATTTGTGCACATGAATTTTTTGATGAAATGCCAAGGAGAAGTGCATGTATGAGTATGATTATGTGTTTGCAGATGGTAGAGAATGACACGTTTCCATTTCATAATGCATAATTTCATTTAAATATGTGAATTTAGAAAGAATTATAAGCATGAAACCAATGCCCTAAAATATGTTAAAGAGAAAATAGAAAGAAATGAGAATATTAAAGATATTCAAATCTGATTTTTTCTTAAAGAAGTGTAAAAAAAGATAAAAAGAAGAGAAGGTTGTTGCGATGGGGAGCCATGAGTGACATAGTCCCACATGCACGCCGCCTTTAGTGAACAGCGTCAGAATTCAGAAAGAAGAATTGTACAGTTTGTTAGAAGTGTGTGTGGATGAGGACTGTACCCAGAATTAGAGAATTCACTCACATGGCCAAGGCTCCAAATCCATGCCTCAACCAAGTCTTATCGGCAAGAATAGAAAGAAAGAAAGCAAGAATAGAAAGAAAGAGTAGAAAGAAAGAAAGAAGAGAAAGAAGAGAAAGAAAGAAGGGAAAAGAAAGAAAGAAAAGAAATAATAGAAAGAAATAAAGAAAAAGAAAAAGAAAACAGAATAAGAAAAATAGAAAAGAAAATGCATAATTTATGCATTTGTGCATTTGCATCATGAATATGCATAATATCATGCTCATTATCATGGGTAGTGAAAAATTTAGAAAACAGAGAGCAAAACAGAAAAAGAATAGAGAAAGAACAGAGAAAGAATAGAGAGAAGAGTAGGGAAAGAACAGAGAATAATCGGGAAATGTGATGTAAGAAAAGAAAATTCAAAATTTTAAGCAATGGAGAGAGAGAAGGGTAGCATAGTGGGTTTACTTACTGAGCCATTAGTGCTCACTCTGTTATTTTTAATGTTTTGCAGGTAATAGGTGAGTTGCGGTCGCTCGGAACGTCACACAGTGGAAAGGTCGGGCTACATTGTCAAGTTGCTATTTTTAAGAATATTTTGTAAATATTTGTATATGAAGAAAAATTAAATATGGGCTCATACTTTATTACTCATATATATATGTGTATTTTCTTATATATATTTTTAATGAGTTTTAGTGATTATTTTACGAGTATACTAGCTAGAAAGAAAGCATTACATTTTTGGTATCAAAGCAAAGGTTTTGGGATTTGACAGTCTGCCTCTCCTGCCATGTTGGTGTTCCATAGCCGACTGCTGTAAGTTAATTCTTTCCTTACTTGTAGTAGATGAGTGAATTGAGTTGACTAAAAGTGTTGGTTTATATAGATGAGATGTAGAACCCGAGGAAGCAGTAGGAAGGAAATGAGCACGGATGAACCTTCCAACCCTCCAAAATCTACTCTCCTTGTCCTCGATGAAGCAAGGATTTGTAATATTATATAGTAACTCTTGGTAGAAAATCAGGAAGGCTCCTTACCAAAGAGAGTTGGGACCCCGGTGATTGTACCGACCCCTAGAGAAGAGAGAGAGAGGCCAGTACCCCCAGTAGTGCAAAATCATATTTAGTCAATTTATGGGTTGCCTAGTCAACACCAACCATCTGTAATGCTTTCTTTCTAGCTAGTATACTGGTAAAATAATTAATAAATCTCATTAACAATATATATATAAGAAAATACACATATATACGAGTAACAAAGTATGGGCCCATATTTAATTTTTCTTTATATACAAATATTCTCAAAATAGCAATGTGACAGTGTAGCCCAACCCATCCACTACGCGATGTTCCGTGCGACCGCAACTCACCTATTACTTGCAAAAACATTAAAAACAACAGAGTAAGCACTAATTGCTCAGTAAGTAAAACCGCTATGCTACCCTTCTCTCTCTGCTGCTTAAAATTTCGAATTTTCTTTCCTTACATCACATTTCCTGATTATTCTCTATTCTTTCCCTGTTCTTCTCTCTGTTCTTTCTCTATTCTTTCTCTGTTTTGCTCTCTGTTTTCTAAATTTTTCACTACCCATGATAATGAGCATGGTATTATGCATATTCATGATGCAAATGCACAAATGCATAAATTATGCATTTTCTTTTCTATTTTTCTTATTTTGTTTTTCTGTTTGTTTTTCTTTATTTCTTTCTTTCTTTTCTAATCTTTCTTTCTTTTCTATATTTTTTTTTTTTTTCTATTCTTGCCGATCTGACTCAGTTGAGGCATGGATTTGGAGCCTTGGCCGTGTGAGTGAATTCTCTAGTGCACAGTCCTCACCCACACACACTTCTAACGGACTGTACATTTCTTCTTTCTGAATTCTGAGGCCGCTCACTAAAGGCGGCGTGCATGTGGGACTATGTCACTCACGGGCCGCCATCGCAACAACGTTTTCTTCTTTTTATCTTTTTACACTTCCTCAGGTAAAATTTCAGATTTGAATACCTTTAATATTCTCATTTATTTCTATTTTCTCTTTAACATATTTTAGGGCTTTTTCATGCTCTTGCGAATATATATGCATGTAGATGGTTTCATGCTTATAATTCTTTCTAAATTTATATATTTAAATGCAATTATGCATTATGGAATGCCAACATGTCATTCTCTACCATCTACAAACACATCCCAAGGTAACACATAATCATACTTATACATGCACTTCTCCTTGGCATTTTATCAAACAATTCATGTGCACAAATCAACATTAATTTGGCTACACTTCTATTTCTATTTTAGGCCACCAAAAACTTGGAATAAACTCCTCCTTAATTAACTCCAAGTCTGCCCAAAATACACACTTCAAATTTTTCACTTCAACTCTTCCAAATCTCAACCAAACATTCATCAAGTATCACATACACCAACCCAACTTCTCATGGATAGATTCTAATTATTATTCAAAACCAAATCCATCAATAATTCCACATATATATGCACAAAGAAAATTCTCTACACAACATAACTTAAATCACACTTAGGGTTGGATTTACTTACCTTTGATATGAGCAAATTCAACCCTTTAAGAATCTCCTTTGATCAACTCTCTTCCTCTTAAATCCTATGAGCATAAACCATCAAAATCAACACTTTAAAAACTAAAATTCACTTCTTAGTGCAAGGATCTTACCTATAGAAGCTTAAGATTGAAAATCCACTCAAAAACACCCAAAACCTTTGAATTTCCTTTGAGGAAGAATTGAAGAATTTGAGAGAATATGGAGGTGAAAGTGGCGTGCATATGGGTAAGAGTGGCTAGGGTTTCACTCTTCAATTTGATATAACGTAAAAATGATATATAGTTTCCCATTTTGCCCTTGCACTTGCTTTAAAATTCTATCTATGTCCCTTAGTCAATTACCATAATGCCCTCATTTTTATTGCATTCTCCATGAAATTCTATCTCTTTTCACTCCTCACAAGGTGATGCATGTTTCCTACAACATGCAAATGTAGCAAGTATACTAGTCGCACAAAGTAATAAAGTGATGAGTGAGTATCGTTCCCACAAGGATAGTGTTACTAAGTACCGATTTCCCTATTTTAAGTCCTAATTAAAGCAACAATAAATTGGATTGATGGAAGATTAACAAACTAAATACAAATGCAAAACCTAACAACTTAACTAATTAAACAATGCTAAAAAAATGCTACGGTGTTGATTTCACCTAGATACGCTAACCCAAATCATAGAATCTATTACCTAAGTTCTAATTCCTTGATTGAAAATCGAATTCCTTAAGTTGTAAAACATACCTTCTCAGGCCACGTTTCCCTACTTATCCCTATTAAGCTTCCGCACCCAACAAATTGAAGATTAATAGTTCAAAGTCTTTTAAGCTTTATGGAATTTCATCTAGATTTCATAGATCGCTAAACCTATCTCTAGCGTTTGCTAATCTATGGTATTTATCCCAAGAGGCACAAACACAAATCACTTCTCAGTCTCATTGTGAACAACACACATTTGAATGGTGATCAAGCATCCAAAAGTCATTAAGCAAAGAGATAAACACTCAATCATGAAATTAAAACTCAAAGCAAATCAATTCACATAAATTTGAATCATTGTATCACGATTACATCAAACCCTAGCTAAACAACTCAGTTCATACAAAAAAACGAAATAAAAGAACAAAAACAAACTGAATCAAGATTTATCATTGGAAAACAAGCAAAAGATGGAGAAATCTTCTCTAATTTGAAGCCCAAATCTTCAATAATCTTCTCCTTCCATGAGCTGCCTCCCAAATGACGAACCAAGACTCCTTTCTCTTCCTTTTCGCTCTAATTTATACCTCTCTCACTTAAGGACGAAGCCCTAGCAAGCCAAAATGCGTCGTTTTATTTTTACATCTGATGCAGGTTTCGCCGCGGTGAAGCTTTTTCCTCGCTGCGGTGAAGCCTTTCGGGCTAAATTTGAGCATGATATTTTCTGAATCTAGAAAAGTGTTAAACATATGAATTGTATCCCTTTCAATTATATTTCTGGTCGTTCAAGAATCAGCACAATCCGAGGTCTACAGCTCAAGTTATGGCAAAAATACTGAAGCACGTCCAAAGACATTTTTCTTCAGTTCCCAGCGTACTTTTCACGACTTCAAGCCAAGTTTTCACCTTTGTCCAGTCAGAATTAGGAAAAACCCAAAACATGAACGTTGTAGCTCTTCTTCTTAGATTTCCAAAGCTTCTAAATTCAGGTCATTCCGAGTTTCCAAGCTCAAGTTACACAATTTACGCTCAAAACTGTCATTTATGCTAAAAATCATCGTTTAGGCCTACAAAGACAAATTAATAGAATTAGGTAGCAATTATGGCCCAAATTGTATGAAAAGTATCCTAAATCCTATCAAAATTCAATGCAAAATCATAGTGTAAAATATGATTGTCAACTACCCCCAGACTTAAGATTTGCTCGTCCTCGAGCAAAAAGGAATAAAAACTCAAAGAAAGAAAATCAACAAAACTCAAAATGAACAAACAAAGATTAGACTCAAACTCAACACAAGAATTGCCTAGAATTTATGCAAGTCTCAAGGGTTGTTGAAAAATTATTACTAGAAAATGTTCAACACTCCAAGAAGTTATAAGTTGCATCGACTATCTTTCTCTATTAGTCCCCTGAGTAGGTGATCTCCACTTCAGTCCACATTCCGACTCCCGGATTATTTTATGCAGAAATCTAAAGTTTATCAAATGGTGGCAGACTCCATAAGCCTAAATATCGAACTACTCTCCACTAATGAGGACTAAACACAGATGAGAATCAAAAGGTCTTTAAAAGCTTGTAACGTTAGGCTCAGGTCATGGGCTCCAAGGAAAAGGATAGGATAAACAAAGTAAGAGAACTCGGTTTTCCTCATGCAAACACTAAGAGCTACATCAATCTTTACTTTCTTTCTCAACCACCAATCAAAGTATCAACCATTTTACAACCCTCAAACTTGTGCATTTCTTATTTTTGATTTTGAATCGAACTAAAGAATTTTTTTCCTTCTTCTTCTTTTTTTTTTTTTTTTTTTTTTGAAATTAACAAATATTTACAACACCATTGAGGTCTCTGGCCCCTTCTTCGTGCCATTTTTGCAACCCCCAAACTTAAGATTTTGGTCCATCACTTATTCACACACCTCTCAAAGCTCTTTTGTGTCATACATTTGGTCCATAATTCTCCTAAAGGGTATGATAAAGTGTTTAGGGTATAGGGATTGGACAATTTTTGGTTTGCAAGGAAAATAAGGCAATGATAATCTCATAAGGCTCAAATGGGTGACTAGGGAAAGATTCATTCATGAATCGGCTGGAAAGGCTCAAACGTTCCAAAAAATGCCTAAATCATTTCCTCAACAACGTCTAATCCTAGAATTTCGCCTCAAGCACTTCTCTACTAGGTTCTAGAGTCCACCAACATTATCAAACTTCACCTAACCACATAAAATGTTTCTAAGCATGCCGAAAAAATGAAAATGGTGGATGAACCACTCAACAAACCTCAATCAAAATTCAGTCAATAAACCTAAACTTGAAGCAATGCTTAACATTTTCCAAGAATAATATCCCAACAATTCAAGTTTCATCATAGACTTATGCAGT
Organism: Pistacia atlantica; assembly: GCA_026229545.1. Classification (NCBI taxonomy): domain Eukaryota; kingdom Viridiplantae; phylum Streptophyta; class Magnoliopsida; order Sapindales; family Anacardiaceae; genus Pistacia; species Pistacia atlantica. The sequence continues at coordinate 22,932,516 of JAPEIT010000014.1, forward strand.
TCATAATCGGCAAAAACAATCAAACTAAAGAAAATAACTAAAGTTTTTTTTTTTTTTTCCGTTTAAGGTGTACGTGGCGTTGTTATACCAGAGGTTGCCAAGTACTACTAGGCAGTTTTTAAGGCGGGTTCTGGTTTCCAGCCCGTATACCCTTAAACCAAGCTTTATTTCTATTTCCTACCCCCAAACTTAAAATGACATTGTCCCCAATGTCACATCATGCACATCCAAGGAATAGAAAAACAAAAGTAAAGGTTACAAGATACTCCCCTGACTAATCTGTAAAGGCCGATTTTTGTGCAACATCCTGGCATCCATTCCTTGGCTTCCTCATCATCATCATCTGTCAAACAAATGAAAGTCTATGGTGCCAAATGTGTTAGATACCCTTACTGATTAATATGAAAGAATTACATCCTAATCTCCACCTTATTGAACTAAACCTAAAATCTAAACAAAAACAAATAAAGAGCCAAAAACTAGGAAATCAACATCAATTCCTACTTACAAAACATAAAGAAATAAAAACAAAAACTAAAAAGAAAAGTGCTTCAGGAAAATTTTCGCAAAAATGAAATGTCACGCGACTATTAAAAGAAAACAGACTTCGCTGCGGCGAGGAATAGACTTCGCCGTGGCGAAGTCCTTCATGATAAAACCCTAAATTCAAACCCAGTCGTCACCGAGGCAATGACAAATTCTTCACCGCGGCGAAAAATTATAGGAGCTGCAACATTTTTCAGGGTACTTCGCCCCGGCGAAGAACAATCTTTGCCGCGGCAAAGTCTGGAGCATTTTGTTTCCTCTTCCTTAAATTCAAACTTCACCTGAAACACCCAAAAACACATAAATTGAAACTAATTCAAAATCATAAGAAAACTAAACAAATTCAAATAGCAATGAAATGAAAAACAATTGAAAAGACTTGGGTTGCCTCCCAAGAAGCACTTGTTTATAGTCGGAAGCTCCACTTTCCCATGGTCCTTCATCAATCCGGATCCTTGTGGGGTGCTTCACTTCCCATTGCCACCTCTTGATCTTTCCTTTGGAATTTTGGACATTCTCATAAGCATCTTTTCGGAACTTCAAATTCGTATATGCGTACTTGAGATGAGATGGTGATTGGTTGAGTCCAATGTTTGGAGTCTCTTCCAACACCAATTTTGACTTGTGTGCATTTACACCAAATTCCTCAAATTGTTCCTTGTGCGGTGAGTTGCTTGGTTGAAATTCCCCTAAGTATTTTGCACACCTTTCCGCTTTGAGATTTTCCTCTTCATTGGTCTTGTCTTCATGTTCTTCCAACTTTTCTTCATTGTGAGGTTGCTCCAACACTATACCTCTCCTCAATGTTATGACATTTAATTGTTCTTCAGGATTTGTGACCGTTGTGCTCGGCAAAGAACCTTGAGATCTCTCTGTCGGTTGTTCAACCAATTGCCCCATTTGAACCTCCAAATTTTGAATGGACACTCCTTGATTTATGAAGTTTGAGCGTGTCTCATTCATAAAACTTGTGGTTTCTTGCATGAATTCCCCAAATATATCCTCCAATTTCGACATTCTTTGCTCACATGGTTGATGATTCACCACTGGTTGATGGTTTGGCATTGTCCTTTGATTTGATTGACTGCTTTGATCGCTCTAGGAGAAATTTGGGTGATTCCCCCAACCAAGATTGTAAGCATCGGAGAAGGAGTCACTTTGCAGCCTTTGTGAACTAACCATGTAATTCACTTGCTCGGTTGTTGAGAAGAATAACTGGTTCCCATCTTGGCATTCCACACTCTCATGGTTTCCTGCACAAAATTCACAAGTTATAAACGGTGAGTGAATAGAATTTACAGTCATACCTCCCAATTGGCTTTGAAGTGATGCAATTTGTGTAGATAATGTGGCAAACTCATCGACTTCATGTAGACCCATTGTTCTCTTCGACATTGCTCTCTCATTAGGTCTTTGGTAGTCATTGTTGGCCATCAGCTCAAGCAATTCATAAGCATCTTCTGGGGTCTTGTTATTTAAGGTTCCATCTGCTGCCACATCTACCATAGTTTGAATATTTGGTAGCAACCCATTGTAAAATGTTTGGACTTGTCTCCAAAACGGTAGACCATTATGTGGACAATTCCTTAACAACTCCGTGTACCTCTCCCAAGCTTCATATAGTGATTCATCATTGCCTTGCACAAAAGAGGTAATGTCATTTCTCATACTTAAGACTATACAAAATTTACAATTAACTACAAAAATGAAATAAAGGCTTCAATTTAGCACTACACTAGATACTATCAATATTAATAATCAACTATCCCCGGCAACGGCGCCAAAAACTTGATGCGTGTTTCCTACAACATGTAAATGTAGCAAGTATACTAGTCGCACAAAGTAATAAAGTGATGAGTGAGTATCGTTCCCACGAGGATAGTGTTACTAAGTACCGATTTCCCTAGTTTAAGTCCTAATTAAAGCAACAATAAATTGGATTGATGGAAGATTAACAAACTAAATACAAATGTGAAACCCAACAACTTAACTAATTAAACAATGCTAAAAAAATGCTAGGGTGTTGATTTCACCTAGATACGCTAACCCAAATCGTAGAATCTATTACCTAAGTTCTAATTCCTTGATTGAAAATCGAATTCCCTAAGTTGTAAAACATACCTTCTCAGGCCACGTTTCCCTACTTATCCCTATTAAGCTTCTGCGCCCAACAAATTGAAGATTAATAGTTTAAAGTCTTTTAAGCTTTATGGAATTCTATCTAGATTTCATAGATCGCTAAACCTATCTCTAGCGTTTGCTAATCTATGGTATTTATCCCAAGAGGCACAATCACAAATCACTTCTCAGTGTCATTGTGAACAACAGGCATTTGAATGGTGATCAAGCATCTAAAAGTCATTAAGCAAAGAGATAAACACTCAATCACGAAATTAAAACTCAAAGCAAATCAATTCATATAAATTTGAATCATTGTATCAAGATTACATCAAACCCTAGCTAAACAACTCAATTCATACTCAAAAACAAAATAAAAGAACAAAAACAAACTGAATCAAGATTTATCATTGGAAAACAAGCAAAAGATGGAGAAATCTTCTCTAATTTGAAGCCCAAATCTTCAATAAACTTCTCCTTCCATGAGCTGCCTCCCAAATGACGAACCAAGACTCCTTTCTCTTCCTGTTCACTCTAATTTATACCTCTCTCACTTAAGGACGAAGCCCTAGCAAGCCAAAATGCGTCGTTTTTTTTTTACATCTGATGCAGGTTTCGCCGCGGTGAAGCTTTTTCCTCACCGCAGTGAAGCCTTTCGGGCTAAATTTGAGCATGATATATTCTGAATCTGGAAAAGTGTTAAACATATGAATTGTAGCCCTTTAAATTATATTTCTGGTAGTTTAAGAATCAGCACAATACTAGGTCTACACCTCAAGTTATGGCAAAAATACTGAAGCACGTCCAAAGACATTTTTCTTCAGTTCCCAGCGTACTTTTCACGACTTCAAGCCAAGTTTTCACCTTTTTCCAGTCAGAATTAGGAAAAACCCAAAACATGAACGTTGTAGCGCTTCTTCTTAGCTTTCCAAAGCTTCTAAATTCAGGTCATTCCGAGTTTCCAAGCTCAAGTTACACAATTTACGCTCAAAACTGTCATTTATGCTAAAAATCATCGTTTAGGCCTACAAAGACAAATTAATAGAATTAGGTAGCAATTATGGCCCAAATTGTATGAAAAGTATCCTAAATCCTATCAAAATTCAATGCAAAATCATAGTGTAAAATATGATTACTGGGGCGGGGGAGGGAGATATTCCTTAGAGTCACGCAGAGTGGGATGAGTTCCCGACCGTGCCTCCGGTAAGTTGGGGTCGTGACACCGTTAAAATTTAGGGGTACAGTGGTCCCACTAATGGCGATGAGGGTTTCGATCAGTGGAGCGTACCACGACACTTTTCCTTATGACAAACCGAGAGAAGATTCAGTATGCCAGTTTTTTATTTAGGGGTGATGCCCGTATATAGGGGGAATTGATGGAGGATACTCATGATACAGCTTCGTTGACCTGGGGAAATTTCAGGAGATTGTTTGAAGCAGAATATAGAATATTTGATCAAGTCCATTAAAAGATTCAGGAGTTTATTAGTTTGCAACAGGGGGCTAATTCAGTGAAAGAATATTCGGTAAAATTCAATTCCCTGTCAAGGTTCGTGCATGGGCTGAAACTAGAAATAGCCCGAGATGTGATGGTCGGTGCCTAGCCCACTTAGACATACAGTGAAGCTTTGGAATGAGCTTTATGGGCAGAAATATTTGTGAATAAGCTAACCCCGGCAACTCCATCAGCATTAGCCCCTAGTGTTCCACCTCCTGCTCCAAGAGAGATAGAGTTGATGCCCCCACTAATAGAGAGGTGAGAAATAAGAAAAAGTTTCAACCCAAGATGAACAAGAGAGATTGGTAGAATAAAAAGCCAAGAACTAGTGAAGTTCCCCAGTGCTAGAAGTGTGGACGAAATCATTCTAAGGAATGTCTTAGAGATTTGAGCCGAAATTTATGTTACAGATGCCTGCAGCTAGCGCATATGATGAAAGATTGTAAAGCCCCTCCTGCACCCGCAGCATAAACATCTAGAGGTACCAATGCTCGAGTGTTTATAGTAGCCTAGAGAGTTAAATAAAGTGACAGTCAAGAGTAAATACATGTTACCTCGCATAGACGATTTGTTTGATTAGTTGAAAGGAGCAGTAGTGTTTTCAAAGATTGATTTGAGGTCAGGTTATCATCAAGTAGGGGTTGTAGAGCAAGATATTGCCAAGACTGCTTTTCGGACCATCTATAGGCATTATAAGTTTGTGATGATGCCTTTTGGGTTAACCAATGCCCCAGCAATCTTTATTGACTTAATGAACAGGGTGTTTCAGGATTGTGTTGATTGATTTATAGTGGTGTTTATTGATGATATCTTGGTGTATTCTAAGACAGAAAAGGAACATGAATAACACCTAAGATTTGTGCTACAGCGATTGCGAGATAAAAAGTTGTTCGCCAAATTTTCTAAGTGTGAGTTTTGGCTATATCAAATTTTCTAAGCTGTTCGCCAACTTTCCTGAATGGAAACCTTGAAGAGGATGTGTATATGACACAACCCGATGGTTTCATTCTTGAGAGAGAAGCTAACAAGATATGCAAGTTGTAAAGGTCCATTTATGTACTCAAGCAAGCTTCAAGGAACTGGAACATTCGTTTTGATGAAGCCGTAAAAGAATTTGGTTTCATCAAGAACAAAGATGAGCCCTGTATTTACAAGAAAGTAAGTGGGAGCACAGTGGCATTCTTAGTGTTGTATATTGATGATATACTTCTCATCGAGAATGATATACCAAACTTGCAATCGATAAAGACTTGGTTATCCAAGTGTTTTCTCCATGAAGGACTTAGGAGAAGCAGTCTACATTCTTGGAATAAAGATCTACCATTATAGATCGCATAGGTTACTTGGCCTAAGTCAGAGTATGTATATAGACAAGATACTGAAGAGATATAGTATGGAAGAATCCAAGAAAGGATTTCTTCCAATGTCACATGGTGTCTATCTCTCCAAGGATATGTGTCTTAAGACACATGATGGGAGATAGAATGAAGAGGATCCCATATGCATCAGCAATTGGATCCATCATGTATGCCATGTTGTGTACTCGGATTGATGTCTCATGTGCATTAAGCACTTGTAGTAGATATCAATTGGATTCAAGCGAGCATCATTGGATGGTTATCAAGAACATCTGTAAGTACCTGAAAAGAACTAAGGACATGTTTTGGTTAATGGGGGGAAGATGAGCTCACTGTAAGAGGATACAGTGATGCTAATTTCCAAATAGACAAGGATGATTATTGATCGCAGCTATAGTGAGCTAAAAAAGCTCAAAGCAAAGTACTGACGCAGATTGTACAACTGATGCTAAGTATATTGCATTATCTAATGTAGCCGTGGGGGCGGTTTGGATCAAGAAGTTCATTACTAAATGTGATATGGTTCCAAACATAATTGTATCTACTATGACAATAATGGAGCCACTGCTATGGCAAAGGAACCATGGTCTCACCAGTGATCCAAACACATACTTAGTTGATTTAATCTGATCTAAGAAATTCATCAGAGAGAGGATGTGCAGATTTGCAAAATACCTACTAACCCACTATTGAAGTTTCTGTTGCCGTAGAAGCATGATAGACACTTAGCTTCATTTGGTATTAAATACATGAATGATTGGTATAGTGCAAGTGGGACATTGTTAAGGTGCCCTAGAGACAATTAATTATTACAGTATTGACTCTTTGTAATCATGTTAAATTATCAATAAAGGCATCTATCTATATCATGTGATTTGATTATATTTGTATAAGAAAATGGTATATGTCCTTAGGATGGTGAAGTTGTGAAGAGGGTATCGAGTGTTTGAAATCTCAATAGTAAGAATCCTATGAGCACATATGGTGGCCATTCTAGAAACATCTGTAGCCCTAATATTATCTTGACCTAGGGCATAGATAATACAGTAAGGCTATCATAGTGTTGGATGACCTTGTCAAAAGGTAGTGACATATCTTACTTGTTAAGGTTGTTTGGTGACAACCTGGTGCAACACATGGGTGCTTGTTGTAGGCAAGTTCACTGGACTGGCCCACCGGAGGATTCCATATAGATGGTTACCCCAATGTTTATGGAACAAATCCTCCAACGAATGGTGGTGCTGTGATCCTTAGACTTGAGATTATCAGAGCGCCTTGTGCACTGATTTTTGTAGTTTGACATTAGCATAACGTAGTCCTATTAGGACTATCAGAATGGTAGTGGTTGGCTACATTAAAAAGTGTATCGAGACTATGGTGGATCGATAGAGGATTCATCAATCCCAGGTAAGGTAGAAATTATCTCACTGAGTAATTTAGTAAATGGCAACGACAGTAAATCTGTGGCCATAGTGGGATTGACTTTTAGCTTAATCCAATCTATTCCGGTCATTGGTCTAATAACCGAATACTGAGATATCAAGGATATCTGAGGTTGACACTACTTCTGTGCCTTGGCCTTGATGAGATAATAGATGATGAAAGGATTGAATTGCACAGTAACCATATCATTGATGGGTAGTAGTTTCACTGAATTCGAATCTATCGGGTAGCCATGATACCTGGCTAGAGGCCAATCTTGGTATGTGTCAAGTGGGATGATTGATTGATTGTCAATCGCGATCTATTCACTACCAATATGATGAGGACTCTTCGGGTCGCACACATAGAAGACAAATTAAGAACGTAATTCGTAAGAGGGGCATTTTCATCATTTATGATGAAAATGCATATTGGTAATCTCACAGTGTAATTAAATTTGCTGAGGTTGTTGCCTAAATTTAATTACATATGGAAATTAAATATGAAATTAAATTTGTGAGATTATGTATATATATATATATTTGAATTTAAATATAATAGATATTATCTACTATTAATATTAATAATATTAAATAAATGGATATTATCTAATATTAATATTTATTATTGATATTGATAATATGAAATTCAAATTTTGGTTTTCAAATTTGAACTAGAAATGCCATGTTTGGTTGCAAGGGGAATCTAGTCCAAATTGGAATAAGTTGTTTGCTATTCCGATTGGAATAGATGGCTATTCCAAATCAGAACAAAATTTTAGTAAGCACTATTTAAGTTCAACTAAAAATTAAATCATTAATTGATGTTAGTGTTGCAAAGTTGCAAACCCTAACCACCATTCTTTCTCTCTAAAATGCCAGCCCTAGTGAGGAAAAAGATTTTTTCTTTCCAAGAAAAATTCTGATGTAACTTGTTCTTGTAGGTGAATGATCTTCCGAGCCTAGAAGTCTCTCATCGACGGTAGTCCTGTCTTCGTGTGAATACCAGGAGTGCACTTCTATCTTGAAGTGGTTTGTGAATCCAACATCAAATCAAACGAGCCTCCAATGCTGATATGAAACTCCTTTTCTTTTGATTTGATTTTATGCAAAATAATTCAATCGGTGTAAGGATCATGGGTAAAAGGTTAGCAGATCTTCAAATAATTTTTTTAAATTCCATTGCGTAATAGATCCATAAACCTACATCAAACTACACCAATTGGTGCACAAAACGCTCCGGTGATCTCAAGTTTAAGGATCACATGCACCACCAACTGTTAGAAGATTTATTCCACAAACACTAGGGTTACCATTTATATGGAATCCTCTAGTGGGTATGCCCGGTGAACTCACCTATGGTAAGCCCCCATGTGTTGCATTAGATTGTTGGCAAACAACCTTGACAAGTGAGATTAGTCACTACCTTTTGACAGGGTTGTTCAACACTATGATAGCCTTACCGTATTATCTATATCCTTGGTTAGAATATTACTGGGGCTAGAGACATTTCTTGAATGGCCACCATATGTGATCATAAAGTCCTCACTATCAAGATTTGAAACACTCGATACCCTCATCACAATTCTACCATTCTAAGGACATATATCATGACATACAATAAATATGAATTACATAATGTAGAAAAAGTCTTTAATTGATTATAAACACTATTACAAATAGTCAATATTACCATAATGGATTGGCTCTAGGGCACCTACTCTAATAATCTCCCATTTGCATTACAGCTAATCATTCATGTATTTAATACCAAATGACCTTAATTGTTTTTCATGCTTCTAATGCAGTAAAGCTTTCGTCAGTAGATTAGCGACACTGTCATCATTACTTACTTTGCCAAGGTTGGGCATTAAAGTGCCCAGCCACCCGAGATTTTTGGGCCTTGCACTATGTGCGTAGGCCTAGTGGGAGTGGTCCGTTTTAAGCTACTAGGGTTCAACAGTTGTTGCCATTAATGAGGAATCCCCATGAGCTTTCATGCTGGAATTAGAGGGTTGAAAAGGTATTTCTCATTGTTGAGAGATAAGGGCGTTTTAGGGATTTTAGTGTAAGTGATTGATCTCTAATAGGCAACAGAAAAACAATAATAAGTTGAAAAAGCAATCACTTTTGCACCAAAATCCGGGTAAAGACTCATAACATTTTGCATGTTAAAAATGAATATGTATTTAAAAAAAAAAAAAAAAAAAAACTAACAGCAAATCCATACAAGGATTCTGATTCACTTACGTACGTTTGGAGGCTCCTTGAAAAGTCTATGATTCGATTTTGCTTCTAATTCAATGTAGAACTGCACGAATGTTGATCCACACAAAGACAATCTGGAGAGCCAAAAAGGGATTTGCTAGATCTACTTGATCGCTTCAAGAATTAAAAAAAAAAAAAAAAAAAAAAAAGATTTCTCCACTCAATGAAGTAGAATGTGAGAGAGAGAGTGAGGGTGGCTAGGGTTTTTGTTTTATTTAATGAATGAATAATTCTCATATTTGTTTTAATTAAGTTCCACTTATATAGTGTCACTTAATTAAAACCCTAATCCCATTTGGATTAGCCATGGATTCACATATTAATCCATCCTTCTAACCAAACACCCTTTTATGGTATTTTAATTATATATAATTATTATTATAATTAAAATCAATTAATATATATATATATTAACATTTGATCAATAATAATTTATTTAAATATATGTGAACACAACAACCTTAGCAAATTTAATTGCACTGTGAGATTACCAAAATACCCTTTCATCTTAAAAGACAAAAATACCCCTTTCACAAATTGATTCTTAAATTATCTTCTAAGTGTGTGACTCCCCCATACTTAGCTTTTGCACGTCCTCGGGCAAACTAATTTAAACAAACGCTACACTTAAGTCATATCAAGAACACCATCATCTAAAGTCATATCAAGAACATCAGCATGATGCATAAGCAACAATATTTAATCCATGCATATTCATACCTAACTTAGGAAGCAGCAAAATAAAATAAAACAGAGTTAATGACATTCATCTCTCTTCATCGTCTTCTACAATTACTCTTAATCAGCCAATGCAAACAAGGAAACTAATCACAACCAATTCATGTACAACTCCCCTCTCAACTTTTTCCTCAACTGTTTCTCTTTACTACTACAAATTGGGTAGCAAACTAGGGATATTATTATTATTATTATTTCTGTTTTGAAAAAGAATGAGTGCATTTTATGCTCCATCTCATTTCATGGTTGTGTTTATGAGTGAGTGCGTTTTACGCTCCATCTCGACTCACCACATACCTTTCTTTTCTTTTTCCTATTTGCTTAAACCCAAATTTAGGACTAGCTTAAGAGAAACAATTTTTTTTTTTTTCTAAGGGTTGTTATACACTCCTTAATCATGCTTCATCGCCAAGTCCACACAACTTCTCAAGACATATTGTTTCAAACTACAAATATTCAAATCTGATTAACTCTATTTTATGAAAGATTGCTAACATCCTAAGTCAAGGAATATGCTCAACACAAAGTCAAGTTACTATTTCATGCATCACTAGACGTTCAAAGACATGACTTAAAGCATAAACCTTCCTAAAAACAAAAACTGTTTTTTTTTTTTTTTTTTTTTTTTTTTTGAAAAATTAAAACACAACCTAAATCCCCTCCCCCACACTTAAAACTAACGTTGTCCCCAATGTAAGATGAAATGCAAAGAAAAGGCAAAATAACCAAAATTCAAAATGCGAGAATACAAAAACAAACTCCCCTTGGGGACAATGAAGAAGAGACCAAAAAGAACGATGTGGGGGTTGAGAAAAAAAGAATAAAAACAAAGGAGGTAGTCACCTCAATTCAATTCTAGTGTTGTGTAAAAAAAAAAAAAAAAAAATATGTCGAACACAATGCTGCCTAGTTTAAGGGTATAATGGCTGGAAACTGAAACCCGCCTTAAAAGCGCCTAGCGGTATTTGGCGACCTCGGGTTTAACAACGCCACGTACACCTTAAACGAGTCTCCCCTGCATTTATGGTATCCAAAAGTTAAGAATACGCGTTTGGAGACTGTGAATGAGTAGACATGTCGATTGGTGTTGAGAAAGTGTGGGTTTCGATGTGATTTGAGTTTTGCTTTAGGATAACCGAGTTCTCTTACTTTGTTTCCTATCCTTTATTGGAGCCCATGACCCGAGCCTAAAATTACAAGCCTTTAAAGACCTTTTGATTCTCATATGTGTTTAGTCCTCATTAGTGGAGAGTAGTTCGATATTTAGGCTTATGGAGTCTGCCACCATTTGATAAACTTTACAATTTTTGTATAAAACAATCCGGGAAGTTGGAATGTGAATTGAAGTGGGGATTACCTACTTGGTGGACCGATTGAGGAAGACAGTCGATGTAGCTTATAACTTCTTGGAATGTCGAACATTTCCTGATAATAAACTTTCAACAATTTGTGAGACCTGTGCAATGTCTAGGCAATTCATTGTGGCATTTGAGTTTTGTTGATTTTGGTTTTTCAGTTTGTTTGCATGTTTTCATGTTTTTGTTTTTCGTTGTTGTCTTTATTTTCGCTAGTTTTGTACTGTATGCTCGGGGACGAGCATCTCTTTAGTTTGGGGTAGTTGATAATCCGTAAATTATACAGTTTTTATTTGATCTCTTTGTCCGATTTCAGGTACTTTCTAGTGCATTTTTACCTGAATTGGTGCTTAATTCTTTACTTTTCGTGTTTCAGGTTAAAATGGACTTTTTGAGCGAATAAAGACAAAATTGGATAGTTTTGACTCAGAATTGAGCGGATTTCAGAAGATAGCAGAGTTCCGGAGCAGGACAACGCACGATGAAGCTTGTTTCCAAGGTAGAGAGCCGAAAATCGAAGAATCGAAGCAAAAGGCAAGCAGTGGCGCTTGTAAATTTCAGAACTTTTGAAAGAGCTTCGCCCCGGCGAAGAAATTGTCTTCGCCGCGGCGAAGTTAGGCAGAGACGATTTGGAATTTTTCATTCTTCGCCGCGGCGACAGTCAAATTTTTCGTTTTGTAAACGCATAGTGTGTGCGTGTTTTTAGGTGAGGTTTTTGGACTAAGTATAAAAGAAAAACTTAACTTTTTGCCAAGGGAGCTTGGGCTGTTAGGTTTGGCCGTCTTTTACATTTTTCTTAGAGAAAAAGCTTGCGTTTTTCGGATTGTTAAAGAGAAGATTCAGATTCTGACTAGAAGATTCATCTTTTGGGGAGATTTCTTATCTTTCATCTCAGTTTCATTATGTTTAACTTGTTTATTTCTATTTTTCGTTTTTGTAGTGTTAGTTTAGCTATGAACTAATCTTCTATGGGTTAGGGTTTTGATTGTAGTTTGGATTTTAAATGGGTTAAGTAATTGATTGTGTTATTTCCATGTGAATAAGCTTTGGTTGTGTGTTACTCTGAAATTAAATGCTGTATGTGATGAACATGATGAGATTGAGATATAATTCATGTTAAGCTTCTTGGGTAATCACCATTATAGTATTGGATGCTAGAGATAGATTCAAGAATTAATGAAATCAAATTAGGATTCTTGTGCTTAATGAATTTAGAATTATTAACCTTCAATTTGTTGGGTGTGGAATGTTAATAAGGATGAATAGGTAAACATAGCCCGAGAGGGTATGTTAACATATTAGTGAATCCGATTTACAACCATTGCGCATGAATGTGAAAATAGTGTAACTCTTAGGTTTAACCCATAAAAGTCCAAACGAAGTCAAAACCTTACCCGTTTTACTTGAATTGATATTCTGTGTTTCATTTTGCTTTCTTAGTTAAGATTTAATTCTCTGTTTAATTTCATTTTTGTTTTCTTTTTCATTACAAATTGCTCCCACCAATCCAAAGAATTCGATTTCTTCAACTTGATAACATAGGAAACTTAGTGCTTTGCTACAGTCCTCGTGGGAACGATATCCTACTCATCACTCTATTACTTTTTGCGACTAGTATACTTGCTATTTTTGCATGTTGTAGTAAACACGCATCAGGTTTCACTCTTCAATTTGATAAAAATATATATGTTAGTTTCCCATTTTGCCCTTGCACTTTCTTTAAAATTCAATCTATGTCCCTTAGTCAATTACCATAATGCCCTCCTTTTTATTGCATTCTCCATGAAATTCTAACTCTTTTCACTCCCCACAATTTCAACTAATTTTGAGTGAAAAGACCATTTTACCCTTAATGCAAGTTTAAGGCATTTTCTTCACATTTTCTCAAAATAACTTTAACAAAAATCAACTAAGGGGTATAAAAACATAAATTAAATTACGTACGTCTATGTGGGTGTTACAATTATCTAGTACATGCAAAAAAGTAAATTAACGGAGTGAGCACTAATTGTTCAGTAATTAAACCAAATTGCACTACTATGTTTCCTCCGTTACTCATGTTCTGATTTTTCTTTTTCTCACTTTATTCTTTGATTATATTCTTCATTCTTTTCTGTTTCTGTTTCTCTTATGTTGTAATCTCTTTCTTTTCTTTTTCTTTTATTTCTTCTTTCTAGTTTGCCGATCGGAATAGGTTGATGCATGGATTTGGAACCCTGGCCATGTAAGTGGGTATAGTCCTCATCTACATGCACTACTCATGGACTATACAAGTACTGTATCTCTCTGATGTGGCCGCTCGCTCGTGGAAGTGTGCATATAGTTTAAGGCATTTTCTTTACATTTTCTCAAAATAACTTCAACAAAAATCAACTAAAGGTATAAGAGCATAAATTAAATTATGTACCTCCATGTGGGCATTACAGTTTATGTTTTATTTTATTTTTGTACAGTGGAACTCATTTTATTTCCTAGTTTTATGTGTACTTTGTTTTTGTACTTTTAGATTTTAGGGTTAGTTTGTTAAGGTTTGAGATTGAGATGTAATTTTTCCATATTCTGTGAGGTTTTCTAGCACATTTTAGACTCTTGAGTTTTTATGTTTTTTGATAGATACTGCTGATGAAGAAAACAATGAAGGGATGTCCAGATTTTGCTCCCATTTTGATCTTCATGGATTAATCAGGGGAGTATCTCATAAACTTGAGCTTGCTTTTCTATTCCTATGTTCATTATTGTTTGACATTGAAGACAATGTCATTTTCTGTTTGGGTGTAGAAAAAATTTGAAAATTTTTGCTTAAATTGACTTTTGTCTTTCTATGTTTTATGGTTTTTATGTTGTGTGTTATGATTTTGTATGTTTGTTGTTATTTTTGTTGCCTAGATGATTTGTATAAGTCCATGATGAGATTTTGATTGCTGGAATATTATTTACGGAAAATGTGAAGCATTCTTCATGTTTATGTTGGTTGACTTGATTTAGCTTGAGGTTCATTGAGTGGTTCAACCACCATGTTCATTCTTTTGGCATGCTCAGAAACATTTTATGTAGCTATGTGAAGTCTTGATAATGTTGGTAGACTCTAGAACCTAGTTGAGAGGTGCTTGAAGCGAAATTCTAGGATTAAACATTGTTGAGGAAATGATTTAGGCAATTTTTTGGAATGTTTGAGCCCTTTTAGCCAACCTATGAATGAATTGTCCCTAGTCACCCGTTTGAGCCTTATGATATTTTTGCCTTATTTTTCTTTCATGCAACTAAATTGTCTAACCCCTTTACCCTAAACACTTTGTCATACCCTTTAGGAGAACTCTGAACTTTGTGTATATAAAAGGGCTTTGTAGGTGTGTCAATAAGTGATGGAATGAAAAATTCAAGTTTGGGGGCTGTAAAAAGGGCAAGTAACCCCATTTTAGATTGTATTGTTGTTTTTAGATTCTAAAAAAATTAAAAAAAAAAAAAAGAACTTTGTATGTAGTTTTAATTCATGTTCTTGATTTACTTATGCATTTCCAGTACAAAAATAAGAAATGCATAAGTTTGAGGGTTGTAAAAAGGGTTGATACTTTTAGTTAGTGATTGAGAAAGAAAATGGGATCAATGCAGCTCTTTGTGTTTGCATGAGGAAAACTGAGTTCTTTTGCTTTGTTTTTCCTATCTTTTTCTATGAAGCCACTTACCCAAGCCTAACGTTACAAGCTTACAAAGACCTTTTGATCCTTAGAGATGTCTAGCCTACATTAGTGGAGAGTAGTTCAATACTTAGGCTTATGGAGTCTACCACCATTTGATAAACTTTACATTCCTGTATAAAATAATCTGGGAAGTCAAAGGTGGATTGAAGTGGGATTACCTACTTTGGGAGCCAATAGATAAAGAGATTCAATTCAATTTATGACTTTTTAGAGTGCTAAGAATTTTCTTGTAATAATGTATCAACAATTTTTTAGACTTGATTTTTGCAATCAATTCTAGGAATTTCTTTTATGTTCGATTTCAATTTTCCTTTGCTATTTCAATTTTTTTTTTTCTTTTGTTTCACTTTGTTTTTGATGCTCGAGGAGAGCATACCTTAAGTTTGGGGGTATGTGATAATCCTAGGATTATAATATTTTCTATTTGATTTTTGTAGGATTTTTGGATACTTCGTACGGGTTTTGTGCCTTAATTGTTAATTTCTGCATATTTTATGTTTTAGACCAAAACACGTAGTTGGAGCAAAACAGAGCACGAATGAGTTTCTGGATCCAGAATCAAGCGCAATTCAGAAGATCAAAAAATCTTATGCTAATTGGAAGCACCCTCAAAGTTTGTTCCTATTGGAGATCAAGAAGATCGAATATTTAAGTGAAGAAGCAAGCAGAGGGTAGTTTCGTAAATTCATCAAAGAAGATCAAAAGTTCGCCACAGTAAGGTTTTTTCTTTGCCGCAACAAGATAACCTCTTGAACCACAGACCAGTTCAATTCAAGTCGATGCCACGACGAGATTTTTTCTTTGCCGCGGCGAAAGCTGGATTTTCATGTTTTGTGAAAACAGGGTGTTTTCCTTTTATACTGTTCGGTCCTAGGGTTTTTGGCTGCTATTTAAAGAAAAGTTAGTCTATTTTTGAATGGAGGTCGGCATTTTAGGAAATAGGGAGAGGAGAAGAAGATTGGAAGGATTTGGGTCACCAAATTAGAGAAGATTTCTTTTCCCTTCTTTCTTTTATGATGTTGAACTTTGATTTCTTTATGTATTTGCTATTTATTTTCATTTTGAACATGAACTAACTCGTTTTTGGGTTAGGATTTTGATGGATCTTAGTTTACAATGATTTAATCCATAATATCTTGTTGTTTTTAGATTCTATTGCTCAGATTAAGTTTTTATCTTTATTCTTAATGCATTTGAATGTTGGGTTTTTTATTCAAATGAGTGTTGATCATGATGAGGATGAGAAGTGATTCATGTGTTAGCTTCTTGAGATAAATACTATAGATTGAGAAAAAACTAGAGATAGACAAATGTGATATATGAAATCTTGATAAGATTCAACTTGCTTAAGGGACTTTGAACTATTGAACTTCATTTTTTTGAGTGCAGCAGTTTAATAGGGATAAGTAGGGAAATATAGCCTGAGAAGGTATATTTTACAACCTAGGGAGTCCGATTTGTAATCCTTGCATGTGAATTTGAGATTAATAGGAGTTTTAGATTAATTTGGAGTAACTTGGTGAAATCGAAACCCTAACCTCTTTTCTTGAATTGAAATTCATTGTTGAATTACTTTTGTTGTGTTAATCTTAGTTGTCTCTTAAATTTTGTTTTAATTTAGTTTTTAGTAGCTCTCGTAAATCAAATATTTTTGTGTTCTTCAATTGGTTATAAAATTAGGAAAATCGGCACTTAGCACTCAATCCTCGTGTGACCGATACTCTACTCATCATTTTATTACTTTTTGCGACTACTGCATTTGCTACATATACATGTTTGTGAAATCACGCATCAGGGACCAATCATGGTCTGTGTGTAATGAGTCGATTGATTAGGTGGCGATCGTGATATTACACACTACTGGCATGATGAGGAGCCTTTGTGTCACAGACATAAATGGAAATCTAAAGAAGATAATATGTGAGGGGCATTTTCATCATTTATTGACGAATTAAATTTGCCGGAAAGGTTGTTTCTTGGATCCAATCTCGTATTGGATTTAATATGTAAGATTGGTTATTTATTTGAATATGTATGTTGTCGTATATATATTATAAATAAATAAACCATCTATATTTAAATATATATATATCGGTGTATATATATAATATTGAAAGAACGTTATTAAAGGATAAAAATAATAATGGCTCAATACTCGAGATATGATTTTGTTTTGGAATCGTGGACACTAATGATTTAATTAGTAGAATGGCATTATGGTAAATAAGCCTTCAAGGGATATTTATAGCAACCCTATAAAAGGGCACTTTTCCCTAAAAATCAAATATCACTCTCATTTCTCTTCTTTTAGCCGTGGAGAGCATAGGTTCATTGAGAAATTTTTTCTCTCAACCTTAATCTTACACATCCTCTTTAGACCTCACATAAAGATCTAGTGAATCTCTTGTGTTGAATCTTGCCTTTGTGTGGATACCAGTGGTTCGATCCTACACTTGGATCATGAGCGTTTTTCATCCGGATCTTGAAAAAGAGTTGGAGCCTCCAAACATGGGTAAGTTCTAAATAATTCATGGATCTTATTTTTATTTGTAGCAATTGAACATCATTATACCCATATTTGGATTTTGGGGCTTATAGTGTTTAATCGATAAATTTTTGTTTTCTGCTACATTTATCCTTGATTAAAACACTAACAATGGTATCAGAGCCTCTTTTATGAGTTTTTGGTGTTTTGATTTTATGTTGGAACTATGTGATTTGAAGATTGCATGTTTAGGGTTTTGTTTTGATTGATTTTGATTTGAATTCATTGAAACGAAACTTGGATTGTTATGTTTGGGAAATATTGAAATCTATTGTGTTGGATCTGATTTTCAAAGAAATCAAAGAAATTTGATGAAACCCTAAGCACCACCGTGTGTGGTAGTGTTGGCTTCTATGGCTGGTGGCTCATGGCAGCATCATGATAAAGGGGCAGCAGTAGCAGCACATAACTATTACTGCCATTGGTGCAAAGCAGCATGCAAGCATGCGCTGCTTAAGCAACCACGCGTGCGCCAGCCCGTGGTTGTCATGTGCTTGCACACGGCAGCTGTCTATTGCCTTGCATAGTGGAAGGGATGGTTATGTCCTCCCTCACATGGCTCTGGTCGATACCCTTAAGGGTGTTTAGGGTTTTAGTGCTAAGGCCCAAAACCCTTGTCCCCAATAGCCCCAAGTTGCGAAACGAGGGTCTGTTATCATGTTCATCGTAACATTGTTGTGTATGGTGGTTTCCCTGCATTGTTTGCTACCCTAAATGACCCATACTTGATGGTTATATGTTTTTCCATGTAGCCTTGCTCTTCACTCTGATTTTTTACTCAAGTGTTTGACACGTTGAGAGTTTTTACTCCCAACTGTCCTATTCTTGCAGCCTGTGATTTTCCTACGGAGAAATTGCTCCCATTTACACTACGATGCTCATTTTTGAGCGATTACAAAAATTCATGTTCTTACATGTGTGAGGATCGTTATAGTGGGCTTACATTAGGTTTTGGACTACTTTAGCAATAGGTTACAATCTTATTACAGTCAGTCAATGCTGGTGCGCATTAAATCACAACATGTTCGTAGATAAGCCATAACGAATTCAATAGTGAGTCAATTGACTCACGGTTTGCACCTATAGATATTTTAACATGTTGGTCCACATTTAGAAAGTCTTTAACGCTGCACCCATGTGTGTTGATGCATGTAAAAACTGTTGTTTCGGACAGCCTACGTGTTGGTGTAGAAGGGTTTCATTTTTTGCTGTTTTAGGCATTGTAGCGCATAGAGTTGGTCCATAATTTTATATATGTTGTTGATGAATGTTATATTTATTCTGGAGGCCCAATTTTGAGAGGCCCAGCAACAAGGGAGTAAGCAAAGAAGTTTACAACTTGTTGGGTACAAACGTAACAAGGTAAAACATAAAGGGGTAATTGTAATTTACCAAATATCAAAGATTGCTGTTTTTGATTGATTATTATATGCATATTCTTCAGATGAAATTTCATTGTGTTGGATGCATTTTCCTTCAGACCTAGGTACATTTGAGGATTGTAATTTCAATTTAAATAACGCTTGCATGCCTTGCCTTTCTTTTAATCTCTTGTAATTCTTTCTCTCATCTTACTCCCCTCGAATGTAAATTGAGGTTTGTCTTTATTGATGTAAAGGTTAAATTTAATTTAATTAGAGCACTGATGGAGAAGAAAGAGCATTGGATCTTGTAATTTAATTACCTAGGTTGGCATACAAATTTTCGAAGGCTCAAGAAATTTGGTTTAGTTAAGGCAATCCACCAACACGTTTATCTTTATTTCTTTAGTTGGCATGGTAAGGTTGAATGTTATGGATATAACATGATTAATAAAGATAATAAAACTGATGAGACCAAAAGAGCAAAAATCCCTCATGAACGAAATTAAGTCTAATAACTCCTTCCAACATCATGGACTTAGTCAAACCATAGATCATTATTGCCTTTTCGATCAATGAAGGGTATGCTTCTATCCATGGGAAGCTAAGCCGCATTGGAGTTTTTCCTTATTGATGTCGGGTTAGACTTAACTAGTAGTTTTGGCTTTTCAATCAATGAAGGTCAAAGACGTACTAGAGGCAAATGTAGAGTGCAATTTTTCAAATTCATGAGAGATATGTATTATCTACTTTACAGATCCAAGAGTTGCACTTGAGGTTGATGGCCAGTGCCATTGGATTGTGTAATTGGTTTGTTTGCACTATTTATATTTGATGATTAGTTGTCAGCACCATTAGCTGGTATAAATTGAGTTTGTGGCCTACCTATATTAACCCGTTTTTGGCTTTTCAATCAATAAAGGTTAAAAATGGAATTGATGGGATCTTGGCCCTCTAGGAAAGCCAACAGGCTTTCCCGAGTCTAATAGTGAGGGCTATTGGGACTTGAGGAAAATAGTGGGAGTACTTTGATTAATTAAATTTTATATCATGATATTAACTCTCTTTATTTTGCACTTGTAGAATCACAAAATGACAACAAACAACCTATCATTGCAATTAATCATCAAAAAGGAAAATAGGTTGGATGGTACCAACTTCAAGGATTGGTATAGAAATCTTCGGATTGTACTCAAACCTAAGAAGAAGTTGTATGTCCTTAATGAGCCCATATAGGAGGTGCTTGGTCCTGAAGCTACTTAGGAGGTTAAAGGTACGTATAGCAAGTATCTTGACGATGCTGACAATGTGCAATGTCTCATGTTAGCATCAATGACACCAAATCTCTAAGAGCAGCATGAACATTTGGATGTGCAATCTATTATGACTCATCTCAAGGAGCTTTTTGAGAAATGTGCTAGGCATGATCGTTATGATGCGTCTAAGGCTCTCTTTAGATGTTGGATGGTAGAGGGAACTTAGGCGGGGCTGTATGTACTCAAAATGCTTGTGTACATTTAGAAGCTTGAAACCTTGGGTTTTATCATGGATGCTAAATTATCATTGGACTTAATTTTGCAATCCTTGCCTAACAACTTCTCACAATTCGTATTGAACTTCAATATGAATGGTATGGAGACGACCCTCTCCGACCTCTTGAATATGCTGAAGATAGCAGAGCAAGACATAAAGAAATCTAAGCCAATGCTGCTTGTTGATGCTGCTCTTGGGAGAGGCAAGGGTAAGGGTAAAATGAAGCTCAAGTCCAGGTAAAAATCTCAAGGTGTCTTGAGGCCTACTGGTGGCAAAGAAATGGAGCTTCATTTTATTAATTTGAGAGAAGATTGAAAACAAAAGAGGAATCAAAGAATTAAAACAACTGTTATAGGATTAACCTGACTACAACTCTTAAAGAGCCAAAATGAAAATTATACTCATGATGCCATGTTGTCTTCTGGTGGTCGTATATATACTACCAATGTAATCTCTTTTATTCTGATAATAATCCTCCCCATTTATTCCCTTGAAATCAACTCCTTAATTCTGTAGATTGATTGCCCTTAATTTGAGTTCTTGAGTTATCTCTTGCCATCTCTTTTCTTCTTATGGAATAACCCAATAGTTCTCTTGATGGACTTTCCTCATCAACATGATAGTTAGCTGAAATTAAGTGTCTATCAATTCTTAAGTACCTAAAAAGGACTAAGGATATGTTCTTGGTTTATGAAGAGGATGATGAGCTCGCTATTAGAGGATATAGTGATGCCATTTTCTAAACGAACAAAGATGATTATCACTCATAGTCTGGTTTTCTATTTTGTCTAAATAGAGTTCTAGTGAGCTGGAAGAGCTCCAAGCAAAGCATTCTAGCAGACTCTACAAGAGAAGCTAAGTATATAGCATTATCCGATGCGACCAAAGAGGTGGTTTGGATCAAGAAGTACATCACTAAACTTGGCGTGGTTTCCACCATTGTTGATTCAGTAGATGTCTATTGCAACAACAATATAGCAATAGCTCAAGCAAAGGAACCACGGTCTCACCAGTGATCCAAACACATACTCAGACGATTTCATCTCATCAGAGAAATGGTTGAGAGAAAAGATGTGTAGATTTACAAAGTACATATTGATGACAATCTCGTTGATCCATTGTCGAAGGCTCTATCACAACAGAAGCATGAAAAACACTTAAGATCATTTGGTATTAAATACATTAATGGTTGGCTATAATGCAAGTGGGAGATTGTTAGAGTAAATGCCCTAGAGCCAATCCATTATTGTAATATTGACTCTTTGTAAGAATGTTTATAATCAATAAAAGGCTTTTTGTATGTCATGTAATTCATATTCATTGTATGTTATGATGTATGTCCTTAGGATGGTAGAACTATGGCGAGGGTATCGAGTGTTTCAAATCTTGATAGTAAGGACCTTATGATCACATATGGTGGCCATTCTAGAAATGTATGTAACCCTATTGTTATTTTGAATAAGGACACATATAATACAGTAAGGCTATCATAGTGTTGAAGGACCTTGTCGAAAAATAGTGACTAATCTCACTTGTCAAGGTTGTTTGCCGACAACCTGGTGCAACATATGGGTGCTTGTTGTAGGCGAGTTCATTAGACAGACCCAGCAAAAGATTCCACATAGATGGTAACTCAAGTGTCTATGGAATAAATCCTCTAACGGATGGTGGTGCATGTAATCCTTAGACTTGAGATCACTGGAGTACCTTGTGCACCAATTGGTGTAGTTTGACACTAGCCCAACATAGTACTATTCAAGACTATCAGAATGGCAGTGATTGGCTACATCAAGAAGTGTTTCAAGAATATGGTGGATTGATAGAAGATTCATCACTCCCGGGTACGGGAGAAATTATCTCATTAAGCTATTCGGTAAGTGGCAACGACACTAATCTAGTCGTTGGTCCAATAACTGAATACAAAGAGATCAAGGATATATAAGGTTGACACTACTTCTATACCTCAGCCTTTATGAGATAATATGTGATGAAAGGCTTTCATTGCACGATAATCATATCATTGATAGGTGACTGTTTTACTAAATCTTAATCTATCGAGTGGCCATGATGCCCTGCTAGAGGCCAATCTTGGTCTGTGTTTAGTGAGACGATTGATTGAGTGTCAATCGTAATACTACTCACTATTGATATGATGAGGAGCCTTCAAGTCACACACATAGTAGACAAATAAAGGATAAGTGAGAAGCATTTTTGTCTTTTAAGATGAAAGGGTATTTTAGTAATCTCACAATGCAATTAGATTTGCTGAGGTCATTGCTATATTTAATTTCATATGGAAATTAAAATAAGTGAGATTGTGTGTGTGTGTGTGTGTATATATATATATACACACATTTGTGTGTGTATTTAAATGGTATATTATTAATTAATTTTAATATTTAAAATAATATTAATATTTATGAATATAATATAAATTCAAAATTCAAAATTCAAATACCAAGATTAGATGAAAGGGTATTTTGGTAATCTCACAGTGCAATTAGATATGCTAAGGTCATTGCCTATATTTAACTTCATATGGAAATTTAAATTAGTGACATTGCGTATTTAAATATATATGTGAACATAAAAATATATTATATATTTTAAATATTAATATTATAATTGCTAATAATACTAATTAAAAATACTATTATTGTTATTACCTTGTTTTGGTAATAGGGTGGTACTATTCTAATCATGGAATAAGTTGATGGCCATTTCATATTAGATTAGGGTTTTAATTGTTGTACTATAAAAAGGCAACTTAAAATTAAAACAATATACGGTTAGAGTAGATGCACTAGAGCTAACATTGTAGCTCTTATAAACTCATATTTTATATGAATAAAAGGCAAACGCTTCTTTATAAGCAATATACTATAGTATCTATTTTCTGCGTGCAAAGAAAATAGTTTATGTCCTTAGAAAGGTTTAAATTAGTGATGCGGGTATTAAGTGTCATAAATCTTAATTGTGAGAACCCTATGAGCACAAATGGTGGCCATTCTTAAATTGTCTATAGTCACAGTATAAATTTGACCTAGGACACAAATTGTGTTAGAGTATATGCCCTGGAGCCAATCAATTATTGTAGAATTGACTCTTTGTAATAATGTTTATTAATCAATGATAAAAGGCATTTTATTCTATATCGCATAAATAATTATTATGGCAATATGTATTGATATATGTCCTTAGAATGGTAAAACCGTGACGAGGGTATCAAGTGTTTCAAATCTTGATAGTGAGAACCCTATGAGCACATATGGTGGCCATTCTAGAAACGTCCGTAGCCCCAGTATTATTCTGAAGTAAGGACACAACTAATACGGTAAGGCTATCATAGTGTTGAACGACCTTGTCGAAAGGCAGTGACTTATCTCACTTGTCAAGGTTGTTTGGTGACAAGCTGGTGCAACACATGGGTGCTTGCTGTAGGCGATTAAACCGCAGCAAGTTCACTGGACTAACCCACCAGAGGATTCTATATGGATGGTAACCCCCGTGTCTATGGAACAAATCCTCTAACGAATGGTGGTGCATGTGATCCTTAGACTTGAGATCACCAGAGCGCCTTGTGCACCGATTGGTGCAGTTTGACACTAGCCTAACGCAGTTCTTTTCAGAGCTATCAATACGGTGGTGATTGGTTGCATCAAGGATTGTATCAAGACTATGGTGGATTGACAGAGGATTCATCACTCCCGGGTATGGGAGAAGTTGTAATACCCAAGATGTCAAAGGTATGTTCCTAACTCAAAATAGTCCTTTAAATGTTAATTTTATGTTAAAAAGCATAAAATCTAACTAAGGGCAAAATAGTCAATTCATTTGGAACGGTATGAATCAATTATCCATAGAGAGGCTTAGGGGCAAAATGGTTATTTTGCCTATGGATAAGCATTGAAAAAGTCAAGGATGAGTAGGCTTCATTGCCTTATTAATTAAGTAATAATTATGTCTAGTGTGAAATGACCAAAATGCCCTTATATGAAGAATTAAGTACTTATGAGTTATACAATTAAAATAATTGGGCCAATTGCATAATTTTAGAAAATAAATGAAATATTTTCCTATAAATGAGATGAAATTCGTTCAAGCCAAAGGAGAGAGCCTTTCTTCAACATTTCTTCCATTTTCTCTCAAATCTTCCATGAAACAAGCTTTCTTTCTCTAAGTTTTAAAGGAGTTTTGCTTAATTTTTCAAGGAGAACAAGATAGGAGCCTTGGATCTTCAATTAGAAGGGTTTAAGGTAAGGATTAAAAACTTTAGTTTTGATGTGATTTGAAGATTTGAAGTAGATGTTGAGGTATAATGTTATATATGTAGGATTAAGGTGTAAAAGAAGTCAAAGGCAAAGGATTTGTTGGAGGAAGTCTTTAAAAAGGTAAGGAAGAACCTCCCATGACTTTAGGGTTTATGCTAGGGTTTGTAGATTTTTATGAAACCTTAAATTAAAGCTTTAAGGCATAGAATTAGTTGATGGCAAGTGTAGTTGAACTCATTTATTCTACTTATTGCCTTGAATTCATTATACATGAAGTTATTGCTATTTATGTTTTATGAGTTGTGATGTTTGATTGAAGAAAATGAAGTGTGGATACTGATTGTGGCAAAAATTGTAGTATTGGAGGCCACATGGTGTTGAATGGTTGCTATTAGAAGTGTTGATGTGTTGTTTGCATTAGCTTACAATGTTATAGCAATAATGGATGATTATGGGAATGAGATTTTACACTTCGTTTAAGATGTTAAAGACTATTAAGGGGAGGTTTATTTGATCCATAAGTTAACCTATTGGTTAATGTCAATAGGAATTGATGTGGCATAGTAAATATGAAAATTCGGATTTAGTGGGCTTAGGGGTTTTGTTAACCCTGCTTCAGTATTTCGACCATAACTTGAGTTATAAAAATCTAAATGAGATGATTCTTGAAGCATTAGAAAGATAAGACACATACCTATAACTTTTATGTTTATGCCAAGAGCCAATTCGTTTGAGGAAAGGATGGAAAATGGCCTGAAGCATAAACTGGTTATTAAAGTTTAAGATTTAGCATAATCAATTCTTATGATTATGAATTGATTATTAATGTATTATTGTAATTATGCCATGTACTAATGTTTACCCATTAGTTAGATGATCTTTGAAAGATATACATGGTCATGATGTCAATGCATGATTAATGTTATGAAATGGCATGAAGATGCAATGTAATACATGTTTTAAGATGATGTATGTGAGCAAGAGGTAATGTAAATGGGTTGGTAATCCATAGATTAATTAAAAGTATTAAGCTCACCAAAATATATATTTACATGCCATAAGATGTTAGAAATGCAAATAGACATGATAGAGATGCATATAGACATGATGGAAAACGCGTAAGCATATCCTCGTATATCGGTTGAGGAAAGATGAATATATGCTTTAGATGTTAAATAACGCGTAAGCACGCCTCCCGATGATATGAGCTCTAGATGAAATTTGAGGCTAGATGATATGAAGTGCTTAAGATGCTAAGAAAGGTCCGATCAGCTAGACGTTAAATGTTTCATATGCATTTAGTTGCATTACATGAGTTATGATGTTATTTACATCATGAGATGATTTATACTCATGTTAGATGATTTTAGATGTTATGTCATGACATGTGATGTGTGTGTACTATGTTTACATACTTATTTGTATGTGTACACATTGACGTTTATCTAGCCATGGGATAAAATGATGAAAAGCATATGAATTAGTAATAAAAGGGGAAGTATCCCTAGATGTAAAAGATAAGTGATGTGTTAATAAATATGTTTAAATAAAGATCAAATAGTACATTCAGAATGAAACGGATCATTCCTTACTGAGCGATTAACGCTCACCCTTTCATTATTGATTGCTTTGCAGGTAGACTAGAAGTGAGGGATGCTAGAGACAGTGGGACTACATATGAGGGGAGATGATTTATTGTCATCTCGATGTTTTTATCTTGATGTAAATAATGTAAATGATAAATATTTGTGAAATACGTTTGGAAGCTTCCACCCTATAAATATGTTTTGATTGTATAATTTCTTAAAGTTTGTAAATTATAAGTTTGGATCCTGCGTGACATTTTATATGCATGTTTTGGATATTATTATTATTATTATCCTTACACAGATTTTTTCTAAAAACAACTCGTTCTCTAGACATGTATCCTCGGGATTCTCATTGAGGGATATTCAGAGGATACCTGATTGGAGGGGGGTTTTACAGAAGCTATCTCACGGCGTAATTCAGTATATGACAATGACACTAAAACTATGGCCACAGTGGGATTGAGTTGTTACTCTATCCAATTTATAATATGGGTCATTGGTCTAGAGACTAAATACATAATATCGAGAGTAACCAAAGGTTGACACTATTTCTATACCTTCGTCTCGTTGAGATAACGTATGATGAAAGGATCGAATTGCATGGTAACCATATCGTTGACAGGTAGCTACTTTGCTGAATCCGAATCTATCGGGTGGCCATGATGCCTTGCTAGGGGCCAATCTTGGTCTGTGTATTAGTGAGATGATTAATTGGTGTTAATCGCGATACTATACACTGCCGATATGATGAGGAGCCTATGGGTCACACACATAGAAGATAATTTAAGATCCAAGAAGAAAGAAGGGCATTTTTGTCTGTTTAGGCGAAAGGGTATTTTGGTAATTTCACAGTGTAATTAAATTTGCTGAGGTCGTAGGCTTTATTTAATTTATTAGAAAAATTAAATAAGTGAAATTACACTTAAATATATATTCGCATATATTTAATTAAATCATCATTATTGTTAAATGTTACTATATATATATAAAGATTAAACGTATATATTAATTTAGTTTAATTGAGATAATGATGAAATAAATAAAATACCTAATTAGGGGGGGTTTGGGTTGGAGCCCAAACTTATTCCATATGGGAATAGGGCATTAAGGTTTTACTATAAAAGAAAAAGTTAAATGTAAAAAATATGAGAGAGTTTTTTCATTTAATTGAATTTTTTTCTTTGTAAAACAATATACACAGCAGCCCCATTTTCTTCTCCCACGGCAGAAACATTTTTTTGCCTAAATCAATTCAATTTGATTTCTTTTCTTCTTAATCTTGAAGCCAAAGAGGATCTAGCAAATCCCTCTTTGGTTCTTTTGAGATTGTCTTCGTGTGGACTACGTGGGTTCAATCTTACACTTGGATCAGTAGCAAAACGCTCAAAGACAATCATGGTGGAGCCTCCAAACGTGCGTATGGTTTCTAAACACAGATTATTAATTTCTGCAGATTCTTGCTTTAATATGAGTTGTAAAATTATACCCTTGATCTTGGCTCATGTAAACGATCCCTGTATTATATTTTTTTGTTTCCGCTGCGTATACGGGACTGTAACGCCCCACCTGAGGTACGTTGTTATCGTTTCCTCTTTCGCCCTTAATCAAGTTGTTTTTTTTGTTATATTTGTTTGTTTGAGTGTTATGTTGAATGTTGCCCTGAAATTGGTTGAAAATAGAAGAATCTTTATGAACCAAGCTTCGGGGCGAAGAAGAAGTCTTCCGCCGGCGAAGATGTGTTGAACCAAGGGCGAAACTCTGCAGCACGTTTCGCCGGCGACAGAAAGGTTTCTTCGCCGCGGCGCAGGCCGATTTTCATGTTGGTTGAGTTTTAGACATTTTCTTCCCTAAGGGCAATTTGACCTTTCTACCCCTAATTAGTAGGAAAAGTGGGGAGTTAATTGTAAGGATTTTTCATGGAGAAGGTGTTGATATGGGGGGTGAGTTTGTAATGAATCAAAGGATATGGATGGAATTTCCAAAGAAGAATAAGGGCAAAATGGGAATGAGTGTGTTTATATTTCATTAAAAGGAATAAAGAGTTAGCAAACCCTCATTCTTCTTCTCCAAAAACGTAACCCTTCATTCTTCTCCTCTCAACTTCTCTTTTCTTTTGATCAAGGATTTCCAAGGGATTTTGAAGTGATTTGGGGTAGAGAAAACAACCTAAGGCTTCCTAAGGTAAGGATTTCTCCTTAAGTTGTGTGATTTGAAGTTTTTAATACATTTTTTTGGTTTTTGAGGGTTTTCATTCTTTTGGTTAAGAATAGAGAGAATAGTCAAGAAAACCAAGTGAAAAGAAGATTTGGTGAAGTCTCTCCATAACAAGTAAGTAAAACCCAACCCAAGTTGAGATTTATGAAATTTCTTGATTAGGGTTTTGATAGACTTGATGTATGTATGTGATATACTTGTAATATAGCATGTATGAAGGACTAAATAGAGATTTCTATGCTTTGTGATGGTTTATACCTTGCAAATTTGAGAAATGGGTGTTGGTTTGGCAAGGTAGTTGAGATGGAATTTAAGGGGTATTATGGTGTTAGTAAACGGTCCCGTATACGCAGCGGAAACGAAAAATAAAATAACAGGATCGTTTACAAGAGCCAAGAT
Organism: Pistacia atlantica; assembly: GCA_026229545.1. Taxonomy (NCBI): domain Eukaryota; kingdom Viridiplantae; phylum Streptophyta; class Magnoliopsida; order Sapindales; family Anacardiaceae; genus Pistacia; species Pistacia atlantica. Next base: position 22,961,428 of record JAPEIT010000014.1, read on the forward strand.
CAAGGGTATGATTTTAACAATTTATATTAAATAAAATCTGCATAAATATACAACATGAGTTAAGAGAAACAAACGCACGTTGAAGGCTCCTCCAAATTCGTCGTCAAACGTTTTGCTACCGATCCAAGTGTAGGATCGAACCTGCGTAGTCCACACGAAGACAATCTCAAAAGAACCAAAGAGGGATTTGCCAGATCCTCTTTGGCTTCAAGATTAAGAAGAAAACAAAAATCAATTAAATTGATTTTTAGGCTTAAGATGTTACTGCCGTGGGAGAAGCAAAAGGGCTGATGTGTGTATTTTGTTTTACAAAGAAAAAAACTCTTTTTTAAAATCACACACACTTTTCCTTTTATACTTAAAAAACAATTTGCCCTAATCCCATACGGAATAGGCTTGGGCTCCAACCCAAACGCCCCATGTTGCCAAACACTCCCAATTTGATTTATTTTAATTTTCATCATTATCTCAATTAAAATCAATTAATATATATATATATATATATAAATATATATTAACATTTAACAATAATGATAATATATTTAAATATGTGCGAACACACATTTAAACGTAATTTCACTTATTTAATTTTTCTAACAAATTAAATAAAGGCTACGACCTCAGCAAATTTAATTGCACTGTGAAATTACCAAAATACCCTTTCGCCTTAAAAGACGAAAATGCCCTTCTTTCTTCTTGCATCTTAAATTGTCTTCTATGTGTGTGACCCTTAGGCTCCTCATCATATCGGCAGTGTATAGTATTGCGATTAACACCAATTAATCGTCTCACTAATACACAGACCAAGATTGGCCCCTAGCAAGGCATCATGGCCACCCGATAGATTCGGATTCAAAGAAAGTAGCTACCTCAACGATATGGTTACCGTGCTGTCCTTTCATCATACGTTATCTCGACGAGACGAAGGCATAGAAATAGTGTCAACCTTCGGTTACTCTCGATATTATTTATTCGGCTGGACCAATGACCCGTATTATAAATTGGATAGAGCAACAACTCAATCCCACTGTGGCCACAGTTTTAGTGTCATTGCCATATACTGAATTGCGCCGTGAGATAACTTTCTCCCGTACCCGGGAGTGATAAATCCTCTGTCAATCCACCATAGTCTTGATACACTCCTTGATGCAGCCAATCACCACCGTATTGACAGCTCCGAAAAGAACTGCGTTAGGCTAGTGTCAAACTACACCAATCGGTGCACAAGGCGCTCCGGTGATCTCAAGTCTAAGGATCACATGCACCACCATTCGTTAGAGGATTTGTTCCATAGACACTGGGGTTACCATCCATATGGAATCCTCTAGTGGGTCAGTCCAGTGAACTTGTTGTGGTGTAATCGCCTACAACAAACACCCATGTGTTGCACCAGGTTGTCACCAAACAACCTTGACAAGTGAGATCATCACGCCTTTCGACAGGTCGCTTCAACACTATGATAGCCTTACCGTATTATCTCGTGCCCTTAGTTCGAATAATATCGGGGCTACGACGTTTCTAGAATGGCCACCATATGTGTTCATAGGGTTCTCACTATCAAGATTTGAAACACTTGATACCCTCGTCACGGCTCTACCATTCTAAGGACATATATCAATACATATTGCAATAATAATGGTTTACGCGATATAGAATAAAAAGCCTTTTATTGATTAATGAACATTATTACAAAGAGTCAATTCTACAATAATTGATTGGCTCTAGGGCATCTACTCTAACAATCTCCCACTTGCACTATAGCCAATCATTCATGCCCTCAACACTGAATGACCCAAGTGCCTGCACTATAGCCAGTCATTCATGCACTCAACATTGAATGACCCAAGTGCCCATCATGCTTCTGCTGCAACAGAAACTTTAATAGTGGGTTGGTAGGTATTCTGCAAATCTGCACATTCCCTTTCATATCGATCATTCAGATCAGATTGAATCAACTAAGTAAGTGTTTGGATTTCTGGTGAGACCGTGATTGCTCAGCCACAACAATGGCTCCATTGTTATCGCAGTACAACTATACTGGATTAGCAATGCTTGAAATCACATCAAGTTCAGTAATGAACTTCTTGATCCAAACCGCCTACACGGCTGCATTAAAAAATGCGGTACACTTAGCATCAATTGTAGAATCCACTGCAGTACACCAATTTGAGCTCTTGCAGCTCACTGCAGTTATATTGAGACAAAATGTGTAATCCCAAATTGCGAACTATAATCATCCTTTTCCTGTTTGGAAATAGCGTCACGGTATTCTCTTACAGTGAGCTCATCTTTCTTCCATAATCCAAGAATATATATTCTTAAGCCCTTTTCAAGCACTTAAGAATGTCCATTGACACTCACCCAGTGTCATTCACTTGGATTTAGTTGATATCTTCTACTAGTGCTGAATGCACATAAGACATCAATCTAAGTACATAACATATTGCTCACTTGAGCCTGATTGACATCCACTACAAATGCTGAATGCACATTAGATATCAATCTGAACATATAAGATGGATCCACTTGCTAAAGCATGTGGGATCCTCTTCATTCTATCTCTCTCATTGTGTGGTTAAAGACACATATCTCTACAGAGATAGACACCATATGCCATCAGAAGAAATCCCTTCTTGGATTTTTCTATACTGAATGTGTTCAGTACCTTGTCTATGTACTTTGACTTAGTTTGAGCAACCTACACGATCTATCACGATAGATCTTTATTCCAAGGATGTAGGCTGTTTCCCCTAAGTCCTTCATGGAGAAGCACTTGGATAACCAAGTCTTTACCGACTGCAAGTTCGGTATATCATTCCCGATCTATTGTATGTCATTGACATACAACACTAGGAATGCTACTGCGCTCCCACTCACTTTCTTGTAAACACAGGGTTCATCTTCGTTCTTAATAAAACCGAATTCTTTTACGGCTTCATCAAAACGAATGTTCCAGCTCCTTGAAGCTTGCTTGAGTCCATAAATGGATCTCTGCAACTTGCATACCTTATTGGTTTGACTATCAAGAACGAAACCATCAGGTTGTGTCATATACACATCCTCCTCAAGGTTTCCGTTCAGGAAAGCAATTTTGACATCCATTTGCCAAATCTCATAGTCATGATATGCAGCAATTGCAAGCATAATCCGGATGGATTTAATCATGGCAACCGGCGAAAAGGTTTCTTCATAGTCAATGCCATGAATTTGTTTGAAACCTTTGGCAACCAGCCGTGCTTTATAAGTATGCACGTTGCCATCCATGTCAGGCTTCTTCTTGAAGACCCATTTACACCCTATGGGTTTTACCCCTTCAGGTGGTTCCACCAGAGACCACACTTGGTTCTGGTACATGGAGTCCATCTCAGATTTCATGGCTTCAAGCCATTTAACGGAATCTGGATCCGATATAGCGTCTTCGTAGGTTCTAGGGTTCATCGTCTTGGTAGACCAGTACGTCACCATGTTGAGTCACGAGATAACCGTATCTCTCGGGCTCATGGCGTACTCTCCCAGATCTACGTAGCTCCTGTGCTACTTGAGGTAGTTCACTTTGATCCACAAGTTGTGGAGTAACCTCCTCATGATGCTCAACCACTTCTTGTGGCACATCATCCCGTCCTTCGTCTAGTATGCCTTGTGGTTCTAGAACTTCATCGAGTTCTACTTTTCTCCCACTAGTACTTCTTAGAAAATATTCCTTTTCTAGGAAGACACCAGATCGAGCAACAAAAATTTTGCACTCTTCTGGGTGGTAGAAATAGTATCCTTTGGTCTCCTTTGGATACCCCACAAATATACATTTACAGGATTTTGGGCCCAGCTTGTTCGAAGTCAATTTCTTAACATAAGCTTCGCAACCCCAAATCCTTAAATAAGACAAGTTGGGCTTTCGCCCACTCCATAGCTCATATGGAGTCTTATCTACAGACTTTGACGGCACACGGTTCAAAACGTGAGTCGCAGTCTCTAGGGCATAACCCCAGAACGATGCAGGTAAATCACTAAAACTCATCATGGACCTAACCATGTCAAGTAAGGTCCTATTCCTCCTTTCTGACACTCCATTGTGTTGGGGTGTATAAGGAGGGGTGAGTTGTGATACTATCCCACATTCCTTCAGGTATGTTTAGCTCAACTTGCCAAAGTTGGCATAGTGGTCATTTTTGAGATTATCCTTGTTGTCTTTCTTAAGAACATATTATTATGAAATAGTTCCATAAAGAATATTATTTATACTCAAGGACAATAATCCATTAGTAAACTAATATTCTCATTTGTCCTATGTGGACACAGAAATATATAATTTCTAGAAACTAAAAACCATAATAATCCACAAGTTCCAAGAAACAAGTCTATCGGCTAAATCAAACGATAAGATCCTACAGCAAATGTAGCAGCACGTGCTTCATTTCCAACTGGTAGGTCCACCTCTCCCTCGAGCAATCTACTCTACCGTAGTTCCTACACATCAATCAAATGTGAGTACCACATCTTGTGTCAACTAGATGTTTATGGGAGAAGTTAATCTCAATAACATACCTGACGAAGAAGTAACATTCTTCTTCCCTTTTGCTAGGAAGGCCTTGCAATGTTTCCTCCAAAGGATTGGGATTCCCACAGTGAGGACAAACACCTTTCCTTTCTGCAACAGTTCTTTCCATCGACTTCTGAGCCCTTTCCTTTTCACTTGAGTTGGCTTCAACCAACGTCAATGTTTCTGACATTTTCATGCCTGACTCAGTAGTCTTCAACAAATCCAGAAGCTCGGAAAGGGTATTCTTCTTATCTTTCTCAATAAAGTCATAGACAAATTGAGAATAAGAATCCGGTAATGACTGTAATATTAGGTTTATTGCTAAACCTTCTCTAAGTCCACATCCCAAAATCTCAAGCTTGTTCATATACTCGATCCACTTGAGTATATGATCGCCAATTTTGGTACCCTCTTCCATCCTACATCTGAATAATGACCGAGACACCATATGCTTCTCATTTCTTCGAAGAAAATGAAGAATAGAAGCTAAATCCATTTTTCTGCATCATTGTCGCAGTAATGGTGCCATTGATGCAAGCACAATGTATCTAGTCATTTCGCTTTTGCATCATGTGTATGCTTCACATATACATACCCAGTCTCATGGATAGAACTATCAGCAGGCTCTGGTGATAGAGCTTGCTCAATGGTGTATAATCTATCGCTTGATGAAGTATATTATTTATACTTCTATACCGACAACGAAATTTTCACCATTCCATTTCTCTCCCAGTTCGATGATTTGTCGCAGTGATGTTGGGATCATTTTGCTCAAATTTAAGTGAATCTACAAGTGCAGAAAAAGTAACCGTTATTACCATGTTCATTATTATTGTTTAATATGGTCTTTTATTAAACGAAGCTCCCACTATTTTACTCAAGCCAATAGCCCTCACTATTAACTCGGGAAAGCCCGTTGACTTTCCTAGTGGACCGAGATCCCATCCTGGCCATTTCAAACCTTCGCTTTGGCGAACAAGCCAAAATGAGTTGATTAGGTAGGCCAACAAACTTAATCCACACCAGTTGATAGCTCCCACTATCAACCTCAAATGTGAGAAAGCCAACAAGCCAATCACACAATCCAATGGACAGTACATGCCATCGTCCTCAAGTGTGATTCTCAGTATCAGTAGAGTGGACACTACATGTCACCACGTACACACAATATGTGTACTGCTCTACTATGCCTATGACGCATGTTTATCAACCTTCGCTTTGGCGAACAAGCAAAACCGTCATTTTAAGTCGACCCATCACCATTAAGGAAAACTCCAATGCATTTTAACCTCCCACTGGTAGAAGTGTACCCTTCGCTTTGGCGAACAAGGTTTCGACGAACAGTGGTTTGATTAAAACCATGGTGATGGAAGGCTTTCGTGACTTAATATACTTTAATTGAGGGTTTTGTTATTTAATGTCTCACCAAATTATTATCTTTGTTAGAATGACATTGTTTGGCATGTTATCAAACATTCAACCTTAGCATGCATTCTAAACAAAATTAAATGTGCCGGTACATGGCCCAACTAAAACCGATTTCCTCGAGCCTAGAGGAATCGGTGGGTCACCTAGGGGTCCTGTAATAAAAATCTTGAGTCTTCAAGTATGGTTGCCTCGTCCTTTGCTCCGACTTCAAGTGCATTACAAAAAATATCTTTCTAAATTTACAATAAATAATTATAAAAATTCTTTACATCAATAAATTTAGAAACCTCGATTTACATTCGAGGGGAATTAGATGAGAAGAGAATGTACATCGAGAAGAGGAGAAAGGCAGGACACGCAGGCCCTATTTAATAAAATACAACCATACATACCCAAAAATAATTAAAACATTCACCCTTAGGTCTAAGGCTCATGTACCGGGCACCATGCAATATACAAACAAGTACAAAGCATACATTTCAAAAACAATCAATTTCTGAAATTTGTGGGTTAATTACAATTTACCCCCTGATAATTTGTAGATTTACAGTTTGGTCCAAAAGTTTTGAAACTTTGCATTTTACCCCCTGCACACTTGGAAGTGCGCTCGCTGCAGCGATGAGTTAGATCGCCGCAGCGGACGCGATCGCCAGCGGCGATGGATTATATCGCCGCACGATCGCCGCGGCGATGGTTTATATCGCCATGAGCGCATACGCTATCTGTAGCTCCGGATCTGTTCATACAGCAACCAAAAACATTCTAACTGGATTTTGCAATCAATCAAACACATTGATCTCAACAAAAATCCATCATGCATTAAACCAAACCAGCAAATCATCAACAAATTAAATTAATCGATTAATCAGTTTCTTAAAAACATATTTCAAGACAGATTTACATGATTCAATATGGCAACATATTATCATCAAATACATGTTATCAACCATACACATAAAAATTGAAAAAAATTCAGTACCCTAGGCTCTGATACCACTGTTAGTAAACGGTCCCGTATACGCAGCGGAAACGAAAAATAAAATAACAGGATCGTTTACAAGAGCCAAGATCAAGGGTATGATTTTAACAATTTATATTAAATAAAATCTGCATAAATATACAACATGAGTTAAGAGAAACAAACGCACGTTGAAGGCTCCTCCAAATTTGTCGACAACGCTTTTGCTACCGATCCAAGTGTAGGATCGAACCTCGTAGTCCACACGAAGACAATCAAAAGAACCAAAGAGGGATTTGCTAGATCCTCTTTGGCTTCAAGATTAAGAAGAAAACAAAAATCAATTGAATTGATTTTTGGGGCCCAACATGTTATCGCTGTGGGAGTGCAAAGGGCAAAGGGTCTGTGTGTATTTTTGTTTTACAAAGAAAAACTCTCATATTTTTTTAAAATCACACACACTTTTCCTTTTATACTTAAAAAACAATTTGCCCTAATCCCATACGGAATAGGCTTGGGCTCCAACCCAAACGCCCCATGTTGCCAAACACTCCCAATTTGATTTATTTTAATTTTCATCATTATCTCAATTAAAATCAATTAATATATATATATATATATATAAATATATATTAACATTTAACAATAATGATAATATATTTAAATATGTGCGAACACACATTTAAACGTAATTTCACTTATTTAATTTTTTCTAACAAATTAAATAAAGGCTACGACCTCAAAGAAATTTAATTGCACCGTGAAATTACCAAAATACCCTTTCGCCTTAAAAAGACGAAAAATGCCCTTCTTTCTTCTTGCATCTTAAATTGTCTTCTATGTGTGTGACCCTTAGGCTCCTCATCATATCGGCAGTGTATAGTATTGCGATTAACACCAATTAATCGCCTCACTAATACACGTACCAAGATTGGCCCCTAGCAAGGCATCATGGCCACCCGATAGATTCGGATTCAGAAAGTAGCTACCTCAACGATATGGTTACCGTGCAATTCGTCCTTTCATCATACGTTATCTCGACGAGACGAAGGCATAGAAATAGTGTCAACCTTCGGTTACTCGATATTATTTATTCGGCGGACCAATGACCCGTATTATAAACTGGATAGAGCAACAACTCAATCCCACTGTGGCCCACGGTTTTAGTGTCATTGCCATATACTGAATTGCGCCGTGAGATAACTTTCTCCCGTACCGGGAGTGATAAATCCTCTGTCAATCCACCATAGTCTTGATACACTCCTTGATGCACCAATCACCACCGTATTGACACTAAAAGAAGCTGCGTTAGGCTAGTGTCAAACTACACCAATCGGTGCACAAGGCGCTCCGGTGATCTCAAGTCTAAGGATCACATGCACCACCATTCGTTAGAGGATTTGTTCCATAGACACTGGGGTTACCATCCATATGGAATCCTCTAGTGGGTCAGTCCAGTGAACTTGTTGTGGTGTAATCGCCACAACAAACACCCATGTGTTGCACCAGGTTGTCACCAAACAACCTTGACAAGTGAGATCAGTCACTGCCTTTCGACAGGGTCGTTCAACACTATGATAGCCTTACCGTATTATCTGTGCCCTTAGTTCAGAATAATACTGGGGCTACGGACGTTTCTAGAATGGCTACCGTATGTGTTCATAGGGTTCTCACTATCAAGATTTGAAACACTTGATACCCTCGTCACGGCTCTACCATTCTAAGGACATATATCAATACATATTGCAATAATAATGGTTTACGCGATATAGAATAAAAAGCCTTTTATTGATTAATGAACATTATTACAAAGAGTCAATTCTACAATAATTGATTGGCTCTAGGGCATCTACTCTAACATATGGAACCCTTTTTGGAAGTGTTTTGTTTGACAGGTTATTAGGGCTTTGTGAAGGGGTTTTTCCCCATTTTGGATGGTTAGGAAAAGTTTTAGATTCATGGCTATGATAGAGTTTTATAGTGCACATGAGTTGTTTGATGAAATGCCTAATAGAGGTTTGAGTGTGAGTAATGAACCTTAATTCTTGCAACATTGCATGTTGGCATTTCACAAGTGCATTAGTAGAGATGAATCATCCATGTGCATTGTTATATGCATTGAAAAGTGACCTAAGAAAGAGTAGGAAACTTGGTGTATAGAAATACCCTATGAGTAGAGAGCTTAGTGGGTAAAATTACTCTAAGGGTAGAGAGCATTGAAAAATGCTACAATAGAATGAGTTAGAAGAGTAGTATAGTTGGGATGATGCTTTGTGATCATCACCCGATCATTATGGGAATCGGATTGATGCTTTGTGATCATCATCCGAATAGCCTTAGAGAGATGGGTCGATGCTTAGTGATCGTCACCCAATGAGTAATAGAAATGGGTAGATGCTTTGTGACCACTACCCGATTAGTTAAGAGATATGCAGGTTGATGCTTTGTGATCATCATCCAACGGCTAGTAGAAGCGGGTTGATGCTTTGTGATCATCACCCGATAGTGACTAGAGACGGGTAAATGCTTGGTGATCGTTACCCAAAATTCATGAGGAACGGGTAGGCGCTAAGTGATCTCCACCCGATAGTTAGAAAGAACCGAGTTGGTGCTTTGTGATCCTCACTCGGTAGTCACTAAGAACGGGTTGGTACTGTGTGAATTCCACCCGATAGCCATAGAGAGTGAAATGGTGCTGTGTGAATGCCATTCGGCCGTACCTCCGGTAAGATGAGGCCATGATGTTAATAGAAACAGAAATAGAAACAGAATTAGAAAAGGAAAGAATTAAGAGTCACACGCGGGGACAGACAGTTAGAGAGTTTTACTTACTGAGCATTAATTGTGCTCACCCCGTTATTTTCCTTTGTGGATGCAGGTTCTAGGTGATGATTCGGTTGGAGGGACGTCGGCGGGCGAGGAGCAATAGCTACACTGTTCCCTTGTTTTGTCTTTTAAAATACATTTTGTAAACAGTACTCTTTATGTATAAAAGACACATGTTTTGTAATGAAAAGAAACATTTTGGGCCCAATTTTCCATTGTTAATGGCATGCATTGTACTAGTTTCAATAGGTGTTACAGGGACCGTTTACTAACAGTGGTATCAGAGCCTAGGGTACTGAATTTTACAACTTTTATGTGTATGGTTGATAACATGTATTTGATGATAATATGTTGCCATATTGAATCTGCGTAAAATCTATCTTACAAACATTTTTAAGAAATTGATTAATTTTTAATTTGTTGATGATCTACTGGTTTGGTATAATGGTTGATGGATTTTTGTTGAGATCAATGCGTTTGATTGATTGTAAAATCCATTTAGAGTGTTTTTGGTTGCTGTATGAACATATCTGGAGCTACAGATCTGTGTACGCTCGCCGCGACGATATAACCCATCGCCGCAGTAAGCGTTGTTCATGCTTGCGCTGGTGACGAAACCAGCGCTTGCCGCGGCAGTATAACCAATCGCCGTAGCGATCGTTCTCTGGACGAGCGTTGTACGAAAACAGCGCTCGCCGCAGCGTACGTAGAGCTTGGGCGTCAAGTAACCAACACACGTCGCGACGATCTAACTCATCACCGTAGCGAGTGCACTTCCGAATGTGTAGGGGCTAAAATGCAAAGTTTCAAAACTTTTGGACCAAACGAAATCTGTAAATTGTCAGGGGGTAAACGTAATTAACCCACTAATTTTAAAAAAAAAAAAAATTGATTGTTTTTTAAATGTATGCTTTGTACTTGTTTGTATATTTCATGGTGCCCAGTACATGAGCCTTAGACCTAAGGGTGAATGTTTTAAAATATTTTTGGGTATGTATGGTCGTATAATTTATTAAATAGGGCCTGCGTGTCCTGCCTTTCTCCTTTTTCTCAATGTACATTCTCCTCTCATCTAATTCCCCTCGAATGTAAATCGAGGTTTCTAAATTTATTTATGTAAAGAATTTGTATAATTATTTATTGTAAATTTAGAACGATATTTTTTTGTAATGTACTTGAAGACGGAGTAAAGGACGAGGCAACCATACTTGAAGACTAAAGATGTTTAGTACAGGACCCCTAGGTGACCCACCGATTCCTCTAGGCTCGGGGAAATTGGTTTTAGTTGGGCCATGTACCGGAACGTTTTTTATTTTGTTTAGAATGCATGCTAAGGTTGAATGTTTAATAACATGTCAAATAATGTCATTCTAACAAAGATAATAATCTGGTGAGACATTAAATAACAAACCCCTCAACTAAAGTATATTAAGTCATGTAAGCCTTCCATCACCATGGTTTTAATCAAACCACTGTCCGTTGAAGCCTTGTTCGCCAAAGCAAAGGGTACACTTCTACCAGTGGGAGGTTAAAATGCATTAGAGTTTTCCTTAATGGTGATGGGTCGACTTAAAATGACAGTTTTGCTTGTTCGCCAAAACGAAGGTTGATAAACACATTATAGGCATAGTAGAGTAGTACACATATTATGTATACGTGGTGACATATAATGTCCACTCTACTGACACTGAGAATCACACTTGAGGACAATAGTTGGAGCCATTGGATTGTGTGATTGGCTTGTTGGCTTTTTCACATTTGAGGTTGATAGTGGGAGCTATCAACTGGTGTGGATTAAGTTTGTTGGCCTACCTAATCAACTCATTTTGGCTTGTTCGCCAAAGCAAAGGTTTGAAATTGGCAGGATGGGATCTTGGTCCACTAGGAAAGTCAACGGGCTTTTCCAAGTTAATAGTGAGGGCTATTAGCTTGAGTAAAATAGTGGGAGCATCATTTAATAAAAGACCATATTAAATAATAATGAACATGGTAATAACCATTATTTATTCTTCACTTGTAGATTCACTTAAAATTGAGCAAAATGATCCCAACATCGCTACAACAAATCATCGAACTGGGAGAGAAAAGGAATGGTGAAGATATCGTTGGATGGTATAGAAGTACAAACAATATACTTCAGCCAAGTGATAGATTATAAACCATTGAGAAAGCTCTATCACCAGAGCTTGCTGATAGTTCTATCCATGAGATTGGGTATGTATATGTGAAGCATACACATGATGCAAAAGCAGAAATGACTAGATACATTGTGCTTCCATCAATGGCACCATTACTGCGGCAACAATGCCAGAAAATGGATTTAGCTTCCATTCTTCATTTTCTTCGAAGAAATGAGAAGCATATGATGTCTCAGTCGTTATTCAGATGTAGGATGGAAGAGGGTACCAAAATTGGCGATCATATACTCAAGTGGACCGAGTATACGAACAAGCTTGAGATTTTGGGATGTGGACTTAATGAAGTTTTAGCGATAAACCTAATATTACAGTCTTTGCTAGATTCTTATTCTCAATTTGTGTATGACTTTATTGAGGAAGATAAGAAGAATACCCTTTTCGAGCTTCTGGATTTGTTAAAGGCTACTGAGTTAGGCATGAAAATGTCTGAAACATTGACGTTGGTTGAAGCCAACTCAAGTGAAAAGGAAAGGGCTCAGAAGTCGATGGAAAGAACTGTTGCTGAAAGGAAAGGCGTTTGTCCTCACTATGGGAATCCCAGCCATTGGAGGAAACATTGTAAGGCCTTCCTAGCAAAAAGGAAGAAGAATGTTACTTCTTCATCAGGTTCGTTCTTGAGATTAACTTCTCTTGTAAGCATCTAGTTGACACAAGATGTGGTTCTCACATTTGATTGATGTGCAGGAACTATGGTAAAGTAGATTGCTCACCGAGGGAGAGGTAGACCTACCAGTTGGAAATGAAGCATGCGCTGCTACATTTGCTGTAGGATCTTATCGTCTGCTTTAGCTGATAGGCTCGTTTCTTAGAACTCGTGAATTATTATGATTTTTCTTCAGTTTCTAGAAATTATATTTTTGTGTCCATTTAGGACAAACGAGAATATTAGTTTGATAATGGACTATTGTCCTTGAGTCTAAATAATATTCTTTATGGAACTATTTCATAATAATATGTTCTTTAAGAAAGATGATAAGGATAATCTCAAAATGACAATTATGCCAACTTTGACAAGTTGAGCTAAACGAACTTGAAGGAATGTGGGATAGTATCATAACTCACCTTTCCATATACACTGGAAAACGATAGAGTGTCAGAAAGGAGGAATAGGACCTTACTTGACATGGTTCGGTCCATGATGAGTTTTAGATATTTACCTGCATCGTTCTGGGATTATGCCCTAGAGACTACGACTCATGTTTTGAACCGCGTGTCATCAAAGTCTGTAGATAAGGCTCCATATAAGCTATGGAGTGGGCGAAAGCCCAACTTGTCTTATCTAAGGATTTGGGGTTACGAAGCTTATGTTAAGAAATTGACTTCGAACAAGCTGGGCCTAAAATCCTGTAAATGTGTATTTGTGGCGTATCCAAAGGAGACCAAAGGGTACTATTTCTACCACCCGAGAGAGCGCAAAATTTTTGTTGCTTGATCTGGTGTCTTCCTAGAAAAAGAATATTTTCTAAGAAGTACTAGTGGGAGAAAAGTAGAACTCATGAAGTTCTAGAACCACAAGATATACTAGACGAAGGACGGAATGATTTGCCACAGGAAGTGGTTGAGCATCATGAAGAGGTTACTCCATATCTAGTGGATCAAAGTGAACCACCTCAGGTAGCACAGGAGCTATGTAGATCTAGGAGAGTACGCTATGAGCCCGAGAGATACGGTTATCACGTGACTCAACATGGTGACGTACTAGTCTACCAAGACAATAAACCCAAAACCTACGAGGATGCTATATCGGATCCAGATTCTGTTAAATGGCTTGAAGCCATGAAATCTAAGATGGACTCCATGTACCAGAACCAAGTGTGGTCTCTGGTGGAGCCACCTGAAGGGGTAAAACCCATAGGGTGTAAATGGGTCTTCAAGAAGAAGACCGACATGGATGGCAACGTACATACTTATAAAGCACGAATGGTTGCCAAAGGTTTCAAACAAATTCATGGCATTAACTATGAAGAAACCTTTTTGTCGGTTGCCATGATTAAATCCATCAGGATTATGCTTGCAATTGTTACATATCATGACTATAAGATTTGGCAAATGGATGTCAAAACTGCTTTCCTGATTGGAAACCTTGTGGAGGATGTGTATATGACACAACCTGATGGTTTCGTTCTTGATAGTCAAGCTAATAAGGTATGCAAGTTGCAGAGATCCATTTATGGACTCAAGCAAGCTTCAAGGAGCTGGAACATTCATTTTGATGAAGTCGTAAAAGAATTCAGTTTTATCAAGAACGAAGATGAGCCTTGTGTTTACAAAAAGGTGAGTGGGAGCGCTGTAGTATTCCTAATGTTGTATGTTGATGACATACTTCTAATCGAGAATGATGTACCGAACTTACAGTCGGCAAAGACTTGGTTATCCAAGTGCTTCTCCATGAAGGACTTATGGAGGCAGCCTACATCCTTGGAATAAAGATCTATCGTGATAGATCGTGTAGGTTGCTCAAACTAAGTCAGAGTACATAGACAAGGTACTGAGCGTATTCAGTATAGAAAAATCCAAGAAGGGATTTCTTCTGATGGCATATGGTGTCTATCTCTGTAAGGATGTGTGTCCTTAACCACACAATGAGAGAGATAGAATGAAGAGGATCCCACATGCTTTAGCAAGTGGATCCATCTTGTATGCTCAGATTGATATCTAATGTGCATTCAGCACTTGTAGTGGATATCAATCAGGCTCAAGTGAGCAATATGTTATGTACTTATATTGAGGTCTTATGTGCATTCCGCAATAGTAGAAGATATCAACTAAATCCAAGTGAATGACACTGGATGAGTGTCATGGACATTCTTAAGTACTTGAAAAGGGCTTAAGAATATATATATTCTTGGATTATGGAGGAAAGATTAGCTCACTGTAAGAGAATAAAGTGATGCTATTTACAAAAGGGAAAAGAATGATTACAGTTAGCAATTTCGGATTACACAATTTTGTCTCAATGTAACTGCAATGAGCTGGAAGAGCTCGAATTAGTGTACTGCAGTGAATTCTACAATTGATGCTAAGTGTATTGCATTTTAAATGCCGCCATGCAGGCCGTTTGGATCAAGAAGTTCATTACTGAACTTGACGTAATTCCAAGCATTGCTTATCCAGTATAGTTGTACTACAATAACAATAGAGCCATTGTTGTGGCTGAGGAATCATGGTCTCACCAGTAATCCAAACACTTACTTAGTTGATTCAATCTGATCTAAAGGATCGATAAGAAAAGAACGTGCAGACTCGCAGAATACCTACTAACCCACTATTAAAGTTTCTGTTGTAGCAGAAGCATGATGGGCACTTAGGTCATTCAATGTTGAGTGCATGAATGACTGGCTATAGTGCAAGCACTTGGGTAATTCAATGTTGAGTGCATGAATGATTGGCTATAGTGCAAGTGGGAGATTGTTAGAGTAGATGCCCTAGAGCTAATCAATTATTGTAGAATTGTCTCTTTCTAATAATGTTCATTAAGCAATAATAAAAGACATTTTATTCTATATCGCGTAAATCATTATTATTGCAATATGTATTGATATATGTCCTTAGAATGGTAAAACCGTGACGAGGGTATCAAGTGTTTCAAATCTTGATAGTGAGAACCCTATGAGCACATATGGTGGCCATTCTAGAAACGTCCGTAGCCCTAGTATTATTCTGAAGTAAGGGCACAGATAATACGATAAGGCTATCATAGTGTTGAACAACCCTGTCGAAAGGCAATGACTGATCTCACTTGTCAAGATTGTTTGGTGAAAACTTGGTGCAACACATGGGTGCTTGCTGTAGGCGATTACACCGCAGCAAGTTCACTGGACTGACCCACCAGAGGATTCCATATAGATGGTGACCCCAGTGTCTATGGAACAAATCCTCTAACGAATGGTGGTGCATGTGATCCTTAGACTTGATATCACTGGAGCGCCTTATGCACCGATTGGTGCAGTTTGACACTAGCCTAAGCAGTTCTTTTCAGAGCTGTCAATATGGTGGTGATTGGCTGCATCAAGGAGTGTATCAAGACTATGGTGGATTGACAGAGGATTCATCACTCCCGGGTATGGGAGAAGTTATCTCACGGCGCAATTCAGTATATGGCAATGACACTAAAACTGTGGCCACAATGGGATTGAGTTGTTGCTCTATCCAGTTTATAATACGGGTCATGGGTCCAGAGACTGAATACATAATATCAAGAGTAACCAAAGGTTGGCACTATTTCTATGCCTTCGTCTCATCGAGATAATGTATGATGAAAGGATCGAATTGCACGGTAACCATATCGTTGATAGGTAGCTACTTTGCTGAATCCGAATCTATCGGGTGGCCATGATGCCTTGCCAGGGGCCAATCTTGGTCTATGTATTAGTGAGACGATTAATCGGTGTTAATCGCGATACTATACATTGCCGATATGATGAGGAGCCTATGGGTCACACACATAGAAGATAATTTAAGATCCAAGAAGAAAGAAGGGCATTTTCGTCTTTTTAGGCGAAAAAGTATTTTGGTAATTTCACAGTGCAATTAAATTTGCTGAGGTCATAGCCTCTATTTAATTTATTAGAAAAATTAAATAAGTGAAATTACACTTAAATATGAGTTCGCATATATTTAATTAAATCATCATTATTGTTAAATGTTAATATATATATATAAAGATTAAACATATGTATTAATTTAGTTTAATTGAGATAATGATGAAATAAATAAAATATCTAATTAGGGGGTGTTTGGGTTGGAGCCCAAACCTATTCCATATGGGAATATGGCATTAAGGTTTTACTATAAAAGAAAAAGTTAAATGTAAAAAACATGAGAGAGTTTTTTCATTTAATTGAATTTTTTTCTTTGTAAAACAATATACACACAAGCACCATTTTCTTCTCCCACGGCAGAAACATTTTTTTGCCTAAATCAATTCAATTTGATTTCTTTTCTTCTTAATCTTGAAGCCAAAGAGGATCTAGCAAATCCCTCTTTAGTTCTTTTGAGATTGTCTTCATGTGGACTACGTGGGTTCGATCCTACACTTGGATCGGTAGCAAAACGTTCAAAGACAATAGTGGTGGAGCCTCCAAACATGTGTATGGTTTCTAAACACAGATTATTAATTTCTATAGATTCTTGCTTTAATATGAATTGTAAAATTATACCCTTGATCTTGGCTCATGTAAACGATCCTTGTATTATATTTTTTTGTTTCTGCTGCATATAGGGACCGTTTACTAATAGATTGTAAGGAGAGACTATCATTGCGTTGAACGACCCTATCAAAAGATAGTGACAGGTCTTATATGTCGAGGTTGTGAGCATCAACTTGGTGCAATGCATGGGTGCTTGCTTGTGCAAGTCCATTGGACTGACCCATCAAAAGATTTCATATAAGATGGTAACTCAGTGTCTATGGAATATATCCTCTTACGGATGGTGGTGCATGTGGTCATTCGACTTGAGATCACCAGAGCGCCGTGTGTAAAGATCGATGTGATTTAACACCAACCTAACGTCATCTCTCTTTGAGATTACCAGAACAGTGGTGATTGGTTACATTGGGAAGTACACTATGGCTATGGTGGATCAGTAAGTAATTGATCTACCATAGGCAGTGGAAAACAAAAATTAAATCGGTAAATCAATTACCTTTCTTTGCCTAGATCAGAGTATAGATTATGTCATTTACATGTTTATAAGCAAAATTTTGTATAAAGTAAATCCATTCAAGGATTAGAATACTTACATACATTTAGAGGCTCCTTCGAATATCTCTGATTTCGGACAGAAACACTGTTCATGGTTCTGTTCACGGTCCTGTTCACGATACTGTTCACGGTTGTAATACTCTCTCTCTAGCTAGTATACTCATAAAATAACAATAAAACTTGCTAAATATATATATAAGAAAATATACATGCAGATGTAGATGAGTATAAAATAATGGGTCCATAACTAGTTTTTCTTTAAATACAAATCTTTATAAAATATAATAAAATCACAAAACATCAACTCGACAGTGTTGCCTAACCCTTCCACTGCGTGACGTTCCAAGTGGCCGCATCTCACCTATTACCTGCAAAATTATTGAAAACAACGGGCTGAGCACTAATTGCTTAGTAAGTAAACCCGCTATGCTACTCTTCTCTCTCCATTGCTTAAATTCTGAATTTCTTTCCTTACATCACACCTCTCTATTTTTCTTTGTTCTTTCTCTATTTCTAATTTCTCACTACCCATGATAATAGCCATGGTATCATGCATAGGTATGATGCAAATGCACAAATGCATAGAATGTGCATTTTCTTTTCTATTTTTCTATTCTATTTTCTGTTTCTTTTCTCCGTATTTCTTTCTTTCTTTTTTCTGTTCTTTCTTTCTTTCTTTCTTTTTCTATTCTTTCTTTTCTTTCTATTCTTTCTTTCTCATTCTTTTCTTTCTTATTCTCTTCTTTATATTCTTATTCTCTTCTTTCTATTCTTTTTTTTCTTACTCTTTTCTTTTCTTTTCTTTTTCTTTCTTATTCTTTGCCAATCAGACTCAGTTGAGGCATGGATTCGAAACTCTGGCCATGTGAATGAGTATAGTCCTCATCTACATGCACTCTTGCAGACTGTACAAATTCTTCTTCTTCTTAGGCCGCTCACTAAAGGCGGCGTGCATATAGGAATATTCTTTTGGGTACAGTTCTCATCCACGTGCACTCTTATGGAGTGTACAAATTCTTTTTCTTCTTAGGCCGCTCACTAAAGGTAGTGTACATGTGGGAATATTCTTCTTCTTGTCACTCATGGGTTCCCCATTGCAACAACCTTCTTTTCTTTTATTTTTTTACACTTCTTTAGATAAAATTTCAGATTTGAACTTCTTTAATATTTCTCATTTCTTTCTATTTGTTCTTTAACTTTAATGTTCATTATTGCTTTTTAATGCTCTTATGAGTATGTATGCATGTATATGGGCTCATGCTTATTATTCTTTCTAAATTCACATGTTTGGATGCAATAATGCAATATGGAATGTGAACATGTCATTCTCTACCATCTACCAACTTATCTCAAGATATCAAATAATCATAATCATGTAGGCTTCGTTTGTTTCAATTTTTAGGATACTACTTTTAGTATTCCCAAAAAAGTTAAACAGTAAAATACCCAAAAGCTTTGATTTTTGGGAATACTACTCCCAATATTATTCAACTTTTTTTAAATCCCTTAAATTTGATAATTTAATTAAATACCCCTAAATATTTTTTTTAAAATTACAAAAACACCCCAGGAATTCATATTTACCAGATTCCGGCCACCACTACTGGAAAATGGTCGGAATCTGTTAGGATGGTGCACTACCGGCTGAATCTGGTCGGTAGTGCGCCGATCTAGTCTTTTCCGATCAGATCCATGGTGGATCTGGCCGGAAAAGGCTAGATCTAAGACCAAAGATCTGGTCGTTGACGGCCAGATCTTTGGCCGTAACAGTTTATAACGACGGCCAACAAACGGTCGTCGTTGACCATCAACGACGACCGTTTGTTGGTTGTCGTTGACGAGAAAATATGGCCAATCTGGCCATAGATCTGGCCTTTGTCGGCCAGATCCACCGTGGATCTGGCTGGCAAAGGCCATATCGGCGCACGACCGGCAAGATCCAGCCAGTCATGCGCCAATAGGTGAACCCAGCCACCCTCCGACGGTGGTGGCCGGCTGTCCATATTTGACATTGGGTTGGGGGTGTTTTTGTTAACTTTTAAGATTTTATTATATGGGGTGCTTTGTAAATAAACAAATATAGGAGGTATTTTATTAATTTATAAATCCTACATCGTAATACCTGCCCAATTCAACTTTTTTTTAACTTTTTTCAGAAAACTTTTCCCAAAAACACCCAATTGTGAACCAAACGAAGCCGTATGCACTTCTCTTTGACATTTCATCAAATAATTTATATGCATACATCAACTCTAATTTGGCTACATTTCTACCTCTCTTCTAAGCCACCAAAATTTGGAATAAAACACACCAAGATTAACCTCAAACCTATCCAGGATTCACACTCCATAAATTCTACTCCAATTCTTCCATAATTCATCCAAACTCTCATCAAACATCAAGTACATGTAAAACCCCTCCCTAGTTGGGTATTTCCTAAGTATCCCTTGGCCATTGAGAACCTAGAAAACGCACGCCTAGGAAAGAAGTTTATTTTAAAATCCTATTTAAAGAATAAACCTGTAGTTTTAAAAATATATTTTTAAAATTTAATTTCTAAATTATAATAAGTTCATTGTACAAATCAAAAAATATAATTTCCTTTCTTGGAGTAAATTATGAAATCCATAGTAGTACTTACGAGAACATACACACTTTTACAAAATTTACTAGCAATTTGATTTCCTTTATTAATACAACATGTTTACTCCATTATAGAACATGGACATATTTATTGCATTATGAAATATGAACATAATTACTACACTAAATATTAGTAAAACCATTCAATAGTCATCATTAAAACATCCCTTCATGCTCATAGCGTCCCTCGGAATCCTTTCCCAGGTTCATGCCTTAATCTTTACCTGCAAAACATTTTAAAACATTTCGAGGGGTGAGCGCTAATCGCTCAGTAAGGAATATGGCCATTTATAAACTATTAAGGTTCATTATACAAGTATATTACTTAGGACCTTACCTACTTACAAAACATGACCTTCATTCTTTGACGTAACAAGTTCATAAAACATATGATACACTTTTAACTTTTCTCATAAACATAAGTCACAACATAACCATACATAATATAACATAGAACATATATGACTTATGAAATATTCATGAACATGGCATGCCTATTTCTTTTGTCTTTATACTTTATGGCTTCATTAGTCTTCTTCTTTTTTTTTTTTTTTTTATCCAATCAGATTCATTTGAACCATTCCCTTGTTCTTGGTCGTCACCTCAAAGGACTCATGGTTTCCATAAGAATTCCATTCCTCTGATCTTGGTTTATACCTCAAGAGACTCATTGAATTCATTCTTTAACATTTCATAAATTTTTCATAAGACAACTAAATAAGCTATATGTAAAACCCCTCCCTAGCTGGGTATTTCCTAAGTATCCCTTGGCCATTGAGAACCTAGAAAATGCACGCCTAGGAAAGAAGTTTATTTTAAAATCCTATTTAAAGAATAAACTTGTAGTTTAAAACATATATATAGATATATGTATTTAATTTTTTTTTCTTAACTATAATAAGTTCATTGTATAATCAAAAAATATAATTTCCTTTATTGGAGTAAATTATGAAATCCATAGTAATACTTACTAGAACATACACACTTTTATAAAATTTACTAGCAATTTGATTTCCTTTATTAATACAACATATTTACTCAATTATAGAACATGGACATAATTACTACATTATGAGATATGAACATAATTACTACACTAAATATTAGCAAAACCATTCAATAGTCATCATTAAAGCATCCCCTCATGCTCATAGCGTCCCTTGGAATCCTCTCCCGCTTCATGCCTTAATCCGTACCTGCAAAACATTTTAAAACATTTCGTGGGGTGAGCGCTAATCGCTCAGTAAGGAATATGGCCATTTATAAACTATTAAGGTTTATTATACAAGTAAATTACTTAGGACTTTACCTACCTACAAAACATGACCTTCATTCTTTGACATAACAAGTTCATAAAACATATCATACATTTTGGACTTTTCTCATAAACATAAGTCATAACATAACCATACATAATATAACATAGAACATAAATGACTTATGAAATATTCATGTACATGGCATGCTTATTTGTTTTGTCTATATACTTGACGATTTCATTAGTCTTTGTTATCCGATCGGATTCATTTGAACCATTACCTTGTTCTTGGTCGTCACCTCAAAGGACTCATGGTTTCCATAAGAATTCCATTCCTCTGATCTTGGTTTATACCTCAAGAGACTCATGGAATTCATTCATTAACATTTCATAATTTTTTTCATAAGACAACTAAATAAGCTATAGGCATTACCATTATGAATGCAAACATATGGACTAACATCTCCCATGCTCAGTCATACTATATTCTCCTACTAAACTTCTTAACTTAATTCATTTAATTTCTCATACAATTCAAGGAATTTTGGTATTAAGTTTATTCAGGGGTTATTAGAATTAGAAACAAATGGGAATTTCCATTAAGAAGTTGGATGCCATATAGTTCATCACTTTTCAAGCAATTTTTACCTTATCTTCCAATTCGAACTGGTTCTTACCTAAAACACATAAGTTTTAGGTCTGTTTCTTAAATTTTTAACACTTCAAGAATCAACTCAATCGGACTTCTATAACTTCAGTTATGACTGATTCAGTGAAGCATGTACAGTATAAGTCTTAAAACAGCCAAATCCGAATTCTATTCATTTTAACCATGTCCCCTTCATTTGCACATTCATATTATTTGCCATATCATTCTAAGTATAAAAGGCCATAAAACCCTCCCTTTTTACAGAACCAAAAAGTGCCAAAACATCGTCCAACTACAAATCTCTTAATTGGCATAATCATCCTCCATATGCACACATACACCAATCAACACACCCATTTAAACAACTCATAACCAAAACATAGCATCACACTCATATTAACATAAATAAATGTAAGTTTCATAAACCCTAGGTGTTATCAATTGTAGTCATAAGGGAGATTTTTTCCTTACCTTAGTATTCAAAGCACAAAGGTACTCCTCCTTGGCTCCAAAGTTTCACCTTTCTACCTTACACACATAACCACTTATGAATTTCTCTTTTAACTAAAAAATTCAGAAAAACTAGGGTTTTGAAACTCACCTTTAACCCTGAAATTGAAGTTCTTTAAGGGTGGATGGTGATCTCCTTTAAAAATCAACTTGAAATCCTAAGAAAATTTGAGAATAAAAGCTTGGATTAGTGGCTTTTATGGTGGATTTGAGAGATGAAGAAGAAGATGATATATTTGGGGTCTCCAAGGCCGACTACTCTCTCTTTAAACCTTGTAAATATTCATTCCATTGATACTCTAATGTGATTGGTCAATAAAAGTTAGATATAAAGGTCATTTGGCATAAATTTTTCATATAAGGGCGTTTTGGTCATTTCCACCACAACATAAAGATAAGTACTCATTTAATGCCATTTGACTTCTTTAAAACACTTAACCATTAAGTAATTCTACTATTTACCCTTGGTGCACTTTTATGGACACTTAAATCATATGGTTTTGTATGAAAAGACCATTATACCCTTGGTTACCGTTTATGCCATTTAACATTATCAATCAACTTTATAACCATTCTACCCTCATTTCTCTTCAATGACATCATCCTTTACACTTTATAATGGCCACATCTTGAAATACATGTAAATTGACCATTTTACCCTTCCATTCAAAAAAGAAAATTACATGAAAAGGTAAATTTCATACCTTAGGGCATCGGAATAATAACGTGGGGTTTACACTATATGCATTACCATTATGAATGCAAACATATGGACTAACATCTCCCATGCTCAATCACACTATATTCTCCTACTAAACTTCTTAACTTAATTCATTCAATTTCTCATACAAGATAATGAATTTCAGTAGTAATATTATTCAGGGGTTTATTAGAATTAGAAACAAATGGGAATTTCCATTAAGAAGGTGGATGTCATATAGCTTGTCACTTTTCAAGAAATTTTTCCCTTATCTTCCAATTCTAATTGATTTTTGGCTAAAACATAAAAGTTTTAGATCTTTTTCTCAAATTTTTAAAACTTCAAGAATCAACTCAATCGGACTTCTATAACTTCAGTTATGACCGATTCAGTGAAGCATGTACAGTATAAGTCTTAAAAAGCCAAATCCGAATTCTATTCATTTTAACCATGTCACCTTCATTTGCATATTCATATCATTTACCATATCATTCTAAGTATAAAAGGCCATAAAAACCTCCCCTTTTACATAACCAAAAAGTGCCAAAACATCGTCCAACTACAAATCTCTTAATTGGCATAATCATTCTCCATATGCACACATACACCAATCAACACACCCATTTAAACAATTCATAACCAAAACATAGCATCACACTCATATTAACACAAATAAATGTAAGTTTCATAAACCCTAGGTATTATCAATTGTAGTCATAAGGGAGATTTTTTCCTTACCTTAGTATTTAAAGCACAAAGACACTCCTCCTTAGCTCCAAAGGTTCACCCTTTCTACCTTATACACATAACCACTTATGAATTTCTGTTTTAACTAAAAGATCAGAACAACTAGGGTTTTGAAACTCACCTTAAACCCTGAAATTGAAGTTCTTTAAGTGTGGATGGTGATCTCCTTTGAAAATCAACTTAAAATCCTATGAAAATTTGAGAATAAAAATGCTTGGATTAGTGGCTTTTATGGTGGATTTGAGAGATGAAAAAGAAGATGATATATTTGGGGTGTACAAGGCCGACTACTCTCTCTTAAAACCTTGTAAATATTTATTCCATTGGTACTCTATTATGATTGGTCAATAAAAGTTAGATGTAAGGGTAATTTGGCATAAATTTTTCATATAAGGGCGTTTTGGTCAATTCCACCACAACATAAAGATTAGCACTCATTGAATGCCATTTGACTTCTTTAAAACACTTAACAATTAAGCAATCCCATTAGGTAAATGACTAATTTACCCTTGGTGCACTTTTATGGATACTTAATTCATATGGGTTTGTATGAAAAGACCATTATACCCTTGGTTACCATTTACGCCATTTAACCATATCAATCAACTTTATGACCATTCTACCCTCATTTCTCTTCAATGACATCACCCCTTACACTTTATAATGGCCACATCTCGAAATACATGTAAATTGACCATTTTACCCTTCCATTAAAAAAAAAAAAGAAAATTACTTGAAAAGGTAAATTTCATACCTTAGGGCATCGGAATAATAACGCAGAGTTTACAGTACACAAACACTTCTTCTCATGGATAAATTCTAACCATCATCCAATATCCATTCCATCAACAATTCTTCACATATAAGCATATACATGCATAAAAGAAATTCTCTACAATTCATCCAAACTTTCTTTCTCTTTGTTCTTTAATGTTCTCATACATTTGTATGTGCATGGAAATATGCTCATTCGTTGCCATTCTTTCTAAACGCAAATGCTTAAATCCTCAAATGAATTATGGCATATAAAGATATCATTAGTGAACTACCATACTTGAAATCAATCATAGATTATTAGACTAAAAATAACTAATAAATTGGAGGTACTTTTGAGGTAGTCATTCTGTGCAGGCCATATTCAAGAGGCATATCTCGGGCTATACACATCGGATTGCTATGATGTTGGTCTCATTTTAAAGCTTAGAGAAAGGGCTACAACATTTATGTTTAGGTCTCAACAAGTTCAATGGGTAAGATGCTCAAAAATCACTCATAAGGTCACGGATTTGACAGGGCAACCATGGTAACATGTTTTCTCTTAGGATTTTCATCAAACAATTCATATGCACATGATACTACCATGTTGGTTACACTTCCACAACTCTAATTCAACCAAATTGTGAGCCAAAAACTCACTAAATTGAGTATCAAACCTGGCTGAATTTATCACTTCTATAAACTCCAAAAATCTCAACACAAAATCTTCCACAACTTTATCAAATCATCACATAACCATACACTACTTCTCATGGCTAGAATTTATACATCAATAAACATCAAAAACAGCCCATAATTCTCTCATACTATCACATGCAAACATGCAAAAAAATTCATTCAACAAAGTCTTGCTCAAATTAAGGTTCAAATTAGGTTTACTTACCATGAATTTGAGCAACTCCAACACTATACTCTCTCTTTGATAGAATTCCCTCCTTCTCAAACCCTAAGCAGATACAACCATAAGAATTCAAAACTTTAAAATTTAATCTCACTTCTTGGTGCAAGAATCTTAACTTTGGATGCTTAGGATTGAAAATCTATCAAAAGTTAGCCAAAATCCTATGAATTTCCTTGGAAATTTAATGAAGAAATTTGAGAGAATTTGGGTAGAGAATGGCTTGAATGGAGGGTAGAGCGACTAGGGTTTCTCTTCTTCAACTCTTAATATCATAAAATAATATACATAGATTCCCATTTTACCCATGCACTTTCTAAAAATTCCATCTATGTCCCTTAATCAATTACAAGAATGCCCTCATTTTTATTATCTTCTCCATGTTATTCTATTTCTTTTCACTCCCCACTTTTTCAACTAATTATGAGTGAAAAGACTATTTTACCCCTAATGAAGGTTTAAGGAATTTTCTTCACACTTGTTCAAGATAACTTTAATAAAATTCAACTAAGGGTATTAGGGCATAAATAAAGCTATGTACCTTGATGTGGGCATTACAACGGTTCTGTTTACAGTTACTTTTCATGGTTACTGTTCACCATCTACTATTCACGTGATTTTTTGCCAATTGATCCAAAGTAGGATCGCACTCACGGAAGTCCACACGAAGATAATCCGCAGAACCCTTGATTATTTTGCTAGAACAATCAAGGGCTTCAAGAATCAAGAAAGAAGAACAAGAAAAGTTTTCTTCTTGAAAGAGAGAGAGATAAGGTGGCTAGGGTTTTAATTGAATGAATAATTCCGTTGTTTTAATTTTTAAGTTGCACTTATATAGTGCAACAATTAAAACCCTATTCCACTAAGGAATAGCCATGGGCTCCAACCCTAGTTTACCCTTGCAACCAAACACATCCTTTATGGTATTTTAATTAATTAATTATTATTATAATTAAAATCAATTCAATTATAATAATATAATAATATTTAATTAATAATAATAATTCATTTAAATATATACACAGATATATTTAAATATAATCTCACTAATTTAATTTTAATATTAAAATTAAATACAGGCAACAACCTCAGCAAATTTAATTGCACTGTGAAATTACCAAAATACCGTTTCATCCTAAAAGACGAAAATACCTTTTTCACAAATTGATTCTTAAATTATCTTCTAAGTGTGTGTCCCGCAGGCCCCTCATCATATCGGCAATGTGTAGTATTGCTATTAATACCAATTAATCGTCTCACTACACACAAACCAAGATTGGCCCCTAGCAAGGCATCATGGCCACCCGATAGATTCGGATTCAGTGAAACTGTCGCCTATCAACAGTATGGTTATGTGCAATCAAATCCTTTCATCAACTGTTATCTTATCAAGACTGAGGTATAAAAATAGTGTCAACCTCATATATCCTCGACATGTTTGTATTCAGTTACTGGATAGGAATATTAAATTGGATTGAGCATCAACTCAATCCCACTGTGGCCACAGATTTAGTGTCATTGCCATTTACTAAATTACCTGGTGAGATAACTTCTCCCGTACCTAGGAGTGATGAATCCTTTGTCAATCCACCTTAGTCTCGATACACTTCTCAATGTAGTCAATCACTACCGTATTGATAGCTTTGAATAGAACTACGTTGGGTTAGTGTCAAACTACACCAATTGGTGCACAAGGCGCTCCGGTGATCTCAAGTCTAAGGATCGCATGCACCACCATCTGTTAGAGGATTTATTCCATAGACACTAGGGTTACCATCCATATGGAATCCTCTAATGGGTCTATCCAGTGAACTTGCCTCTAGCAAACACCTATGCATTGCACCAGGTTGTCGGCAAACAACCTTAACAAGTGAGATCAGTCACTGCCTTTCAACAGGGTCATTCAAAACTATGATAGCCTTACCATATTATCTATGTCCTTGGTCAGAATAATACTAGGGCTATGGATGTTTCTAGAATGGCCCATCATATGTGATCATAGGGTTCTCACTATCAAGATTTGAAACACTTGATACCCTCGTCACGGTTCTACCATCCTAAGGACATATATCATAACATACACGATATAGAAGAATATACCTTTTAGTGATAAATAAACATTTATTACAGAATCAATTTTACAATAATTGATTAGTTCTAGGGCACCTACTCTAACAGGATCAACAAAATATTCATCACTCCTAGTTATAGGAGACCTTACCTCAACAAGATATTTGGTTAAAGAACTACGATTTCAAAGCCGTTGCCATAGTGGAATCAAGTTGGTGCTCGAATCCAATCTCATATAGTCGTCAAATTCAAGGACGGAATATACATGTCAAGGTAATAATTTTGAGGTAGACTCTACTTTTGTACCTCAAACCTTGTTGACATATAAGATGATAAAACATATTGAATTGCATGATAACCATAGTGCAGACAAGGAAAGCTTGATCGCTGAATCTTTGCTTCTCGGGGAATCATGATGCCTTGCTAGAGGCCAATCTTGATTGGTGTACGAAAACACTAATTGGCTGATACCTAATTAGTTGTTAGGACACTGCTAGCAAAGTAGAGCGGGTCACACAAATAGAAGGTAGTTAAGTGAAGGATGGAAATGGAAGGACAATCTTGTCGTTAGGCCAAAAGGGTATTTCGGTAATTCGGGAGTCCAGGGGCATTTTTGTCATTTTGGACGAAAATGGCACTTTGGCAATTTTGCTAAGGGGCTGACTCCAGTATCCAATTTATTTGAAGAGTTTTTAGAAAAATTAGATTCATATTAATTTTAATTAATATGGAGATATATATTTAATTTAACTAAAATATATATATATATATATATATATATATATATATATGTATGTATATATATATTAAAAACCCAAATATTATATATATATGGATTAAATAAACATATTTATTTAAATTTTTTATATATATTTATTGAATTAAATAAAATATTTTATTTATTTAATTTAATATCTAATATTTAAATGGGATAATATCTTGAAGAGATATTATCCTTTCCTTATGGATTGGTGCAATCCTTTCTTGATAGCAATTCAGGGATTTCAATCCTTATTTGATTTTCTTTTTAAATTGACACTATATAAAAGGAGGAGGGTTTTTAGATGGGGATGATTTTGATCATTCAGAGAAAATTGGAAGAAAAATAAACCTTTTCTTTCTCTCCTAAATGTGTAAACCCTAGCCACCAAGAAAATTTTATTCTCTTAATTCCACCCCCTTCCTTAAGCCCTAAGATTGGTCTAGCAATTAATCTTAGGGTGATCCCAAGCCTACCGTTGTGTGGATACCGATGGACTCAATCTTACGTTGGGTTGATAGGAGATATCCAGACAAGGAGCCGCCAACGAAGGTATTCAATTGAACCTTGTATTGTTTTAATTAATTTTATGTTGATTATTATGTCGAAATCATGATCTTGGGTAAAAGGGATCGTGCCATGGTAAGATTTTTTTAATAATTTCACACTTCCCACGACATGGTTCCTTCAAGTGGTATCAGAGCTTTGATTTGAATGATAATTGCATATATGCGGTTGTGTGCTAGTTTGGCATGTGTAGGTTTAATTTTATTAATTTTTAAACCTGTTGTATTTTAATTTTAAGTTTTTTGGATGAGTTTTGGATAAATTGGTTGAATTATGGTTTGTAAAAAAAACCTTAAATTGGTGGTTGAAACCGTGGCGTGCGCAGCCCTTGCACTTGGCTGTGCGTTGTCGCGCACAAACATCAGAACATGGTTGTGTGTGGCCACACTCAGCCACACAAACTAGGCTATGCGTAGGTGCTCACAACCCCTTTTTGTTGCTTCACACTGCCGCGCGTGCAACTTGCCCTACTATTGCGTGTTGGCGCGCGGCAGATTTTTAGCAGCTTGTTGCCGCGCTTTGTTGCCTCTGGTTACACACTGCTGCATGTCACTAGGTAGTTCCCTGGGCCCTTGGCTATGCCGTCATGCACGGCTGGTCCTTTTCGTGGGTGTGTGCTTTGCAGCACATTGCTCCTTGGTGCTTAGCGCCTTCAAGGATTAATCTTGTTGTCATAGGATAAGGATATTTTAGGGTTTGGAATAAAGCGTTTTCAACTTTTACACTTGACCACCAATAAATGAATAAGTTGTCACTATTCTGGACTGTACAGTTAATTTAAAACTACATAGGGACTAAACTATAAATTTTTCAAAGTTTAGGGACCAATAGAAACTCTGCAAAATTAAAGGGGGTAAACAAATTTACCAATAATTCAAACTTGGTAAATTTGAATTTATGCATTATATGATTGGTGTCTATTATGCATGGTGTTCAGTACTTGGCCGTAGACCTTTGGTTTTATTATTTGGATTTGTACTTTAAATAGGGCCTGCATGTCCTGCCTTACCTCTGACTCTCTTGATGTAATTCTCTTCTCATCTAAATCCTCTCGAATTTAACTCGAGGTTTCTTTAAATTTATTTGTAAAGTAGAATAGGCTTTGAAGACGAGGCGAAGGCGTGATGAATCCCGAAGATGTTTCAATCTTTGTAATAGACCTAAGTGACTTACCAATTTCACTTAAGCTTAGGGAAAATGGTG
Organism: Pistacia atlantica; assembly: GCA_026229545.1. Classification (NCBI taxonomy): domain Eukaryota; kingdom Viridiplantae; phylum Streptophyta; class Magnoliopsida; order Sapindales; family Anacardiaceae; genus Pistacia; species Pistacia atlantica. The sequence continues at coordinate 22,991,862 of JAPEIT010000014.1, forward strand.
TTTGAATGGCCATGTACCAACACAAGTTTGTTATATATCTTTTTAGTAGAGGCATGCTAAGGTTGAATGCCTAGACGATAACATGCTAAATAAGATAATAAAATGTGAGATTGTTTAAAGCATAAACTGTTAGAGTAGATGCCCTAGAGCCAATCGATTATTGTAGAATTGACTCTTTGTAATAATGTTCATTAATCAATAATAAAAGGCATTTTTTTCTATATCGCGTAAATCATTATTATTGCAATATGTATTGATATATGTCCTTAGAATGGTAGAACCGTGACGAGGGTATTAAGTGTTTCAAATCTTGATAGTGAGAACCCTATGAGCACATATGGTGGCCATTCTAGAAACGTCCGTAGCCCCAGTATTATTCTAATGTAAGGGCACAGATAATACAGTAAGCCTATCATAGTGTTGAACAACCCTGTCGAAAGGCAGTGAGTGATCTCACTTGTCAAGGTTGTTTGGTGAAAACCTGGTGCAACACATGGGTGCTTGTTGTAGGCGATTACACCGCAGCAAGTTCACTGGACTGACCCACCAGAGGATTCCATATGGATGGTAACCCCAGTGTCTATGGAACAAATCTTCTAACGAATGGTGGTGCATGTGATCTTTAGACATGAGATCACCGGAGCGTCTTGTGCACCGATTGGTGTAGTTTGACACTAGCCTAACGTAGTTCTTTTCAGAGCTATCAATATGGTGGTAATTGGCTGCATTAAGGAATGTATCAAGACTATGGTGGATTGACAGAGGATTCATCACTCCCGGGTATGGGAGAAGTTATCTCACAGCGTAATTCAGTATATGGCAATGATGTTAGAACTGTGGCCACATGGGATTGAGTTGTTGCTCTATCCAGTTTATAATACGAGTCATTGGTCCAGAAACTGAATACATAATATCGAGAGTAACCAAAGGTTGACACTATTTCTATGCCTTCATCTCATCAAGATAACGTATGATGAAAGGATTGAATTACACGGTAACTATATCGTTGACAGGTAGCTGCTTTATGGAATCCGAATCTATCAGGTGGCCATGATGCCTTGCTAGGGGCCAATCTTGGTCTGCGTACAGTGAGACGATTAATTGGTGTTAATCGCGATACTATACACAGCCGGTATGATGAGAAGCCTGTGGGTCACACACATAGAAGATAATTTAAGATCCAAGAAGAAGGAAGGGCATTTTCGTCTTTTTAAGGCGAAAGGGTATTTTGGTAATTTCATAGTGCAATTAAATTTGCTGAAGGTCGTAGCCTTTATTTAATTAGAAAAATTAAATAAGTTAAATTACATTTAAATATGTGTTCACATATATTTAATTAAATCATCATTATTATTAAATGTTAATAAATAGATTAAATATATATTAATTGAGTTTAATTGAGATAATGATGAAATAAATAAAATATCTAATTAGGGAGTGTTTGGTAACATGGGGTGTTTGGGTTAGAGCCCAAGCCTATTCCATATGGGAATAGGGCAACTAAGTTTTTAAATAGAAAAGAAAATGTTAATTGTAAATGAGAGTAGAGATTCATTATATCATTTGATTAAAAAGAGAGAACTCCTTCGGCCCTAAAAACACTCCCACGGCAGAAACCCATTTTGCCTAAAATCAATTGATTGATTTCATTCTTCTTTAATCTTAAAGCCAAAGAGGATCTAGCAAATCCCTCTTTGGTTCTTTTGTGATTGTCTTCGTGTGGACTACATGGGTTCGATCTCATGCTTGGGTCGATAGCAAAACGTTCAAAGACAAACGTGGTGGAGCCTCCAAACGTGCATATGGTTCTAAACTCTTGATTAACCTTTTATGCAGATTTTACTTTAATATAAATTGTAAAATTATACCCCTGATCTTGGCTCATGTAAATGATCCTTGGAACGATGTTTTTTTGTTTCCACTGCGTATATGGGACCATTTACTAACAGTGGTATCAGAGCCTAGGGTACTAAGTTTTACAATTTTTGGATGGTTGATAACATGTATTTGATGATATAATGTTGCCTCATAAAATATGCCTTAAATCATGTTTTGAGAAATTGATTAATCGATTGATTTTAATTTGTTGATGATCTGCTAGTTTGGTATAATGGTTGATGGATTTTTGTTGAGACAATGTGTTTGATTGATTTCAAAATCCGTTTAAAGTGTATATGGTTACTGTATGAACAGATCCGAAGCTACAGATCTATGTATGCTCACTGCGGCGATATAACCCATCGCCGTAGTGAGCGTTGTTCACGCTCACAGTGGTGACAAAACCAGCGCTCGCCATGGCAATATAAAGCATCACCACGGCGATCGTCTTCTGGACGAGCGCTATACGAAAACAGCGCTCGTTGCAGCGATATAACCCATCGCCGCAACGATCGTCCTTAGGAAAGTATGTTAAGCGTGAAGGTCAAGTAATCAACGCACGCTATGGCAATCTAACTCATCGCCGCAGCGAGCGCACTTCCGAGTGTGCAGGGGGTAAAATATAAAGTTTCAAAACTTTTGGACCAACATGTAATTCTACAAATTGTCAGGGGTAAATGGTAATTAACCCACTAATTTAAAAAATTGATTGTTTTTGAATTGTATGCCTTGTACTTGTTTGTATACTGCATGGTGTCTCGTACATGAGCCTTAGACCTAAGGGTGAATGTTTTAAAATATTTTTGGGTATGTATGTTTGTATAATTTATTAAATAGGGCATGCGTGTCCTGTTTTTCTCCTATTCTCGATGTACATTCAAATTTTCTCATCTCATTCCCCTCGAATGTAAATCGGGGTTTCTAAATTTATTGATGTAAAGAATTTGTATAATTATTTATTGTAAATTTAGAATGATATTTTTTTGTAATGTACTTGAAGACGGAGTAAAGGACGAGGCAACCATACTTGAAGACTCAAGATGTTTATTACAGGACCCCTAGGTGACCCACCAATTCCTCTAGGCTCGAGGAAATCAATTTTAGCTGGGCCATGTACCAGCATGTTTTAAATTGTGTTTAGAATGCATGGTAAGGTTGAATGTTGAATAACATGCCAAACAATGTCATTCTAACAAAGATAATAATCTGATGAGACGTTAAATAACAAACCCTCAATTAAAGTATATTTAATCAAACCACTGTTCGTCGAAACCTTGTTCGCCAAAGCGAAGGGTACACTTCTACTAGTGGGAGGTTAAAATGCATTGGAGTTTTCCTTAATGGTGATGGGTCGACTTAAAATGACAGTTTTGCTTGTTCGCCAAAACGAAGGTTGATAAACGCGTCATAGGCATAGTAGAGTAGTACACATATTATGTATACGTGGTGACATGTAATGTCCACTCTACCGACACTGAGAATCACACTTGAGGACAATGGTTAGAGCCATTGGATTGTGTGATTGGCTTGTTGGCTTTTTCACATTTGCGGTTGATAGTAGGAGCTATCAACTGGTGTGGATTAAGTTTGTTGGCCTACCTAATCAACTCATTTTGGCTTGTTCACCAAAGCAAAGGTTTGAAATGGGTAGGATGGGATCTCGTCCAATAAGAAAGTCAACGGGCTTTCCTGAGGTAATAGTGAGGGCTATTGGCTTGAGTAAAATAGTGGGAGAATCGTTTAATAAAAGACCATATTAAATAATAATGAACTTATAATAAATTTATCTTTTTTGCAATTGTAGATTCACCAAAATGAGCATTATGAACCTATGACCGATAATCGAGAAAGAAAACAGGTTGAATGGATCCAATTTCTTAGACTGGTATCGTAATCTTCGGATTATACTCAAGTCAGAAAAGAAATTGTATATCCTTGAAAAGCCATACATGGCTGAGCCTGATCCTGATGCCACTTAGGAAGTTAAGGATACTTATCAAAAGTTCCTTGATGATGATGATAGCGTTCAATGCTTGATGTTAGCATCAATGACACCTATGCTACAAAAGCAGCATGAGAATATGGATGCTTCTTCCATTATTCTACACCTCAAGGAGCTTTACGAAACAAATGCTCGACATGAGAGGTACAAGGTGTTGAAAGCACTGTTTGGGAGTCATCTGACTGAGGGAGCCCAAGTTGGTCCTCGTGTGCTCAAGATGATCAAGCACATGGAGAGGCTTGAGACTTTAGGATGTGGCTTAGATGCAGAATTACAAATGGATTTAATTCTGCAATCCTTGCCTAACTCTTATGCTCCATTCATAATGAATTTCAATATGAACACGATGGAGAAAACCCTATCAGAACTTCTGAACATGCTTAAGACTGTAGAGCAAGACTTGAAAAAGTCCAAGCCTGTTTTACTGGTTGCTGCCAATAAACCAAAAGGTAACGGCAAGGGTAAGGCCATGGCCAAACCCAAGTCCAAGCCCAAGCCCAAGCCCAAGCCCAAAGGACAGGTTGCTCTTAGGCCTGAGAGTGGCATAGGGAAGGGCAAGGTAGGCTGCTTCTTTTGTGGCAAGCCTTGCCACTGGAGGAAACACTGTAAGGCTTTCCTCGCAAGCAAGAAGAAGTCAAAGGCTACGACTTCAGGTATTTTTATGATTGAGATTAATTTCTCTCCTTCAACATCTTGGGTCATTGACACAGGATGTGGTACTCACATTTGTACTGATGTGCAAGGACTAAGGCAGAGTAGAGTGCTTGCCAACGTAGAGGTGGACGTACGAGTTGGAAATGGAACATATGTGGTTGCATTGGCTGTAGGGACTTATTGTTTATCTTTGCCTACAGGCTTGTTATTGGAACTACATAATTGTTATCACGTACCTTCTATTTCTAGAAATATTATTTCAGTATCTGCTTTGGATAATATGGGGTATCATATTGAGATATCTAATGGATCGTTGTCCTTTAGTTTGAATGGTATTCTATTTGAAATTGCAAGGTTATACAATAGATTATATGTTCTTGATTTAAACAATAAAGATATTCTCAATATTGAAACCAAGAAAGCTAAACATAGCGATCAAAACCAGACATATCTCTGGCACTATAGATTGTATCATGTTAATAAGACCCGCATTGCAAAACTTCAAAGGGATGGAGTTTTGGACACTTTTGACTTTCAGTCATTTGAGATATGCGAGTCATTCCTATTAGGCAAGATGACCAAGTCTCCTTTCACAGGACAAGGTGAAAGGGCTACTAAGCTGTTAGGTATCATCCATAGTGATGTATGCGGTCCACTAACAGTTGAAGCCAGAGGTGGATATTCATACTTCATCACATTTACTGATGATTTTAGTAGATATGGTTATGTCTACCTTATGAGACATAAATCTGAAGCCTTTGATAAATTCAAGCAATTCAGGAATGAAGTACAGAATATGTTGGGTAAAAGTATTAAAGCTCTTCAGTCGGATCGAAGAGGTGAATACTTAAGCTCAGGGTTTTGAGTACCTAAAGGAATGTGGGATAGTATCACAACTCACCCCTCCTTATACACCCCAACACAATGGAGTGTCAGAAAGGAGGAATAGGACCTTACTTAACATGGTTAGGTCCATGATGCGCTTTAATGATTTACCTGCATCGTTCTGGGGTTATACCCTAGAGACTACGACTCACGTTTTGAACCTGTGCCATCAAAGTCTATAGATAAGACTCCATATGAACTATGGAGTGGGCGAAAGCCTAACTTGTCTTATCTAAGGATTTGGGGTTACGAAGCTTATGTTAAGAAATTGACTTCAAACAAGCTAGGCCCTAAAATCCTGTAAATGGATATTTGTGGGGTATCCAAAGGAGACCAAAGGATACTACTTCTACCACTCAGAAGAGTGCAAAATTTTTGTTGCTCGATCTGGTGTCTTCTTAGAAAATGAATATTTTTTAAGAAGTACTAGTGGGAGAAAACTAGAACTCGATGAAGTTCTAGAACCACAAGATATACTAGACAAAAGACAGGATGATGTGCCACAAGAAATGGTTGAGCATCATGAGGAGGTTACTCCACAATTTTTGGATCAAAGTGAACCACCTCAAGTACCACAAGAGCTATGTAGATCTGGGACAGTATGCCATGAGCTCGAGAGATACAGTTATCTCATGACTCAACATGGTAACATACTAGTCTACCAAGACAATGAACCCAGAACCTACGAAGACGCTATATCAGATCCAGATTCTGTTAAATGGCTTAAAGCCATGAAATCTGAGATAGACTCCATGTACCAGAACCAAGTGTGGTCTTTGGTGGAACCACCTGAAGGGGTAAAACCCATCGGGTGTAAATGGGTCTTCAAGAAGAAGACCGACATGGATGGCAACGTGCATACTTATAAAGCACGGCTGGTTGCCAAAGGTTTCAAACAAATTCATGGCATTGACTATGAAGAAACCTTTTCGTCGGTTGCCATGATTAAATCCATCCGGATGATGCTTGCAATTGCTACATATCATGACTATGAGATTTGGCAAATGGATGTCAAAACTTCTTTCTTGAATGGAAACCTTAAAGAGGATGTGTACATGACACAACTTGATTGTTTCGTTCTTAATAGTCAAGCTAATAAGGTATACAAGTTGAAGAGATCCATTTATGGACTCAAGCAAGCTTCAAGTAGCTGGAACATTCGTTTTGATGAAGCCGTAAAAGAATTCAGTTTTATCAAGAACGAAGATGAGCCTTGTGTTTACAAGAAAGTGAGTGGGAGCGTAGTAGCATTCCTAGTGTTGTATGTCGATGACATACTTCTGATCGGGAATGACATACCGAACTTGCAATTGGTAAAGACTTGGTTATCCAAGTGCTTCTCCATGAAGGACTTAGGGGAAGCAGCCTACATCCTTGGTATATAGATCTATCGTGATAGATCGCGTGGGTTGCTTGGCCTAAGTCAGAGTACATATATTGACAAAGTGCTGAAAAGATTCAGTATGGAAGAATCCAAGAAGGGATTTCTTCCGATGTCACATGGTGTTTATCTCTCTAAGGAATTGTGTCCTAAAACACAAGATGAGAGAGATAGGATGAACAGGATCCCATATGCATCAGCAATTGTATCCATCATGTATGTCGTGCTATGTACTCGGATTGATGTCTCATATGGTTTGAGCACTTGTAGTAGATATCAATCGAATCTAGGTGAGTGCCACTGGATCACTATCAAGAATATTCTTAAGTACCTGAAGAGGACTAAGGATATGTTCTTGGTTTATGGAGGGGAAGATGAGCTCACTGTAAGAGGATATAGTGATGCTAGTTTCCAAACGGACAAAGATGATTATCGATTGCAATCAGGGTTTGTATTTTGTCTCAATGGCGGTGTAGTGAGCTAGAAGAGCTCCAAGCAAAGCACTATAGCAGACTCTACAATGGAGGCTGAGTATATTGCATTATCAGATGCGCCAGGGAGGCAGTCTGGATTAAGAAGTTCATTACTGAACTTGGTGTGGTTCCTACGATTGTTGATCCTATAGACATCTATTGTGACAACAATGGAGCAATTGCTCAAGCCAGGGAACCACGGTCTCATCAGAAATCCAGACACATAATCAGACAATTCCATCTCATCAGAGAGATAGTTGAGAGAAAAGACGTGCAGATTAGTAAAGTGCATACTGGCGACAATCTCGCAGATCCACTAACAAATCCTCTGTCGCAATAGAAGCATGACAGGCACTTGAGATCATTTGGTATTAAATACATGAATGATTGGCTATAGTACAAGTGGGAGATTATTAGAGTAGATGCCATAGAGCCAATCAATTATTGTAGAATTGACTCTTTGTAATAATGTTCATTAATCAATAAAAGGCATTTTATTCTATATCGCGTAAATCATTATTATTGCAATATGTATTGATATATGTCCTTAGAATGGTAGAACCGTGACGAGGGTATCAAATGTTTCAAATCTTGATAGTGAGAACCCTATGAGCACATATGGTGGCCATTCTAGAAACGTCTGTAGCCCCAGTATTATTCTAAAGTAAGGGCACAGATAATACGGTAAGGTTATCATAGTGTTGAACTACCCTGTCGAAAGGCAGTGACTGATCTCACTTGTTAAGGTTGTTTGGTGACAACCTGGTGCAACACGTGGGTGCTTGCTGTAGGCGATTACACTATAGCAAGTTCACTGGACTAACCTACCAAAGGATTCCATATGAATGGTAACTCCAGTGTCTATGGAACAAATCCTCTAACGAATGGTAGTGCATGTGATCCTTAGACTTGAGATCACCGGACCGCCTTGTGCACCGATTGGTGTAGTTTGACACTAGCCTAACGCAGTTCTTTTCAGAGCTCTCAATACGTGTAATGACTGCTTTATACTAGGATACTCATAGAAATACATCAGTAAAACACATGTATTGTGCTAAAAGTAGTTGGGCCCAAAAAGTTTCTTTTATTACATATAAACATTCTTTATACAAAATAGAATATCATTTACAAAAGGCCATTAAAATAGTGGACAGTGTAGCTATTGCTCCTCACTTGTCGACGCCCATCTGACCGCGTTCTCTCCTAAATCCTGCAACCACAAAGAAAAACAACGGGGAGAGCACAAAATAATGCTCAGTAAGTAAATCCTCTACTCGATTGTCCCCATAAGTCTTTCTCTTAATTCTTTCCTTACACTTTTCTGTTTCTCTTTCACACAGCTCTCTTTACTTAACTTCTGCTATATGTCACGGCCTTGTCTTACCGAAGGCACAGCGGAGTGGAGTTCACACAGCACCAACCCACTATACGTGACTTTACTCGTTCTCTATTTGTTCTTTCTCATGTTTACTCATTCCTTCTGACTTGATGTCACGACCTCATCTTATTAGAGGCACGGCCGGGTGGAGTTCACACAGCACCATCCCACTCTTCGTGACTGTCGGGTGGAGTTCACAAAACACCAACCCGTTCTTAGGGACTACTGGGTGGAGATCACAAAGCACCCACCCGCCTTTAGTGGCTACCGGGTGGAGATCACAAAGCACCAACCCGCCCTTAGCGCTCTTCTCATTATCTCTACTTAGAGTGGTTCATTCACACAGTTCTTTACTCTTTCTCAAGCCACTTCTCAATGCACAATTAATGTATATGGATGGTTCATCTCCACTAATGCACTCATGAAATGCCAACATGCAATGTTGCAAGAATTAAGGTTTACTACTCATGATTCTCTTAGGCATTTCATCAAACAACTAGTGTGCATACATAAACTCTACTTTATCTACGGTTCTACTCCTCTCTTGAACCATCCAAAATGGGAGCAAACTCCCTCACAAAGTTATAATCCCTGTCATAAAATAACACTTCTAAAAAGATTTCTCAATCTCCTCTAATTTCATCTCAAACCACATCCTCAACACATATCTCGCTTCTCATAATTGAAGTGTATTTAACAACTACAAAGCAAATAGTCATCTCCATATCAAATATCAATAACATATAACATGCATACATAATTTCTATTCTATCTCTACTCAAGAGAGTTCTCAAATCTCAACTTGGGTTGGGATTTACTTACCTTGTAATGGAGAGATCTCATTGGCACTTTCCTTTCCTTTAAAATGCTTGTCTCTTCTCTACCCTTTAAACAATAACACCATAAGACTTCAATAAACAATATATGCAAAACTTCATATCTAAAGCAAGAATCCTTACCTTAGGATGCCTTAGATTGATTTTCTACCCCAAACTACTCAAAAAGTCCTCTAAAATTCTTGAAAGGTTCAAGGGAAAGTTGAGAGGAAATGGAGAATGGAAGAGACGGTGGAAGATGAAGAATGAAGGGTTTACTAAGCTTAATCCCTTTTTAACTCAAAATATCTTCATTCATTCCCATATTGCCCTTGCTCTTTCTTGGAAATTCCATCCTTGTCCTTTTATTCATTACAATCACACCCCCACTCTAACATATTGTCCATAAAATTTCCTTATAATTCACTCCCCACTTTTCCTGCTAATTAGGGGTAGAATGGTCATGTTGCCACTATGGAAAAATATCTAGAAACTTCATTAAACTTTTTAGCCGGCCCGTCACAGCGGCGAAGAAATTTCTGTCACCCCGACGAAGAATTACAGAACCGACGCCGCAAATTACAAAGCCAACGTCACCGCGGCGAAGACCGAAATTCCAAAATTCGCCAAAACTCAACCAAAATCAGGGCAAACACTCAACCAAACCAACTCATCAATCCAACCAAAAATAACAACATGCAAGCTCAAATGAGAACACATGAATAAACATTCAAGCATACAACATAATTTACTACGTACCTCAAGTGGGGCGTTACAATACGGTGGTGATTGGCTGCATCAAGGAGTGTATCAAGACTATGGTGGATTAACGAGGAATTCATCACTCCCAGGTACAGGAGAAGTTATCTCACGGTGCAATTCAGTAAATGGGAATGACATTAAAACTGTAGCCACAGTGGGATTGAGTTGTTGCTCTATCCAGTTTATAATACGGGTCATTGGTCTAGAAACTGAATACATAATATCGAGAGTAACCGAAGGTTAACACTATTTTTATGCCTTCGTCTCGTCGAGATAACGTATGACGAAAGGATTGAATTGCATGGTAACCATATCGTTGACAGTTGAATCCGAATCTATCGGGTGGCCATGATGCCTCGCTAGGGGCCAATCTGGTATGCGTACAGTGAGACAATTAATTGGTGTTAATCGCGATACTATACGCTACTGGTATGATGAGGAGCCTATGGGTCACACACATAGAAGATAATTTAAGATCCAAGAAGAAGGAAAAGCATTTTCATCTTTTTAAGGCGAAAGGGTATTTTGGTAATTTCACAGTGCAATTAAATTTGCTGAAGGTCGTAGCCTTTATTTAATTAGAAAAATTAAATTAGTTAAATTACGTTTAAATATGTGTTCACATATATTTAATTAAATCATCATTATTGTTAAATGTTAATATATATATTAAATATATATTAATTGAGTTTAATTGAGATAATGATGAAATAAATAAAATATCTAATTAGGGAGTGTTTGGTAACATAGGGTGTTTGGGTTGGAGCCCAAGCCTATTCCATATGGGAATAGGGCAACTAAGTTTTTAACTATAAAAGAAAATGTTAATTGTAAATGAGAGTAGAGATTCATTATATCATTTGATTAAAAAGAGAGAACTCCTTTGGCCGCAAAAACACTCCCATGGCAAAAGCCCATTTTGCCTAAAATCAATTCATTAGATTTCATTCTTCTTTAATCATAAAGCCAAAGAGGATCTAGCAAATCCCTCTTTGGTTCTTTTATGATTGTTTTCATGTGGACTACATGGGTTTGATCCTACGCTTGGGTCGATAGCAAAACATTCAAAGACAAATGTGGTGGAGCCTCCAAACGTGCGTATGGTTCTAAACTCTTGATTAACCTTTTGTACAGAGTTTACTTTAATATAAATTGTAAAATTATACCCTTGATCTTGGCTCATGTAAACAATCCTTAGAACGATATTTTTTTGTTTCCGCTGCGTATATGGGACTGTTTACTAACATAAACCCCTCATGAATTATATTAAGTCAAAAAATAAATCGAGCCTTCCATCCCATGGGATTAATCAAACCATCGTTCATGGTGGTCTGACTTGTCATCATGAGGAGCCACTTCTACCTTTGGGAGGTTAATCATCATTGGAGTTTTTCCTTAATGGTGGTGGGTTATGACTTAACTAGGCGTACTTTGTTCGATTCGCCTCCATGAAGGGTTCATAAGTACAACCAAAGGAATGGTAGAGTAGTGCATATTAAAAATGCATGAAGTGGGCATGTAGTGTCCAAACTCACCAATCCAAAAGTTACACTTGAGCCCAATTGGTTGGTGTCATTAGATTGTGTAATTGGCTTGTTTGCTTTACTTACATTTGAGTTTAGTAAGTTTGGTGCTATTAAATGGTGTAAGCGAAAGTTTGTGGCCTACCTACTCATCCTAGTTTGATCTGCTTGCCCTTATGAGAGGTCAAATTAGGAATAAACAAATTTTGGCCCGCTAGGAAGACCATCACACCTTTCTGAGTTTAATAGTGAGGACTATTACCTTGAATAAAAATAGTGGGAGCATATTAATTGATAAAAGGCCTTATTAATTAATAAAAGCTTATTAACTCAGTTTGATTTGTACTTATAGATTTTCATAATGAAGATAGAATCACTACAATCGATCATTAATCTAGGAAACAAATTTGATGGTGAAAACTTTGTGGAATGGTACTATAGTATCAATGATGTATTAAGATCACACAAAGAATTATATACCATCGAGGCTTGAGAATAGTTCCATCCAACAAATTGTGTGTGTGTGTATGCTAAAGGCATACATGACAATAAGATAGAACTCACAAGGAGCATCCTGTTTGCATCCATGACACCAATACTACAAAGGCAGTATGAAAATATGGATTTACCTACCATGATTTATACCCTTCGAAACAAAGAAAGGTATAAGGTGTCACAGATACTATTCAGGAGCAAGATAGATGAAGGTACCAAAGTTGGTATTTACATACTCAAGATTGCCAAGTATTTAAATACACATATAGCTTTGGATTGTGGACTAAGTGAAGATTTAGGAATAGATCTGATCTTACAGTCCTTGCCAAGTTCATTTGATCAATTTGTCAACGATCGTGTTGAGAAAGGTTAGACTAAAACCTTACAAGAAGTTCTAGAATTGTTGGAGACTTATGAGATGGACATGGAAATGTCCAAAGCCTTGAGAATAGTTGAAGCTAACTCAAGTGCGAATCAAGATGCTCATAAGATGGAAGGAATCATTCAAAGGAAAGATGTTTCTCCTCACTGTGGAAATCCTTGACACAAGAGGAAACATTTCAAGGCCTTCTTGGAAACCAAGAAGACTACATCTTCTTCTAAAGGTATGTACATGATTGAAATCAATGTATCTCCTGTTACATCTTGGGTTATTGAAACAAGATGCGGTTCTCATATTTTCACTTTTGTACAAGGACTACGATGCAGGAGACTGCTTAGTTGAGGAAAGGTGGACCTACAAGTTGCCAATTGTTTTTATGTTCCTTCAATTTCAAAGAATATTATTTCTGTGTCCGCTTTTGGACAATGTTGGATATCCGTTTATGATAACTAATGGATTGATGTCAATTAGTTTTAATGGTATTCAATATGGAATTGCAAGATTACATAATGGTTTGTTTGTTCTAGAATTAAGTAATCATGAGATTTTCAATCTAGAGAATAAGAAACTAAAGTTTGATGGCTTTGATCAAACTTACCTATGACATTGTAGGCTTGGTCATGTGAACCAGACTCGTATAGCACACTCCATAAGGACGGAGTTTTGGACCCATTTGACTTTAAGTCTTATGAGGTATGCAAGTCATGCCTAGTAGGCAAAATCACCAAGTCACCTTTTACTAGACACAGTGAAAGGGCAAAGGAACTATTAGGCATCATCATAGTGATGTATGTAGACCACTATCAGTACAAGCCAAAGATGGATATCCTTACTTCATTACGTTTATCGATAACCTTAATAGATTTGGATATGCCTACTTAATAAGACATAAGTTTGAATCTTTTGACAAGTTCAAAGAATTCAAGAAACAAGTGCAAAATCAACTATACAAGAATATCGAGGTTCTTCGATCCGAGAGGGGGGGAGAATACTTGAGCCCATAATTTGACGCATGCCTTAAGGAATGTAGGATTATATCTCAACTCACAACTCCTTACACTCCTCAGCACAATGAAGTGTCTCAGAGGAGGAATCAAACCTTGTTGGATATGGTTCAATCAATGATGAGTTTCACAGATTTACCCACATCGTTCTGTAGCTATGCCCTAGAGGTTGCGATATATACACTGAATTGTGTACCATCAAAATCTGTAGATAAGACACCATATGAAATTTGGAACAAGCGAAAACCTATTTTGTCTCACGTAAGAGTTTGGGGTTGTGACGCTTATGTCAAGAAATTGAGTCCAAACAAGCTTGCCTCAAAATCAGATAAGTGTATCTTTGTGAGGTATCCTAAACAAACAAGGGGATACTATTTCTACAGTCCAACAGAGCAGAAAGTTTTTGTTGCTCAAACTAGAGTATTCTTAGAGAAGGATTTCCTTCAAAGAGAAGATAATGTAAGAAAGGTTGAACTCGATGAAGTTCTAGAAACACAAACTGCATCAAAAGACGGACAAGATGATGTGCCATCAAGGATGGTTGAGCATCATAAGGAGATCACTCCAGAGGGAGTGGAATAAAGCGAACCTCCAGTATAAGAGCTGCGTAGGTCTGGGAGAATAAATCGTGAGCCTGAGAGATATGGTTTTCTCGTGACTCAAAGTGGCGACATATTAGTCTATCAAGATGATGAACCTAGAACCTATAACGATGCATTGTCGGATCCAGATTCTGCAAAATGGCTTGATGCCATGAAATCTGAAATGGACTCCATGTACCAGAACCAAGTATGGGATCTGGTTGATCCACCCGAAAGAGTCAAACCCATAGGGTGTAAATGGGTCTTCAAGAAGAAGACTGACATGGATGTGAATATTCAAATATATAAAGCACGGCTGGTTGCAAAAGGTTTCAAAAAAAAGCATGGGATTGACTATGATAAAACCTTTTCTCTAGTAGCAAAGCTAAAGTCCATCAGAATTATGCTAGCTATTGTTGCATACCATGATTATCAATTTTGGTAGATGGATGTCAAAATTACTTTCCTGAACAGAAATCTTGAAGAGGACGTATATATGACGCAACTTGATAGTTTCGTTCTTCATGGACAAGCAGGGAAGGTATGCAAGTTGAAAAGATCCATTTATGGACTCAAGCAAGCATCAAGGAGTTGGAACATTCATTTTGATGAAGCCATAAAGGAATTTGGGTTTATACAAAACGAAGGCAAGCCTTGTGTATATAAGAAATTCAGTGGGAGCCAAGTGGCATTCTTAGGTTGCATTTAGTTCGGGGTGATATAAGATAAATCCTATAATCTTTATTTAATTTTCAAGATTCTCTCGTTTGGTTGTCAAGTAATAAAATATTACGTAATCTTTTATTGCAAATAGTGTTTACTGTTGGTAATATTGGGGGTAATCAGATTACCTTCCCAAAGGGTGTTAATATAAGATTACTGAGGTAATCTTAATTTTGACCATATTTTGCCCTCAACCTTTTATCATTTCAGACACATTTGCCCTCATATGTCTACCAAATAATAATTAGCCCAGACCCCCTACATTTGAGAATTTAGTTAAAACACCCTAGCCACAAAAAAAATTTAAAAGTTAACAAAATACCCCCTTCCACCCAAGGCCACCGCTGGCCGTCAACGGAAGTCGTCATATCAGCATAAGACCAGTGGGATCTTGTTGGTCCTATGCCGGTAAGGATATTTTCAACCATGGATTTGTGATCCATGGCTAAAAAGGACCAGATCTAGCTATTTCACGACCAAAGATATGGCCATGAAATGGCCACCATTTCACGGCCAAAGATCTGGCCTTTTCATAGCCAGATCTTTGGTCGTTTCACGTTCACAACTATATGTAGCTGTTTTTGGCCATGGATCAAAGATCCATGGCCGGATTAGGTCTTACCAGTGCACGACCAGCCAGATCTAGTCGATCGTGCACCATTACGGTGGCTACCAATAGTGGTGACTGGTTGTCGACAGTAGCTTGGGGTGGGTGGGAATGATTTTGCTACAAATTAAAGTTTTATATGGTTGGGGTGTTTTAGCAAAATTTCAAATATAGGGGGTTAAAAGAAATAATTTAAAAAATAATAGAATAAAATAATATTATATTATTATTTAAAAAAGAGGGCAATTTAGTAATCTACATAACATACCCACTCATTTATCCTTTCAACCAAACATATTAGTTATAACATACCCACCAATTTATTCTAACCAACCAAACACATTCCTCTAAAGATTCCCTAGTAATCTATCTTTCTAGTAATAAAACATTCCTCAGTAATATAACATTCTCTGAACCAAAAGCACCCTTATTGTTATATGTCGATGACATATTAATCATTAGGAATGATATACCGAACTTGCAAATGGTAAAGATTGTAAGTAATTGATCTCTAATAGGTAGCAGAAAAACAATAATAAGCTGAAAAATCAATTACTTTCGTACCAAAATCCGAGTAAAGATCCACTTGATGGCTTCAAGAATTAAAAAAAATAAATAAATAAATATCTCTTCAACTCTCAATGAAAAAGAATGTGAAAGAGAGAGTGAGGGTGGCTAAGGGTTTTTCTTTTATTCAAAGAATGATAATTCTCTTATATAGTGTCACTTAATTTGTAACACCCCACATGGGGTATGTAATTTAATTTATGTTCTTATACCCTTAGTTGAATTTTGTTAAAGTTATTTTGAGAAAAATGTGAAGAAAATCTCTTAAACTTTCATTAGGGGTAAAATGGTCTTTTCACTCAAAATTAGTTGAAAAAGTGGGGAGTGAAAAGAGATAAAAATTCATGGAGAATGCAATAAAAATGAGGGGATTATTATAATTGACGAAGGGACATAGATGGAATTTTTGAGAAAGAACAAGGGCAAAATGGGAATGCTAGTGTAAAGTATGAGCTAAAAAGGGATTAAGCTTGGTAAACCCTTCATTCATTCTTCTTCCACCGCCATACTCTTTCACCATTTCCTCTCAACTCTTCCTTCAATCTTTCAAGGATCTTTGAGGGCTTTTAGTTGGATCTTGGTAGAGAATTAATCTAAAGCATCCTAAGGTAAGGATTTTTGCTTTAGATGTGAAATTTATCTACATATGTGTTGAAGTCTTATAGTATGTTGTCTAAAGTTGTAGAGAAAAGACCATATAGCAAAGGAAAGAGAAGTGCTAGTGAAATCACTTCACCACAAGGTAAGTAAATCCAACCCAAGTTGAGATTTGAGAAATCCATTAAGTAGAAATTGAGTAGAGATTTATGTATGTATAAGTATGTTATGTTATTGAGATGAGTTGAGATGAATATTTGCTTTGTGGTTGTTGAATACACTTCAGTTATAAGAAGTGTTGTCGAGTGATGAGAATGTAGTTTGAGATGAAATTAAAAGAATTGGAGGAGTATTGTGGGAGTGTTTGTGCCGTGGGGTTATGGTGATGATACAAGAGAGTTTTTCTCTCATTTTGGATGGTTTAGGAAAAAAATTGAATGATAATTAAATTGGGGTTTGTTTAGGCACAATTGTTGTTTGATGAAATGTTTAAGTGAGAACATGTTGCCATGGTTGCCCTATCCCTTTCGTGACCTTCTGAGTGATTTTTGGGCATCTTACAGATTGAACTGGTTGAGACAAAAACATAAAATTGTAGCCCTGCCTCTAAGCTTTAAAACGAGACCAAAACCGTAGCAATCTGATGTGTATAACTCAAGTTATGCCTTCTTGAGTGTGACTTGTGTAGAATGACTATCTTGATGCAACATTGCATCCTAAGGCATAATTTTAAGCATGAACCATCCTTATACATTAATTGTGCATTGAGAAGTAGCTTGAGAAAGAGTAGAGAACTTTTTGAATGAACTACTCTAAGAGTAGAGAGAATGAGAAAAACACAAAGAGCGGGTTGGTGCTTTGTGAACTCCACCCGGCCGTGCCTCCGATAAGATGAGGCTGTGACATTCAAGTGAGAAAGAATAAAGAGAAAATGAGTAGAGTCACGAAGAGCAGGTTGGAGCTTTGTGAACTGCACCCGGCCGTGCCTCCGGTAAGATGAGGTCGTGACTTACAATAGAAAATTAATAAAAGAGAGCTGTGTGAAAGAGAAACAGAAAGAGAAAATAAATGAGACGAGAAGTATGTAAGGAAAGAATTAAGAGAAAGAGTTACGGGGACAGACGAGTAGAGGATTTACTTACTGAGCATTACTTTTGTGCTCACCTTGTTGTTTTTCTTTGTGTTTACAGGATCTAGGTGAGGACGCGGTTAGATTGGCGTTGGCAAGAGAGGAGCAATAGCTACACTGTCTACTGTTTTTGATAACTTTTTGTAAAATGATATCTTATTTGGTAATAAGAATGTTTATATGTAAGATGTTGAGAAAGGGGTGTTCTGGATATATTGCTCATGTAGTGCAGAGTGGTGATGTTCCATAGCTAGAGATTCAGAAGGTGCCGATAGTTCGAGAGTTTTTAGATGTGTTTCCGGAAGATTTACCAGGTTTGCCACCGGAAAGAGAGGTTGAATTTAGTATCGAACTAGCACCAGGGACAGCACCAATATCTAAAGCCCCTTACCGAATGGCCCCAACAGAGCTTCAGGAATTAAAGAAGCAACTCTAAGAGCTTTTGGATAAAGGTTTTATCCGACCAAGTCATTCTTCCTTGGGAGCCCCAATTTTGTTTGTAAAGAAGAAAGACGGATCACTACGGATGTGTATTGATTATAGAGAGCTGAATAAGGTGACAGTGAAGAATAAGTACCCGCTACCCCGAATAGATGATTTGTTTGATCAATTGAAGGGAGCAGCAGTATTCTCCAAGATTGATTTGAGGTCAGGTACCATCAGGTAAGAGTGGCTAAGCAAGATGTAGCTAAGACCGCTTTCCGTTCAAGGTATGGGCATTATGAGTTTGTAGTGATGCCGTTTGGTTTGACTAATGCCCCAGCAGTTTTTATGGACTTGATGAACCGGGTATTCCACGATTGTTTGGATCAATTCATAGTGGTTTTCATAGATGATATCCTGGTTTACTCTAAGTCGAGAGAAGAGCATGAGGAACATTTGAGAATAGTGCTGCAACGGTTGAGAGAAAAGCAGTTGTATGCTAAGTTTTCGAAATGTGAGTTTTGGCTCCATCAAATAATATTTTTGGGCTATACTGTAATCAAAGGAAGGGATCTCCGTAGATCCGAGTAAAGTGCAGGCAATCCTTGAGTGGTAGAGGCGAGGATAGTAAAGGAGGTCAGAAGTTTCTTAGGCTTGGCAGGTTACTACAGACGATTCGTTGAAGGGTTCGCCCAGTTGGCTAAACCATTGACAGCTCTTACCCAACACAAGACTCCTTTTGTATGGTCAGAAGCTTATGAGGAATGTTTCCAGGAATTGAAGAAGAGGTTAACAACAGCCCCAGTGTTAGTGTTGCCACAGGAGGGTGTAGATTATGACATTTATACAGATGCCTCTTTGCAAGGACTTGGTGCGGTGTTAATGCAATTAGGTAGGGTGATAGCATATGCCTCTCGACAATTGAAAGAGTATGAAATGAGATACCCTACGCATGATTTAGAGTTGGCAGCCGTGGTCTTTGCCTTAAAGATTTGGAGGCATTACCTCTATGGTGCAAAGAGCAACATCTACACTGATCATAAGAGTTTAAAGTATTTCATTACTCAGAAGGAGTTGAATATGAGGCAGAAAAGATGGTTAGAGCTGGTTAAAGATTATGAATGCGAGATCAAGTATCAACCAGGGAAAGCCAATGTAGTAGCCGATGCCCTGAGTAGAAAAGCCTATTTATCCCGACTCACTAAGCAAAAAGATTTGATAGAAGAGTTGTGTAGAGAGCAAATTGAAGTGATTTTGGGAAGGATTGCAAGGTTAGAGATTCAGACTACTTTACTGGGGGAAGTGAAAGAAAAGCAAGTGGCCGATGAGTGGTGTCAGAAAATAGTTCAGCAAGTGCTTGAGGGCAAGACATCAGAGTTCTGTGTGAGAGATGATGTTCTCTATTTTAGGAATCGGTTTTGTATTCCTCCAAACGATGAGTTGAGACAGAGAATTCTCATAGAGGCTCATGACACACTGTACATTGCTCATCCTGGAGCAACTAAGATGTATCAGGATGTAAAGAAAAGCTATTGGTGGATAGGTATGAAGAAAGATATTGCAGAGTTCGTAGCTAAATGTCTGACTTGTCAGCAGGTGAAAGCAGAACACCAATGGCCGTCAGGGTTGCTTCAACCACTTAGTATTCCAAAGTGGAAATGGGAGAGTATTTCGATGGATTTCATCACCGGTCTCCCTAGAGTACAGAGAGGGTATAATGCTACATGGGTGATTATGGATAGGTTAACCAAATCAGCCCATTTTCTTCCAGTAAAGGAAAGCACCATTGCAGATCAGTTAGCTCAGATCTACATTAAGGAGATAGTCAGGTTACATGGTATGCCCAAGACAATAGTGTCAGATAGAGATTCCAGATTTGTCTCAGCCTTCTGGATGAGTTTACAGAGGAACTTGGGTACTAGATTGGCGTTCAGTACTGCCTATCATCCTCATACGGATGGCCAAACCGAGAGGACGAATCAGGTGCTTTAGGATATATTGAGAGCCTGCTGTATGGATTATAGAGCATCTTGGCATGAAATGTTGCCCTTGGTGGAGTTTGCCTATAATAATAGTTATCAGTCTACAATTAAGATGGCGCCTTACGAGGCTTTATATGGTAGACGATGTAGGTCTCCACTACATTGGGATGAGGTAGGTGAAAAGGATGAGTTAAGTACAGCTCTTGGGCCAGAGGTGACTTAGAAACTGATAGAAGATGTGAGATTGATTAGAAACAGGATGAAGCAAGCCCAAGATCGACAAAAGAGCTATACCGACTTGAAGAGAAAAGAGGTCGAATTTCAAGTGGGTGATAAAGTATTTCTGAGAGTTTCCCCCTATAAGCGAGTGATGCGCTTCGGGAACAAAGGGAAGTTGGCACCGAGATTCATTGGTCCATTTGAGATTCTACAACGAGTGGGGAAGGTTGCCTACAGATTAGCACTACCACCTAATATGGATAAGGTACATGAGGTTTTCATGTCTCAATGTTGCGGAAATATGTAAGTGATCCCTCCCATATCCTGAGTGTAGAGGATGTTGAGCTAGCAGAGAACCTTGTGTATGAAGAACAGCCGGTACATATTCTAGATCAAAGGATTAAAGAGCTTCGGAACAAGAGCATTCCGCTAGTGAAGGTTCTTTGGAGGAATCACAAGGTAGAGGAGGCCACATGGGAAGTAGAACAAGACATGCAGAATCACTTCCCAGAGTTGTTCGTATGAATTTCGGGGACGAAATTCTTTTAAGGGGGGAAGAATTGTAACGCCCCACTTGAGGTACGTTGCTAATGTTTCTTATTTCGCTCTTATTTGAGTCGGGTTTTTATGAATAGTGGTGGGTTGGTCTTTGGTTGTATTGATATGTTGAGTATTTGCCTTGAATTGAGTCAAAATTAGAAGGTTTTTGTTGTTACAGGGTTCGCCCGGGCGAAGAATAATCTTCGCCGCAGCGAAGAGGTGTTAAAGCCACAGGGAAGCTGCTAGACAGTTTCGCCGCGGCAACGTGCCGATTGAAAAGTTTATTGAGTTTTAGATATTTTTTCCCTTGGGTACTATTTGAACCATTTTACCCCTAATTAGCAGGAAAAGTGGGGAGTAAAATGTAAGGAAATTTCATGGAGAATATGTTAGTATGGGGGTGTGTTTGTAAGGAACCAAAGGATATGGATGGAATTTCCAAGAAAGAGCAAGGGCAAAATGGGAAGAATGAGTTTGTTAGGAGATATTTAGGGGGTTTAGTCTTTGAGAATTTTTCATTTTCCCATTCCACCACCTCCTCCATTCTCCAAATTCTTGCAAATTCCTTCAATCTTCCAAGGATTTCCAAGAGCTTTTTGAGTAACTTTTAGTAGGGTTTTAATCTAAAGCATCCTAAGGTAAGGATTCTTGCTTTAGATGAGAGTTTTATTATGTTTTGATTAGAATCTCATGTTGTTGTTGGTTAAAGTTGTAGAGAGAAGGCAAGCTCCCAAAGGAAAGGAGAAGTGTTAAAGAAGTTATTTCCTCATAAGGTAAGTAAATTCAACCTAAGTTGAGATTTAAAAACTCTTTTGAGTAGAGTTATATATGTATAAATGTGTATTCATTAGGTTTGTTGAAATGAGATGAATGAGATTAGTAGTTATGAATGAGTAATACACATAAATTGAGTTATGAGAAGTGTTTTATTTGCTTGATGTTGGGTTGAGTTTGATTGAAGTTGGAGGAAGTTTTGAGCAAGCTTATGGAAGTGTTTTTTCTTTTGACAGGAAATTTAGAGTTTGTGAGGGAGTTTCCTCCCATTTGGATGATTAAAGAAAAGAGAAAAGTTAGAGTTAGAGTTAGAGTATAGTTTTATATGCACATGAGTTGTATGATGAAATGCTCAAGAGAAGCATAAGTAAGAGTAGAAAGCCTTAATTTTTGCTACATGGCATAATTGCATTTCATAAATGCATTAATGAGTATGAGTCATTTATGTGCATTAACTATGCATTATTTATGCACTAGAGAAGAGAGTAGAGAAAGAGTAGAGACTTTTGAGTTTAAGCTACTCTAAGAGTAAAGAGAAAGAGAGAATAAGCACTTTAGAGTAAAAGCTAGAGTAATGCTAAACAGGAGAATAGAGTAGGTTGTGCGATGGGGAACCTGTGAGTACGAGTAGAGTATTCCTGCATGTACGCCGCATAGAGAGAGCGGCATGAGTATCAGAGAGAGAAGTGGTGTAGCCCGTAGAGTACATGCAGATGAGGGCTATACCCGAGTTTACCCGAGAGATTCTATGCACTCACATGGCCAAAGGTTCCAAATCCATGCATAACCAAGTCCGACCGGTTAGAATGAGTAGAAGTCACAGGGAGTGGGAGCGAGTCCCAGCCGTGCCTCCGATCAGATGGAGCCATGACTTACTAGAAAGAGAGTTAGTAGAAAAGAGTTATGAGAAGAGAAAATAGAGAGTTGTATAAGAGAAAGAGTCAATAAAAATTGTAGGGAAAGAATTAGAGAGAGAGTTACGGGGATAATTGAGTAGAGGGTTTACTTACTAAGCATTGTTTTGTGCTCATCCCGTTGTTCCCTATGTTTTTGCAGGTTCTAGATGAGGACACGGTCGGATGGACATCAGCACACGAAGAGAAATGGCTACACTGTCCACCCTATTTTGATAGTTTTGCATATGATACAAATCTTGTATATATTTGTATAAAGAATACATATGTTTAATAAAAGAAAATTTTGGGCCCAACTTTTTATGTTATTTTACATGTACTTTTACTATGCATATTTTTATGAGAATGGAGTCGTTACACAATCCCCGACAACGGCGCCAAAAACTTGATGCGTGTTTCCTACAACATGCAATATGTAGTAAGTATACTAGTTGCTCAAGTAATAAAGTGATGAGTGAGTATCGTTCCCACGAGGATTGCTAGCTAAGCACTAAGTTTCCTACTATTCTCAAGTTGGAGCAATCGACTTCTTTTGGATTAATGGGAGCAAATTAAAAATAAAAACTAAAGCTGAAATTACTAACTTAAAAATTTAACTACGAACGCAAGATGAAGAACATGGATAAATTCAATTCAATTAAAACGGGTAGGGTTTTGACTTCATCCGGACTTTATGGGTTAAACCTATGAATTAAACTAAATTCATATTCATATGCATTGGTTGTAAATTGAACTCTCTAAATTGTTAAACATACCTTCTCAGGCTATGTTTCCCTACTCTTCTTTATTAACCTTCCGCACCCAACAATTTGAAAGTTAACAAATCCAAGCTCACTAAGCATAAGAATCCTATAATGATTTCATTAATTCTTGAATCTATCTCTAGCATCCAAAACTTCAATAGTGATTACCCAAGAAGCCTAACATAATTCATTTCTCAATCTCATCATGTTCATCACATATAAGTAGTAAAACTCAGAGCAAACACACAATCAAAGCATAATCATATGAAAATAAAACAATCATTCACTTAACCCATTAAAATCCGAATTACAATCAAAACCCTAACCCAAAATGGGTTAGTTCATAGCTAAATCAATACTACAAACAAGAAAAATGAAAATATTAAAGTTCAACATAATGAAAATAACAGAAAAGATAAGAAATCTCCCCAATTGACGAATCCCCTTGGTTCAAAATCGAATCTTCACCCTTGTTATTCTCTAAATCGCTCCAAAATCAATCTAAGAAAATGTAAAAGCTGCTAACCCTACTTCCTAAACAACCCTCTGCAAAAAGGCTAAGTTTTCGTTTTATACTTCGCCCCAAAAACCTCAGAAAAACCTAGAAAAATAAAACTGTGCGTTTTACAAAACTAAAAATTGCAGACGTCGCCATGGCGAAGAAAAGAAATCTCACTGCATCGAAGAAGGAAACAGATCTGGTTAGTGACTGGCGCATTTTGCCGTGGCGAAGAACAAATCCTCACCACAGCTAAGCTTCTTGAAAAATTTTGAAATTACAGAATTGCCCTTTTGCTTGTATCTTCGCTTGATTCTTTGATCTTCGGTGCTCTCCCTTGCAAACAAGCTTCATAGTGCTTTATTCTGCTTCAGAACTCTCCCAACTTCTGATATCCGCTTACTTTTGAATCCAGAATTTCCAATTTTGTCCTTATTTGCTCAAAATGTCCATTTTAACCTGAAACATTAAATGTAAAGAATTAGGCAACAATTCAGGTAAAAATGAACTAGAAAGTACCTGAAATCTGACTAAAAAGTCCAATAAAAGTGGTATAATCCACGAATTATCAAACACCCTTTCCAAGCTTCTGGATTTGTTGAAGGCTATCGAGTCAGACATGAAAATGTCAGAAACATTGACATTGGTTGAAGCCAGCTCAAGTTAAAACTGTTGCAGAAAGGAAAGGCGTTTGTCCTCACTATGGAAATCCCATCCATTAGAGGAAACATTGCAAGGCCTTCCTAGCAAGAGGGAAGAAGAATGTGACTTCCTCGTCATGTAAGTTTTTGAGATCAACTTATCCCGTTAACATCTTGGGTTATTAACACAAGATGTGTGGTTCTCACATTTGATTGGTGTGTAGGGACTACGGCAGAGTAGATTGCTAGTAGAGGGAGAGGTGGACCTACTAGTCAAAAATGAAGCAAGTCGTGCTGCATTTGCTGTAGGATCTTATTGTTTGAATTTGCCGATGGGCTTGTTTCTTAGAACTCGTGGATTATTATGATTTTTCTTCAGTTTCAAGAAATTATATTTCTGTGTCCACTTAGGACAAATGAGAGTATTAGTTTACTAATGGATTATTGTCCTTGAGTTTAAATAATATTCTTTATGGAATTGTTTCATAATAATATGTTCTTTAAGAAAGACAATAAGGATAATCTCAAAATGACAACTATCCCAACTTTGGCAAGTCGAGCTAAACATACCTGAAGGAATGTGGGATAGTATCACAACTTACCCCTCCTTATACACCCCAACATAATGAAGTGTCAGAAAGGAGGAACAAGACCTTACTCGACATGGTTAGGTCCATGATGAGTTTTAGTGATTTACCTGCATTGTTCTGGGGTTATGCCCTAAAGATTGCAACTCGCGTTTTAAACCGTGTGCCATCAAAGTCTGTAGATAAGACTCCATATGAGCTATGGAGTGGGCGAAAGCCAAACTTGTCTTATCTAAGGATTTGGGGTTGCGAAGCTTATGTTAAGAAATTGACTTCGAACAAGCTGGCCCCAATATCCTGTAAATGTATATTTGTGGGGTATCCAAAGGAGACCAAAGGATACTATTTCTACCACCTAGAAGAGCGCAACATTTTTGTTGCTCGTTCTGGTGTCTTCTTAGAAAAGGAATTTTTTCTAAGAAGTACTAATAGAAGAAAAGTAGAACTCGATGAAGTTCTAGAACCCCAAAGTATACTAACGAAGGACGAGATGATGTGCCATAGGAAGTGGTTGAACATCATGAGGAGGTTACTCCACAACTTGTGGATCAAAGTGAACCACCTCAGGTAGCACAAGAGCTACGTAGATGTGGGAGAGTACGCCATGAGCCCGAGAGATATGGTTATCTCATGACTCAACATGGTGACGTACTAGTCTTCCAAGACGATGAACCCAGAACCTATGAAGATGCTATATCAAATCCAGATTCTGTTAAATGGCTTGAAGCCATGAAATCTGAGATGGACTCCATGTACCAAAACCAAGTATGGTTCTCTAGTGAACCACCTAAAGGGGTAAAACCCATAGGGTGTAAATGGGTCTTCAAGAAGAAGATTGACATGGATGGCAAGGTGCATACTTATAAGGCATGACTAGTTGCTAAAGGTTTTAAGCAAATTCATGGTATTGACTACAAAGAAACCTTTTCACCGATTGCCATGATTAAATCCATCCGGATTATGCTTGTGATTGCTGCATATCATGACTATGAGATTTGGCAAATGGATGTCAAAATAGCTTTATTGAACATAAACCTTAAAGAGGATATGTATATGACACAACCTGATGGTTTCGTTCTTGATGGGCAAGCTGATAGGGTATGCAAGTTACAGATATCCATATATGGACTCAAGCAAGCTTCAAGGAGCTAGAGCATTCATTTTGCTGAAGCCGTAAAAGAATTCGGTTTTATCAGGAACGAAGATGAGCCTTATGTTTACAAGAAAGTGAGTGGGAGCGTAGTGGCATTCCTGGTGTTGTATGTTGATGACATACTTCTGATCGGGAATGATATACCGAACTTGCAGTCAGTAAAGACTTGGTTATCCAAGTGCTTCTCCATGAAGGACTTAGGGGAAGTAGCCTACATCATTGGAATAAAGAACTATCATGATAGATCACGTAGGTTGCTTGGCCTAAGTCAGAGTACATATATTGACAAAATACTGAAAAGATTCAATATGGAAGAATCCAATAAGGGATTTCTTCCAATGTCACATGGTGTTTATCTCTCTAAGGAATTGTGTCCTAGAACACAAGATGAGAGAGATAGGATGAAAAGGATCCCATATGCATCAACAATTGGATCCATCATGTATGCCATGCTATGTACTCGGGTTGATGTCTCATGTGCTCTAAGCACTTATAGTAGATATCAATCGGATCCAGGTGAGCATCACTAGATGGTTGTCAAGAATATTCTTAAGTACCTGTTGAGGACTAAGGATATGTTCTTGGTTCATGGAGAGGAAGGTGAGCTCATTGTAAGTGGATACAGTGATACTAGTTTCCAAACAGACAAAGATGATTATCAAACGAAATTTGGGATTATACATTTTATCTCAATATAGTTGCAGTGAGCTGGAAGAGCTCAAATCAGTGTACTGTAGCGAATTCTACAATTGATGCTAAGTATATCACATTATTTAATGTTGTCGTGTAGGCGGTTTGGATCAAGAAGTTCATTACTGAACTTGATGTGGTTCCAAGCATTGTAGATCCAGTATAGTTCTACTACGATAACAATGGAGCCATTGTTGTGGCTGAGGAATCACGGCCTCACTAGTAATCAAAACACTTATTTAGTTGATTCAATCTGATCAGAGAGATCGATCAGAAAGGGAATGTGCAGATTAGCAGAATACCTACTAACCTACTATTGAAGTTTATATTGTAGCAGAAGCATGATGGGCACTTGGGTCATTTAATGTTGAGTGCATGAATGACTGGCTATAGTGCAGGCACTTGGGTCATTCAATGTTGAGTGTATGAATGACTGGCTATAGTGCAGGCACTTGGGTCATTCAATGTTGAGTGCATGAATGATTGGCTATAGTGCAAGTGGGAGATTGTTAGAGTAGGTGCCCTAGAGCCAATCAATTATTGTAGAATTAACTCTTTGTAATAATGTTCATTGATCAATAAAAGGCATTTTATACTATGTCGCATAAATCATTATTGTATGTATTGATATATGTCCTTAGAATGGTAGAACGTTGACGAGGGTTTCAAGTGTTTCAAATCTTGATAGTAAGAACCCTATGAGCACATATGGTGGCTATTCTAGAAACGTCCGTAGCCCCAGTATTATTCTAAAGTAAGGGCACAGATAATACGATAAGGCTATCATAGTGTTGAACGACCCTATCGAAAGGCAGTGAGTGATCTCACTTGTCAAGGTTGTTTGGTGAGAACCTGGTGCAACATGTGGGTGCTTGCTGTAGGCAAGTTCACTGGACTGACCCACCAGAGGATTCTATATGGATGGTAACCCCAGTGTCTGTGGAACAAATCTTCTAATGAATGGTGGTGCATGTGATCCTTAGACTTGATATCACCGAAGCGCCTTGTGCACCGATTGGTGTAGTTTGACACTAGCCTAACGCAATTCTATTCAGAGCTGTCAATACGGTGGTGATTGGCTGCATCAAGGAGTGTATCAAGACTATGGTAGATAGACAGATGATTCATCACTCCCGGGTATGGGAGAAGTTATCTCACGGCGCAATTCAGTAAATGGCAATGACACTAAAACTATGGCTGTGGCCACAATGCGATTGAGTTGTTGCTCTATCCAATTTATAATACAGGTTATTGGTCCAGTAACTGAATACACAATATCAAGAGTAATCGGAGGTTGAAACTATTTCTGTGCCCTAGTGTCGTCGAGATAACGGATGATGAAAGGACCTCTTCAATTGACTTTCAAGGACGAAATTCTTATACGGGGGGATGATTGTAAACCCCGCGTTATTATTCCGATGCCCTAAGGTATGAAATTTACCTTTTCAAGTAATTTTCTTTTTTATGAATGGAAGGGTAAAATGGTCAATTTACATGTATTTCGAGATGTGGCCATTATAAAGTGTAAGGGGTGATGTCATTGAAGAGAAATGAGGGTAGAATGGTCATAAAGTTGATTGGTATGGTTAAATGGCGTAAAGGGTAACCAAGGGTATAATGGTCTTTTCATACAAATCCATATGATTTAAGCATCCATAAAAGTGCACCAAGGATAAATTAGTCATTTACCTAATGGGATTGCTTAATTGTTAAGTGTTTTAAAGAAGTCAAATGGCATTAAATAGTGATAATCAATATGTTGTGGTAGAAATGACCAAAACACCCTTATATGAAAATTTTATGCCAAATGACCCTTATATCCAACTTTTATTGACCAATCATAATAGAGTACCAATGGAATAAATATTTACAAGGTTTTAAGAGAGAGTAGTCGGCCTTGTACACCCCAAATATGTCATCTTCTTCATCTCTCAAATCCACCATAAAAGCCACTAATCCAAGCATTTTATTCTCAAATTTTCATAGGATTTCAAGTTGTTTTTCAAAGGAGATCACCATCCACCCTTAAAGAACTTCAATTTCAGGGTTTAAGGTGAGTTTCAAAACCCTAGTTGTTCTGATCTTTTAGTTAAAAGAGAAATTCATAAGTGGTTATGTGTATAAGGTAGAAAGGGTGAACCTTTGGAGCTAAGGCGGAGTGTCTTTGTGCTTTGAATACTAAGGTAAGGAAAAAAATCTCCCTTATGACTACAACTGATAATACCTAGGGTTTATGGAACTTACATTTATTTATGTTAATATGAGTGTGATGCTATGTTTTCGTTATGGATTGTTTAAATGGGTGTGTTGATTGGTGTATGTGTGCATATGGAGGATGATTATGCCAATTAAGAGATTTGTAGTTGGACGATGTTTTGGAACTTTTTTGGTTCTGTAAAAAGGGAGGTTTTTATGGCCTTTTATACTTAGAATGACATGGAAAATGATATGAATGTGCAATAGAAGGTGACATGGTTAAAATGAATAGAATTCGGATTTGGCTTTTTGAGATTTATACTGTACATGCTTCATTGAATCGGTCATAACTGAAGTTATAGAAGTCCAATTGAGTTGATTCTTGAAGTTTTAAAATTTTTAGAAACAAACCTAAAACTTTTATGTTTTAGCCAAAAATCAAGTCGAATTGTAAGATAAGGTAAAAATTGCTTGAAAAGTGACGAACTATATGGCATCCACCTTCTTCGTGGAAATTCCCATTTGTTTCTAATTCTAATAAACCCCTGAATAATCTTACTACTGAAATTCCTTGTATTCTATGAGAAATTAAATGAATTAAGTTAAGAAGTGTATTAGGAGAATATAGTATGATTGAGCATGGGAGATGTTAGTCCATATGTTTGCATTCATAATGGTAATGCATATAGCTTATTTAGTTGTCTTATGAAAAATTTATGAAATGTTAAAGAATGAATTCCATGAATCTCTTGAGGTATAAACCAAGATCAGAGGAATGGAATTTTTATGGAAACCATGAGTCCTTTGAGGTGACGACCAAGAACAAGGTAATGGTTCAAATGAATCCGATCGGATAACAAAGACTAATGAAACCATCAAGTATAAAGACAAAAGAAATAAGCATGCCATGTACATGAATATTTCATAAGTCATATATGTTCTATGTTATATTATGTATGGTTATGTTGTGACTTATGTTTATGAGAAAATTCCAAAGTGTATGATATGTTTTATGAACTTGTTATGTCAAAGAATGAAGGTCATGTTTTGTAGGTAAGTAAGGTCCTAAGTAATATACTTGTATAATAAACCTTAATAGTTTATAAATGGCCGCATTCCTTACTGAGCGATTAGTGCTCACCCCACGAAATGTTTTAAAATGTTTTCTAGTTAAGGATTAAGGCATGAAGCTGGAGAGAATTCCGAGGGACGCTATGAGCATGAAGGGATGTTTTACTTATGATTATTGAATTGTTTTGCTAGTAGTTAGTGTAGTAATTATGTTTATATCTCATAATGCGGTAAATATGTCCATGTTATAATGGAGTATATATGTTTGTGTTAATAAAGGAAATCAAATTGCTAGTGAATTTTGTAAAAGTGTGTATGTTCTCGTAAGTACTACTATAGATTTCATAATGTACTCCAAGAGAGGAAACTACATTTTTACTTGTACAATAAACTTATTATAGTTTAGAAATTAAATTAAAATAAAAAAAAATATATTTTTAAACTACAAGTTTATTCTTTAAATAGGATTTTAAAATAAACTTCTTTCCCAGGCATGCGTTTTCTAGGTTCTCAATGGCCAAGGGATACTTAGGAAATACCCGGCTAGGGAGGGGTTTTACATGTATTTTGAGATGTGGCCATTATAAAGTGTAAGGGGTGATGTCATTGAAGAGAAATGAGGGTAGAGTGGTCATAAAGTTGATTGATATGGTTAAATGGTGTAAATGGTAACCAAGGGTATAATGGTCTTTTCATACAAATCCATATGATTTAAGCATCCATAAAAGTGCACCAAGGATAAATTAGTCATTTACCTAATGGGATTGCTTAATTTTTAAGTGTTTTAAAGAAGTCAAATGGCATAGTGATAATCAATATGTTGTGGTGGAAATGACAAAAACGCCCTTATCTTGGACCATGGGCTATCCCGGTCTTGGCCTACTATGGCCTCATGGGCTTTCCACATGCGCCTCCTCATCTTGGGCCTCAATCACTTGGATATCTCCATCCTTGCAAGTGGGTTTCTTTCGCTTTCCCCATCTCTCGAACACAAGACCTGCAGGCTAAGTACTTGTGACAAGAAAGATGAGTA
The DNA here is from genome assembly GCA_026229545.1 of Pistacia atlantica. Taxonomy (NCBI): domain Eukaryota; kingdom Viridiplantae; phylum Streptophyta; class Magnoliopsida; order Sapindales; family Anacardiaceae; genus Pistacia; species Pistacia atlantica. Next base: position 23,023,163 of record JAPEIT010000014.1, read on the forward strand.
CCATCAGGGGTGGGGATATCCAAGTGAGTGAGGCCCAAGATGAGGAGGCGCATGTGGAAAGCCCATGAGGCCGTAGTAGGCCAAGACTAGGATAGCCCATGGTCTAAGATGAAGGGGCTCTCACACTGCTCACGTGATTACCTGCACAAAACTCACAAGTTAGTTGAGGAGCTTGAATGGAATTTACAAGCGTACTTCCCAACTGTTTCTGAAGTGCTATCAGTTGGGCTAAAATGGTCGTATATGCATCAACTTCATGAATACCCATAGATTTCTTTGGTTGCACCCTCTCATTAGGTCTTTGATAACTGTTGCTTGCCAGAACCTCAAGCAACTCGTGAGCTTCTTCCGAAGTTTTATTCTGTAATGCTCCTCCCGAGGCTACATCCACCATAGTTTGCACATTCACTGTTAATCCATTATAAAATATTTGGACTTGCATCCAAACTGGCAACCCATGATGTGGCCACCTTTTTAGTAATTCTTTGTATCTCTCCCAAGCCTCATACAATGATTTTGACTCTTATTGAATGAATGACGTGATGTCATTTCTCAACTTTGCCGACTTTGCTGGAGGAAAGAATTTGGTCAGAACCACATGCTAAATCATTCCATGTGGTGATTGTTCCTGATGGTAGTGCCAGTAACCATCCCTTAGGTTTATCCTTCAATGAAAATGGGAATAGTCTCAATCTGATTGCATCATCTGACACTTCGTTTGACTTGAAAGTATCACAAATCTCTAAAAAAATTGCAATGTGTAGATTTGGATATTCCTTCAAATCACCCCTGAACTGAACCGACTTCTGGATCATCTAGATGATTGCCGGCTTTATCTCGAAGTGGTTGGCTTGTACCGCTGGTCTAGTAATACTCGACCCATTGCCTTCAACTGTGGGAACTGAGAATTCTCTCAGTGTTCTATTCTCTACCATCTCTACAACTATTACTTCTGGTTTAACTGTAGCTTCTCTTTCTCTTCTTTCTCTATTTAGTCTTCGAGTGGTTCTTTCAATCTTAGGATCAACAGGAACCACTGGCTGACGTCTTGCTCTTTGCATAAACTACATAGGAAAATATAAAGAGTGAAATCACACCAAACAAAGAAAAAATAACGAAAATTAAACAAACAACAATTAAGTAAAAATAACACTCCAATCTAGCTAACACAAGAAAATTTTAATGTTAACACAAAACTCAATCCCCGGCAATGGCGCCAAAAACTTAATGTGCTGTTACTACAACATGCATAAATAGCAAGTGCACTAGTTGCACAAAGTAATAAAGTGATGAGTGAGTATCGTTCCCACGAGGATTGGTTGCTAAGCACTAAGTTTTCTACAGTTTTCAAGTTGGAGCAATCGAGTTGTTTGGATTAAAGGGAGAAAATTAAACTTAAAACTAAAACAAAAATTCTAAATATTCAAAGCTAAATTATGAAAGCAAGATTAAAAACAAGGTAATATCAATTTAAAACAACGGGTAGGGTTTTGATTTCATTCGAACTCTATGGATTATACCTACAGATTATGCTATTTTTATATTCAAATGCATTGATTGTAAATCAAATTCTCTAAATTGTAAACATACCTTCTCAGGCTATGTTTTCCTACTTTTCCCTATTAAACTTCTGCACCCAACAAATTGAAGATTAATAATTCTAAGCTCATTAAGCACCTAGAATCCTAGATTGATTTCATTGATTCTTAAATCTATCTCTAGCATTTAATACTACAATGGTGATTACCCAAGAAGCTTAACATGACTCATTTCTCAATCTCATCGTGTTCATCAATTAATAGCATTAAAAACAGAATAACCCCACAATCATTGCAATAGCATATGAAAATAATAAAAGTCAATTGCTTAATCCATGAGAATCTGAACTACATCAAAACCCTAATCCAAAATGGGTTAGTTCATAGCTAAATCAATACAATAAGCAAGAAATATGATAAACACAAAGTTCAACATGATAAAATGAAAGAAAAGACAAGAGATCTCCCCTAGTTGCAAAATCCACCGGAGTTAATCCCAATTCTTCTCACTTTTTCAACACAAATTCGTCAAATCTAAAACTAAGAAGATGAAAAAGCTATTCTAGACTAAGGAAAACGCGACCCCCCCTCAAAATGGCAAAGTTTCGCTTTTATACCTTGCCCCAAAACCTAAAACTTTGCCTAAAATTGAAACTATGCGTTTTAAAGAAACTGAAAACTGCAGACTTCGCCGCGGCGACGAAGTGAAATGGATTCTCGTGCGTGACTCATTTCGCCGCGGCGAACCTCCATGAAGAATTCTAAAATTTCATAATTGCCCTCCGCTTGCTTCTTTGCTTGAATCTTCGATCTTCGATACTCTCCCATGGGAACAGGCTTCATAGTGCTTCACTCTACTTCAGAACTCTCCCAAATTCTGAGATCCGCTTACTTCTGAGTCCAGAAACTCCAATTCGCTCATTATTTGCTCAAAATGTCCATTTTAGCCTGAAACACAAAATGTAAAGAAATAAGTAGCAATTCAAGCATAAATGAACTAAGAAGTATCTAAAATCCAGCCTAAAAGCCTACTAAAAACAGTATAATTCTCGGATGGATCATTTACAGCGTTTGCCGCGGTGAAATAAAACTTCGTCGCAGCATCCATGTGTGTATGAACTTCGCCGCGGCGAAGAAATTTATTCTCCGTAGCAAGAAAGCTACTGTTCCGTATTGCTTTTATGTTTTTCACATAGGGACCAAATTGCAGTTTTTGAACCTATAAAACCAATAATAATTTTGCACATATAAGAAGGGTAGTTTTAATAATCCCACCCACCCGAATTCAAAATGTTAATTTTGGATGTATGCAATGTTCTTGTTTGAATTGCATGGTCCCAGTACATGAGCCTTAGACCTTTGGTATGTTTTTGTGATTTTGGGTTTGTTTGTAATTTTATAAGGAATTAGGACCTGCGTGTCCTGCCTCTCTCTCTTATATCTCCATCTATTTCTTCTTCTCATCTCACTCCCCTTGTATGTAATGTGAGGTTTCTATTTTATCAATGTAAATTAGAATAGGGATTTTATTATAAAATATTTTGTAATGATCATGAAGAAGAAATGAAGGAGCTATGAAGAGGAATAACTTGAAGACCCGAGATTTACTTTTAAACCCCTAGGTTGACCCACCGATTCCTTTAGGCTTGAGGAAATTAGTTTTAGTGGGTCATGTATTGGCACGTTTTATTTTGTTTAGAATGCATGCTAAGGTTGAATATTCAGTAACATGCCAAACAATGACATTCTAACAAAGATAATAATCTGGTGAGACATTAAATAAAACCCTCAATTCAAGTATATTAAGTCACGTATGCCTTCCATCACCATGGTTTTAATTAAACTACTGTTCGTCGGAACCTTATTCGCCAAAGCAAAGGATACACTTCTACCAATGGGAGGTTAAAATTGTTAGGAAATGATCATCTATGGCAGCGGAAAACAAAAACTAATTTACATGATAGATCGTTCCTTAGAACCAAGATCAGGGCACAAAAATTACAGTTTATACGTTATAATAGAATCTGCAAAAAAAATCAGTTTAAAGTTTAGAAATCATATGCACATTTGGAGGCTCCTCCAAGTTTGTCTCTGAACAAATTTCGCTACCGACCCAAGTGTAGGATCGAACCAATGTAGTCCACATGAAGACAACCCCAAGGAACTAGAGAGGGATTTGCTAGATCCTCTTTAGCCTTTAAGAACCAAGAAGCAATCAAATAAAATTTCATTTCAAGCAAAAATAAATTTGGCGCCGGAAGAGGAGAAAAGGGGTTGGAGTTTTTCTTTTGAATGAAAAATGAATTCTCTATTTTATTTCACAAAGTGTTGCACTTATATAGTGCAACACTATACCCTATTCCATCATGGAATGGGGTTGGGCACCAACCCAAACAACTCCTTGTATCCAAACAGCCCCTTTAAGATATATATATATATATATATATATATATTTTAATTATCATTATCTCAATTCAATTCAATTAATACATATAATATATTAACATTTAACAATAATGATAATTTGTTTAAATATATGCGAACACATATTTAAATGTAATCTCACTTATTTAATTTTAATATCAAATTAAATAAAGGCTACGACCTCAACAAATTTAATTGCACTGTGAAATTACCAAAATACCCTTTCGCCTAAAAAGACGAAAACACCCTTCTTGTAAACTGGCTCTTAAATTATCTTCTATGTGTGTGACCCGTAGGCTCCTTATCATGTCGGTAGTGTGTAAGTATCGCGATTAACACCAATTAATCGTCTCACTATACATAGACCAAGATTGGCCCCTAGCAAGGCATCATGGCCACCTGATAGATTCGGATTCAGCAAAGCAGCTACCTGTCAACGATATGGTTACCGTACAATCCGATCCTTTCATCATCCATTATCTCGACGAGACTAGGGCATAGAAATAATGTCAACCTCAGTTACTATCAATAGTATGTATTCAATTACTAGACCAATGACCTATATTATAAACTGGATAGAGCAACAACTCAATCCCACTGTGGCCTCAGTTTTAGTGTCATTGCCATTTATTAAATTGCGCCGTAAGATAACTTCTCCCATACCTGGGAGTGATGAATCCTCTGTTTATCCACCATAGTCTTGATACACTCCTTGATGTAGTCAATCACCACTTTATTGACAGCTCTGAATAAAACTGCGTTAGGCTAGTGTCAAACTACACCAGTCGGTGCACAAGGCGCTCTGGTGATCTCAAGTCTAAGGATCACATGCACCACCATTTGTTAAAGGATTTTTTCCATAGACACTAGGGTTACCATCCATATGGAATCCTCTAGTGGGTTAGTCTAGTGAACTTGCCTATAGCAAGCACCCATGTGTTGCACCAGGTTGTCACCAAACAACCTTGACAAGTGAGATCAATCACTACCCATCGACAGGGTCATTCAACACTATGATAGCCTTACCATTTATCTATGCCCCTACTTTAGAATAATATTAGGGCTACGGACGTTTCTAGAATGGCCACCATATGTGCTCATAAGGTTCTCACTATCAAGATTTGAAACACTTGATACCCTGTAACGACTGCTTTACACGAGGATACTTTCAGAAATATATCAAGTAGAATAGATGTATAGTAGCAAAAGTAAATGGGCCCAAAGTTTTCTTTTATTACATATAAACATTATTTATACAAAACAGAGTATCATTTACAAAATGGTATTAAAATAGTGGACAATGTAGCTATTATTCTTCGCTTGCCGATGCCCATCCAACCGCGTTCTCACCTAGATCCTGCAACCACAAAGAAAAACAATAGGGTGAGCACGAAATAATGCTCAGTAAGTAAATCCTCTATTCGACTGTCCCCGTAACTCTTTCTAATTCTTTCCTTACAATTTTCATCCCTCACACAGCTCTCTTTACTTAACTTCTGCTATATGTCACGACCTCATCTTACCGGAGGCACAACTGGGTGGAGTTCACATAGCACCATCCCACTCTTCGTGACTTTTGGGTGGAGATCACAAAGCACCAACCCGTTCTTAATGCTCTTTTCATTCTCTCTAGTCTTAAAGTAGTTCATTCACACAGTTCTCTACTCTTTCTCAAACTAGATTCATAGTGTAGCTTAATGCTTAGAATAGGTTAGTCACAAAGTTCTCTACTCTTTCTCAAACTACTTCTCAAATGCACAATTAATGTATATGGATGGTTCATGCTCATTAATGCACTTAGGAAATGCCATTATGCAATGTAGCAAAAATGAAGGTTCACAACTCATGCTCACACTTCTCTTAGGCATTTCATCAAACAACTAGTGTGCATACCTACACTCCACTTTATTTATAAGTTTATCCCTCTCTTGAACCATCCAAATGGGAGAAAACTCCCTCACCAAGCTATAATCCCTGCCATAACTTAACACTTCCAAAGAGATTTCTCAGTCTCCTCCAATTTCATCACAAGCTACATTCTCATCACACATCACTTCTCAATTGAAGTGTATTTAACAACCAAAAAATAACTACTCATCTCAACCCAAGTTCTCAATAACATAACATATATCATGCATAAATAAATCTCTACACAAAGGATTTCTCAAAAATCAACTTAGATTGGGATTTACTTACCTTGTGATGGTGTGATTCCACTAACACTTCTCTTTTCCTTAGTAACTTGTCCTTTTCTCTACAACTTTAAACAATAAAACCATAAGACTTCAATGTACAAATATATGCAAAACTTTACATCTAAAGTAAGAATCCTTACCGTAGATGCCTTAGATTAATTCTCTACCAAGATCCAACTAAAAACTCTCAAAACTCCTTGAAAGATTGAAGGAAGAATTGAGAGGAAATGGAGAATGGAAGACCCGGTGGAAGAAGAGTGAATGAAGGGTTTACTAAACTTAACCCCTTTTTAGCTCAAATTATCTTCATTAATTCCCATTTTACCCTTGCTCTTCCTTGGGAATTCCATCCCTGTCCTTTAAATCATTACAATCACACTCCCACTCTAGCATATTCTTCATAAAATTCTCTTGCATTTTACTCCCCACTTTTCCTGCTAATTAAAGGTAGAAAGGTCATTTTGCCCCTATGGAAGAATTCTCTAGAATCTCAATACACATTTTTTTTTAAGCCCTTCGCCGTGGCGAAGAATCTTTCTTCGCCCCAACAAAAACTGGCAGAACTTACACCATAGGTTGCAGGACTTCATCGCCGCGGTGAAGCTTCTTCTTCGCTCCGGCGAAGTGTGTAACAAAAAAATTCGCCAAGTCTTTTACAAATTTCAGGGCAACCACTCAACCAACTCACAATATCCATTCAACCAAGGACTAACCAAACAATATTAACAATATAACAACTCAATTAAGGGCAAAACAATAAAGATTCAAGCAATGCAACGTAAATTAGCTACATACCTCAAGTGGCGCGTTACATACCCTCATCACGGTTCTACCATTCTAAGGACATATATCAATACATTAAATGATGATTTACGCGATATAGTATAAAATGCCTTTTATTGATCAATGAACATTATGTTAGTAAACGGTCCCGCATACGCAGCGGAAACAAAACAAATATAATATATAGATCGTTTACATGAGCCAAGATCAAGGGTATAATCTTACAATTCATATTAAAATAAAATCTGCAGAAAAATAAATCTAAGTTTAAAGAAAACAAACGCACGTTGGAGGCTCCTCCAAATTTGTCAACGAATGTTTTGCTACCGATCCAAGTGTAGGATCGAACCCACCTAGTCCACACGAAGACAATCTCAAAAGAACCAAAGAGGGATTTGCTAGATCCTCTTTGGCTTAGAGATTAAGAAGAAAGGAAATCAATTGAATTGATTTTTGAGTTTAAAGTGTTTTTGCCGTGGGAGTGTATTGAGAGGGGTTGCTGTGTGTGTTTTAATTTCAAAAGAAATCAATTCCTTAAAAACAATTAACACACACTTTTCCTTTTATATTTAATCAACTTGCCCTAATCCCATATGGAATACGCTTGGGCTCCAACCCAAACGCTCCATGTTGCCAAACACTCCCAATTTAATATTTTTATTTTATTTTCCATCATTATCTCAATTAAAATCAATTAATATTTATTTAAATATTTATTAACATTTAACAATAATGATAATATATTTAAATATGTGCAAAAACACATTTAAACGTAATTTCACTTATTTAATTTTTCTAAAAAATTAAATAAAGGCTACGACCTCAACAAATTTAATTGCACTGTGAAATTACCAAAATACCCTTTCGCCTTAAAAGACGAAAACGCCCTTCTTTCTTCTTGGATCTTAAATTATCTTCTATGTGTGTGACCCATAGGCTCCTCATCATATCGGTAGTGTATAGTATCGCGATTAACACTAATTAATCGTCTCACTAATACACAGACCAAGATTGGCCCCTAGCAAAGCATCATGGCCACCCGATAGATTCGAATTCAGCAAAGTAGCTACCTGTCAACGATATGGTTACCGTGCAATTCGATCCTTTCATCACACGTTATCTCAACGAGACGAAGGCATAGAAATAGTGTTAACCTTCAGTTACTCTCGATATTATGTATTCAGTTTTTGGACCAATAACCCGTATTATAAACTGGATATAACAACAACTCAATCCCACTGTGGCCACAGTTTTAACGTCATTGCCATATACTAAATTGCGCTGTGAGATAACTTCTCCTGTACCTGGGAGTGATGAATCCTCTGTCAATCCACCATAGTTTTGATACACTCCTTAATGTAGCCAATCACCACTGTATTGACAGCTTTGAAAAGAACTGCGTTAGGCTAGTGTCAAACTACACCAATCGGTGTACAACACACTCCGGTGATCTCAAGTCTAAGGATCACATGCACTACCATTCGTTAGAGGATTTTTTCCATAGACACTGGGGTTACCATCCATATGGAATCCTCTGGTGGGTCAATCCAGTGAACTTGCTGCAGTCTAATCGCATACAGCAAGCACCCATGTGTTGCACCAGGTTGTCACCAAACAATCTTGACAAGTGAGATTAGTCATTGCCTTTCGACAGGGTCGTTCAACACTATGATAGCCTTACCGTATTATCTGTGCCCTTACTTTAGAATAATACTGGGGCTACGGACGTTTCTAGAATGGCCACCATATATGCTCATAGGGTTCTCACTATCAAGATTTGAAACACTTGATACCCTCGCCACGGTTCTACCATTCTAAGGACATATATCAATACATATTGCAATAATAATGATTTACGCGATATAGAATAAAATGCCTTTTATTAATTAATGAACATTATTACAAAAAATCAATTCTACAATAATTGATTAGCTCTAGGGCATTTACTCTAACAATCTCCCACCTGCACTATAGTCAATCATTCATGTATTTAATGCCAAATGATCTCAAGTGCCTGTCATGCTTCTGCTATGACAGAGAGGCTTCGTCAGTGGATCTGTGAGATTGTCGTCGGTATGCACTTTACCAATCTACAAGTCTTTCCTCTCAACTGTCTCTCGATGAGATGGAATCGTCTGAGTATGTGTCTAGATTTCTGATGAGACTATGGTTCGTTGGCTTGAGCAATTGCTCTATTGTTGTCACAATAGATGTCTATAGGATCAACAATCGTAGGAACCACACCAAGTTTAGTAACAAACTTCTTAATCCAAACTACCTCCTTGGCCGCATCTGACAATGCAATATACTCAGCCTCTATTGTAGAATCCGCTTTAGTGCTTTCCTTGGAGCTCTTCCAGCTCACTGCGCCGCCATTGAGACAAAATACAAACCCTGATTATGATTCGATAATTATCTTTGTCTGTTTGGAATCTAGCATCACTGTATCCTTTTACAGTAAGCTCATCTTCCCCTCCATAAACCAAGAACATATCCTTAGTCCTCTTCAGGTACTTAAAAATATTCTTGACAGCCATCCAGTGACGCTCACCTGGATCTGATTGATATCTACTACAAGTGCTCAAAACACATGAGACATCAATCCGAGTACATAACATGACATACATGATGGATCCAATTGCTAACGCATATGGGATCCTTTTCATCCTATCTCTCTCATCTTGTGTTTTAGGACACAATTCCTTAGAGAGATAAACACCATGTGACATCGGAAGAAATCCCTTCTTGGATTCTTCCATACTGAATCTCTTCAGTACTTTGTCAATATATGCGTTCTGACTTAAGCCAAGCAATCTACGTGATCTATCACGATAGATCTTTATACCAAGGATGTAGGCTGCTTCCCCTAAGTCGTTCATGGAGAAGTACTTGGATAACCAAGTCTTTACCGACTGCAAGATCGGTATATCATTCCCGATCAGAAGTATGTCATCGACATACAACACTAGGAATGCTACTGCACTCCCACTCATTTTCTTGTAAACAAAGGGCTCATCTTCGTTCTTGCTAAAACCAAATTCTTTTACGGCTTCATCAAAACGAATGTTCTAGCTCCTTGAAGCTTGCTTGAGTCCATAAATGGATCTCTGCAACTTGCATACCTTATTGGCTTGACTATCAAGAACGAAACCATTAGGTTGTGTCATGTACACATCCTCCTCAGGGTTTCCATTCAGGGAAGCAGTTTTGACATCCATTTGCCAAATCTCACAGTCATGATATGCAACAATTGCAAGCATCATCCGGATGGATTGAATCATGGCAACCAGTGAAAAGGTTTCTTCATAGTCAATGCCATGAATTTGTTTGAAACCTTTGGCAACCAGCCATGCTTTATAAGTATGCACATTGCCATCCATGTTAGTCTTTTTCTTGAAGACCCATTACACCCGATGGGTTTTACCCCTTCAGGTGCTTCCACCAGAGACCACACTTGGTTCTGGTACATGGAGTCCATCTCAGATTTCATGGCTTCAAGCCATTTAATAGAATCTGGATCCGATATAGTGTCTTCGTAGGTTCTGGGTTCATCATCTTGGTAGACTAGTACGTCACCATGTTTAGTCACGAGATAACTGTATCTCTTAGGCTCACGGCATACTCTCCCAGATCTATGTAGCTCCTATGCTACTTGAGGTGGTTCACTTTGATCCATAAATTGTGGAGTAACCTCCTCATGGTGCTCAACCACTTCCTATGGCACATCATCCCGTCCTTCGTCTAGTATATCTTGTGGTTCTAAAACTTCATCCAGTTTTACTTTTCTCTCACTAGTACTTTTTAGAAAATATTCATTTTCTAGGAAGACACCAGATCGAGCAACAAAAATTTTGCGCTCTTCTGGGTGGTAGAAATAGTATCATTTGGTCTCCTTTGGATACCCCACAAATATACATTTACAGGATTTTGGGCCCAGCTTGTTCGAAGTTAATTTCTTAATATAAGCTTCGCAACCCCAAATCCTTATATAAGACAAGTTGGGCTTTCGCCCACTCCATAGCTTATATGGAGTCTCATCTACAGACTTTGACAACACACGGTTCAAAACTTGAGTCACAGGCTCTAAGGCATAACCCCAAAACGATGCAGGTAAATCACTAAAACTCATCATAGACCTAACCATGTCAAGTAAGGTCCTATTCCTCCTTTTTGACACTTCATTGTGTTGGGGTGTATAAGGAGGGGTGAGTTGTGATACTATTCCACATTCCTTCAAGTACTCTGAAAACCCTGAGCTTAAGTATTCCCCTCCTCGATCCAACCGAAGAGCTTTAATACTTTTGCCCAACATATTCTGCACGTCATTCCTGAATTCCTTGAATTTATCAAAGGCTTCAGATTTATGTCTCATAAGGTAGACATAACCATATCTACTGAAATCATCAGTAAATGTGATGAAGTATGAATATCCACCTTTGGCTTCAACTGTTAGTGGACCACATACATCACTATGGATGATACCTAACAGCTCAGTAGTCTTTTCACCTTGTCCTGTGAAAGGAGACTTAGTCATCTTGCCTAACAAGCATGACTCGCATACCTCAAATGACTCAAAGTCAAAAGGGTCCAAACCTCCATCCCTTTGAAGTTTTGCAATGCAGGTCTTATTAACATGACACAATTTACAGTTCTAGAGATATGTCTGGTTTTGATTGCTATGTTTAGCTCTCTTGGTTTCAATATTGAGAATATCTTTATTGTTTAAATCAAGAACATATAATCCATTATATAACCTTGCAATTCCAAATAGAATACCATTCAAACTAAAGGACAACAATCTATTAGATATCTCAAAATGATACCCCATATTATCCAAAGCGGATACTGAAATAATATTTCTAGAAATAGATGGTACGTGACAACAGTTATGTAGTTCCAATAACAAGCCCGCAGGCAAAGATAAACAATAAGTCCCTACAGCCAATGCAGCCACACGTGCTCCATTTCCAGCTCGTAGGTCCACCTCTCCCTTGGCGAGCACTTTACTCTGCCTTAGTCCCTGCACATCAGTACAAATGTGAGTACTACATCTTGTATTAATAACCCAAGATGTTGAGGTATAGAAATTAATCTCACTCATAAAAATACCTAAAGTCGTAGCCTCTGACTTCTTTTTACTTGCAAGGAAAGCCTTGTAGTGTTTCCTCCAATGGCCAGGCTTGCCACAAAAGAAGCAGACTACCTTGCCCTTCCCTGTGCCACTCTTGGGCCCAAGAGCAACCTGTCCTTTGGGCTTGGGCTTGGGTTTGGGCTTGGGTTTGGGCTTGTCGTTACCCTTTGGTTTACCGACAGCAACTAGTAAAATAGGCTTGGACTTTTTCAAGTCCTGCTCTGCAGTCCTAAGCATGTTCAAGAGTTTTGATAGGGTTTTCTCCATCATGTTCATATTGAAATTCATTATGAACGGAGCATAAGAGTCAGGCAAGGATTGCAGAATTAAATCCATTTGTAATTCTGCATCCAAGGCACATCCCAAAGTCTCAAGCCTCTCTATGTGCTCGATCATCTTGAGCACATGAGACCAACTTGGGCTCCCCCAGTCAGACGACTTCCAAACAATGCTTTCGACACCTTGTACCTCTTATGTTGAGCATTTGTTTCATAAAGCTCCTTAAGGTGTAGAATAATGGAAAAAGCATCCATATTTTCATGCTACTTTTGCAGCATAGGTGTTATCAATGCTAACATCAAGCATTGAACGTTATCAGCATCGTCAAGGAACTTTTGATAAGTATCCTTAACTTCCTGAGTGGCATCAGGATCAGGGTCAGCCATGTATGGCTTTTCAAGGATATACAATTTCTTTTCTGACTTGAGTATAATCCGAAGATTATGATACCAGTCTGAGAAATTGGATCCATCCAGCCTATTTTCTTTCTCGATTATCGGTCGCAGGTTCATAATGCTCATTTTGGTGAATTACAATTACAAAAATGATAAAGTTATTATAAAGTTCATTATTATTTAATATGGTCTTTTATTAAATGATGCTCCCACTATTTTACTCAAGCAATTAGCCCTTACTATTAACTCGGGAAAACCCATTGGCTTTCCTAGTGGACCGAGATCCCATCCTTCCCATTTCAAACCTTCGCTTTGGCAAACAAGCCAAAATGAGTTGATTAGGTAGGCCAACAAACTTAATCCACACCAGTTGATAGCTCCTACTATCAACCTCAAATGTGAAAAAGCCAATAAGCCAATCACACAATCCAATGGTCATTACATGCCATCATCCTCAAGTGTGATTCTTAGTATCAGTAGAGTGGACACTACATATCACCACGTACACAGTATATGTGTACTGCTCTACTATGCCTATGACGCACGCTTATCAACCTTCGCTTTCGCAGACAAGCAAAACCGTCATTTTAAGTCGACCCATCACCATTGAGGAAAACTCCAATGCATCTTAACCTCCCACTGCTAGAAGTGTACCCTTCGCTTTGGCGAACAAGGTTTTGACGAATAGTGGTTTGATTAAAACCATGGTGATGGAAGGCTTACTTGACTTAATATACTTTAATTGAGGGTTTTGTTATTAATGTCTCACCAGATTATTATCTTTGTTAGAATGACATTGTTTGGCATGTTATTGAACATTCAACCTTATCATGCATTCTAAACAAACTATTAAAACGTGCCGGTACATGGCCCAACTAAAACTGATTTCCTCGAGCCTAGAGGAATCGGTAGGTCACCTAGGGGTCCTGTAATAAACATCATGAGTCTTCAAGTATGGTTGCCTCGTCCTTTGCTCTGTCTTCAAGTACATTACAAAAAATATCGTTCTAAATTTACAATAAATAATTATACAAATTCTTTACATCAATAAATTTAGAAACCTCGATTTACATTCGAGGGGAATGAGATGAGAAGAGAGTGTACATCGAGAATAGGAAAAAGGCAGGACACATAGGCCTTATTTAATAAATTATACAACCATACATACCCAAAAATATTTTAAAACATTCACCCTTAGGTCAAAGGCTCATGTACCGAGCACCATTCAATATACAAACAAGTGCAAAGCATACATTTCAAAAACAATCAATTTTTAAAATTTGTGGGTTAATTACCATTTACCCCCTGATAATTTGCAGAACTTATTTGATCCAAAAGTTTTGAAACTTTACATTATAGCCCCCTACACACTCGGAAGTGTGCTCACTGCAGCGATGAGTTAGATTACCGGGGTGTGCATTGGTAACTTGACGTTCACGCTCGTTGCGGCGATTTGGTACAATGCTCGTCCTAAGGACGATCGTCGCGGCAATGGATTATATCGCCGCGGCGAGCACTATTTTTGTACAGCGCTCGTCCAGAGGACGATCACAGCGGCGATGCTTTATATCGCTGCGGCGAGTGTTGGTTTCGTCACCAGCGCTAGCGTGAACAATGCTCGTTGTGGCGATGGGTTATTGTAACACCTGCTCTCTATGACTATTTTTATAATATATACTATGTAAATTATAGATATACATAGTGTATGAAAGATAGTGGACTCAAATTTTTTCTTTACTTATAAAAAATACAAAATACAATGTATTAAAAACTTTCTAATTAATACAAAACATCATAGCTGGTGGACAATGGTGCCAATACTCTCCGCTCCTCAACATCCATCCGACCACTGCTTCTATTTCCTGCAAAACAGAGAAGAATAACGGGGTGAGCACAACAATGCTTAGTAAGTAAATCCTCTACTACTTGTCCCCGCAACTCACTCTTTGGTTCTTTCCTTAATTTACCGTTCTTCTATTTCTAATTCTCGTTGTTTTTTTCTCTCTCTCTCTAACACTTTTATTCTCCTTTTAACTCTATTCTGCTCTTTTTATTCCTTCTTTCTCTCTGTTCTTATTCCCTTTTCTCCTTCTCTTATTCTTACTCACCATGAAGGAAAATCATGGTTCTCTCTTATTCTCATCATACTCTTTCTCAAGCTTTCTCATTCTTTAATTCTCTCTATTATCTCTTTCTTATTTCTCATAATTCATTTCTACTAACTCGCTCTTTGAATGTCATGGCCCCATCTTACCAGAGGCACGGCCAGGACTTCTCCCACTCTACATGGCTTCTACTGATTCTCTTTCTATCTCTCTTTCTCATAGCTCCTTTCTGTTAACTTTTTGTTGTAGGTCACGGCCTCATCTTACCGGAGGCACGACTAGGTACTTATCCCACTATTCGTAACCCTACTCATTGTCTCTCTTTATTCGTTCTCATGTTTGCTCATTCTTCATCACTTGCATGTCACGGCCTCATCTTACCGGAGGCATGGCCAGGTGGAGATCACAAAGCACCAACCCAATCTTCATGACTTCTACTCATTCTCTGCCGATTAGACTCGGTCATGCATGGATTTGGAACCCTTGGCCACGTAAGTGTATTCTCTCTCTCTCTGAATGTCATGGCCCCACCTAACCAGAGGCACGGCTGGAACCTCATGTTCCACTCTTCGTGACGGTCACGGCCCCATCTAACCGGAGTCACGGTTGGGGATCACAAAGCACCCACTCTCGTGTCTGTACTCATCACTCACGGGTTCCCCATCGCACAACCTACTTTATTCTCTTCTGTAGCACTTTTCTGTCTTTTATTCGCTAGTGCTCAATCTCTCTTTTTCTTTACTATTAGAGTGTTCTCATTCTCTTTACTCATTGAGTTGCTATTCTCAACATTCTCTACTCTTTCTCACTCAAACTAGTACTCATAGTATAGCTTAACTCTTAGAGTAGTCTATTCACAAAGTTCTCTACTCTTTCTTAAGCTACTTCTCAATGCACAATTAATGCACATGGATGGCTCATGGTCAATAATGCACTTAGGAAATGCCAATATGCAATGTTGTATCAAAGATAGTCGTTCTGCGCAGGTCATACTAAAAAAGGCATAACTTGAGTTATGAACATCGGATTGCTATGATTTTTGTCTCGTTTTAAAACTTAGAGATAGGGCTATAACTTTTATGTTTCGGTCTAAACCCAGTTCAATCCTTAAGATGCCCAAAAATCACTCAGAATGTCATGGCTGTGACAAAGCAGTTTGGTAACATGTTTTCACTTAGGCATTTCATCAAGCAACTCATGTGCATACAAAAACTCTACTATAATTACTACTCTACTTCATTCTCTAGCCATCCAAAATGGGAGAAAAACTCCCTCATATAACCATAATCCCTGCCAAGAAAAGCACTTCCAAATAGGTTTACACAACATCTCTCAAACTTCATCTCAATTTCCATTTCTCAATATACATTAAAACACTTCTCATACATGAAGCATATCCAACAACGAAAAAACCAATATTCATCTCAACTCAATTTCTCAACAAGCATAATACATATTTATACAAGCATACATCTCTACTCAATCTCTAAATCTCTACTCAAAAGCTTAGGTGGGGCCATGACATTCAGAGAGAGAGAATACACTTACGTAGCCAAGGGTTCTGAATCCGTGCATGACCGAGTCTGATCGACAGAGAATGAGTAGAAGTCATAAAGAGTGGGTTGGTGCTTTGTGATCTCCACCCGATCATGCCTCTGGTAAGATGAGGTCGTGACATGCAAGTGAGGAAGAATGAGCAAACATGAGAAAGAATAAAGAGAGACAATGAGTAGGGTTACGAAGAGTGGGATGAGTACCCAGTCGTGCCTCCAATAAGATGAGGCCGTGACCTACAACAGAAAGTTAACAGAAAAGAGTTATGAGAAAGAGAGAGAAAGAGAATCATAGAAGTCACGTAGAGCGGGAGAAGTCCCAACCATGCCTCCGGTAAGATGGAGCCGTGACATTCAAAGAGCGAGTTAGTAGAAATGAATTATGAGAAATGAGAATGAGATAATGGAGAGAATGAGAAAGAATGAGATAGAAAGAGAGAGAGTATGAGAAAGAATGAGAGTGTTTTGAGTTAGTAAGAATAAAGAGTAGAAGAAAGAAACATGCAGTTCTTTTGCATTAATTGCATGTACATCTCATATATGCATGCACCATGAGTTCTTCCATGGTTAGTGAGAGTATAACGAGAATAAGAGAGAGAACCATGATTTTCCTTCGTGGTGAGTATGACGAGAATAAGAGAGAGAACCATGATTTTCCTTCATGGTGAGTAAGAATAAGAGAAGGAGAAAAAAGAATAAGAACAAAGAGAAAGAAAGAATAAAAAGAGCAGATTTAAAGGAGAATAAAAGTATTAGAAAGAAAGAGAAAAACAGAGAGAATTAGAAAATAGAAGAACGATAGAGTAAGGAAAGAACCAAAGAGTGAGTTGCAGGGACAGGTAGTAAAGGATTTACTTACTGAGCATTGTTGTGCTCACCCCATTGTTCTTCCCTATTTTGCAGGAAATAAGAGCAGCGGTCGGATAAACATCGAGGAGCGGAGAGTATTGGCATTACTGTCCACCAGTTATGATATTTTGCATTAAGTAGAAAGTTTTTAATACATAGTATTTTGTATTTGTAAAGAATTATATTTTATTGAGTAAAGAAAAAATTTGAGCCCACTATTTTCCATACGCTATGTATATCTATAATTTACATAGTATGAACTATAAGAACAGTAGTAGAGAGCGGGTGTTACATTTTTGTATCAGAGCAAAGATTTTGGGATTTGACAATGTGCCACTCTCACCGCCATGACGTTCCGTAGTTGACCGTTGTCAGTTAAGTCTTTCTTTGCTTAAGTGTTATTTGAGTTGTTTAATTTGGTTGTCTTGTCAATGAGATACAAGACCCGAGTATGTGGTAAGAAGGCAGTGAGTGTAGGGAAACTTACTTCCCCGAGTTGAATTAGAAAGAATTGAAACCCTCGTCCAAGTGCGACCTACTAGAAGAGAAAGAGAAAGGTCGATACCTTAGACGGTATAGAATCGGTTTGAGTCGATTCATGGGTTCCCAAGTTATTATCAGCCGTTAGAGTTTAAAAGTACAGCGGACCTATTGGTAGTAAAAGAATGGTTTAGCCCGTTGAGTGTATAATAGACCAGGAGAAGATCTGGTATACCAGTCTCTTGTCCTAAAGGGATGCCCGAGTTTTGTGGGAATTAATAGAGGATATCCATGATAGTGTTGTCATGATTTGAGAAGAGTTTAGAAGTTGGTTGAAGTTGAGAACAGTTGGCAAGGTTCATAAGAAGGTACAAGAGTTTATCAGTTTTAGTAAGGCTTGAGTACAGCGAAGAGTAGACAGTAAGAGTTAACTCCCTTGTAAGGTTTGTACCTGGAATAGTGAGTACTCTAGAGTTGAGAAAAGACAAGTGGTCCATGGGCTAAAATCAGAAGGAGCAGAACCCCCTCAAGCTTAGAGTAAAGTTTGAGAGAAGGGAAGACTTATTCAGGAAAGTTCGTAGTGATCCATGAAAGAGAGTTAACACTTGATTAGATAGTATCCTTTGCCATACTTGGATGTTTTTGGGCATGAATTCCCTAAGGGAGATATGGATCAGAGGTTGATTGCTGAGGGAAGAGTGAGATTCAATCATCATATCATTTCCAGAATTACAGTAGGCCATTAGTTCAGTATGTTAAGCAGCGCGCCATTAAGAAAAGGGTGTTCTGAACAGATAGTCCATGTGGTGCTAAAGCGTTACGAGCTTACCTCCGAAAAGAGCAGTTGAGTTTAGGGTTGAACTGGCACCAGGGACAGCACCAATTGCTAAAATCCTTTATCTAGAAGCCCCAGCCGAGCTTCAAGAATTGAAGAAGCATCTCCAAGAGTTCTTAGATAAACGTCTTATCCAATTGATTTATTCTCCCTAGGGAGCTCCGATCTTGTTGTAGGGGAGAAAGAAGGGTCATTACGGATGTGTATTGATGACAGAGAAATGAATAACCGATAGTGAAGAATAAATGCCCGTTACCAAGGACGGATGATCTTTAGACCAATTAAGGAGTACAATAGTATTTTCCAAGAGTGATTGGAGATCGGGTTATCATCAGGGTGTTTCTTAATTGTCTTGCTAGTTTATAGTAGTTTTTACCTTGAAGTTTTAGAGGCATTTCCTTTATGGTGCCCAGAGTAAGATTTACATCGACAATAGAGTTTAAAGTATTTCCTTACTTAGAAGGAGGTATTGAGTATGAGATAGAAGAAATGGTTAGAGCTAGTTCCAAAGCATGAAGATTGAGATCATTTCAGCAAGGATTGCCACATTAGGAGTTTAGTCTACAAATAAGATGGCTTTTTACGAGACTTGGTATGGTAGACTATGTTGAACTCCATTGTACTAAGATGTGTGGGCAAGAAAGATGAGTTAAATATAGTTCTTGGATTAGAAATGACTCAGGAATTGATCGAAGAGATAAAGTTAATCAGAAATAGAATAAATCAAGCCCAAGTAAAATAGAAAAGTTCAACAAATTTGAAAAAAAAAAAGATATTGAATTCAGAGTGGGTGTTAGAGTGTTTTTAAGACTTTTCCCCCTATAATCGGGTGATGTGTTTAATAGCAGAGGAAAGTTAGCACTGAGGTACAGAAGTCCATTTGAGATATTATAATGAGTGGGAAAGGTGCTTGACACTACCCCTAATATGGACAAGAGTATATAATTTGTTTTATATTTCGATGCTTCGAAAGTATACAAGTGATCCCTCTCATGTTTTGAGTATTGAGTATGAAAATTGGGAATCCTAAGTTTGAGAGGCGTCCAGTTCAAATATTGGACAGAGAGATCACGGAGCTCCAAAACAAGAATTTCCCTCTACTGAAAGTACGGGAGGTAAAGCAAAGTATGCAGAGCCGTTACTCGGGGTTGTTCATTTGAATTTCGGGGACAAAATTTTTTTTTTTTGGGGGGAGGGTGGGGAATTGTAACGCCCCATTTGAGATACATAGCCATTATTTATGTTATGGCCTCAAGGTTTACTGAATTTCCCCTAAATGAGGTTGTATCTTATTCATGTTGTTTGGTTGGCCCTTCGTTGAGTTTATGTTTTGGGTTTGGTTGAGTGTTTACCCTGGAATTGATTAAGACATAGTGGATTTTGGAGTTACAGTCTTTGCCGGGGCGAAGAATAGTCTTCGCCGCGATGACGTTGGCTGTGTATGGCAGTGTCGGTTCTATAATTCTTTGCCGGGGCGACAGAGAATCTTTCGCCGCGGCGAAGGGCCGGCTGAGTTTTTGTTTGAGTTTCTAGAGAATTCTTTCCTAAGGGCAAAATTACCATTCTACCCCTAATTAGCAGGAAAAGTGGGGAGTAAAATGTAAGGAAATTTCATGGAGAATAGTGTAGAATGGGGGTGAGTTTGTAAAGAATTAAAGGATAAAGGTGGAATTTTCAAGAAAGAGTAAGGGAAAAATGGGAAAGAGTGTATATTATATGAGCTAATAAGGGTTTAGTTCTCTAAACCCCTTCATTTCACCCATTTCCACCGCCTCTTCATCTCCCATTTTCTCTCAATTCCTCACTCAATCTTCTAAGGGATTTTTGAGGGTTTTGAGTTGGGATTTGACAAAGAATTGATCCTAAAGAAGAAGAGGTAAGAATCTCTACTTAGATATGAGTTTTATTTATATAAGGGTTAAGTTATTACTAAGTTTACGCTTAGGAAATAAGGGAAAGCTAAGGTAGAGAGTTTTAGTGAAGACTACTTATGTATGAGGTAAGTAAATCCAACCAAGTTGAGTTTTGAATAAGCTTTTGAGTAGAGATTTAGAGATTGAGTAGAGATGTATGCTTGTATAAATATGTATTATGCTTGTTGAGAAATTGAGTTGAGATGAATATTGGTTTTGTGGTTGTTGGATACGCTTCATGTATGAGAAGTGTTTTAATGTATATTGAGAAATGGAAATTGAGATGAAGTTTGAGAGATGTTGTGTAAACCTATTTGGAAGTGCTTTTCTTGGCAGGGATTATGGTTATATGAGGGAGTTTTTCTCCCATTTTGGATGGCTAGAGAATGAAGTAGAGTAGTAATTATAGTATAGTTTTTGTATGCACATGAGTTGCTTGATGAAATGCCTAAGTGAAAACATGTTACCAAACTGCTCTGTCACAGCCATGACTTTCTAAGTGATTCTTAAGGATTGAAATGGGTTTAGACCGAAACATAAAAGTTATAGCCCTGTCTCTAAGTTTTAAAACGAGACAAAAATCATAGAAATCCGATGTTCATAACTCAAGTTATGCCTTTTTTAGTATGACCTGCGCAGAACGACTGTCTTTGATGCAACATTGCATATTGGCATTTCCTAAGTGCATTATTGAGCATGAGCCATCCATGTGCATTAATTTTGCATTTAGAAGTAGCTTAACAAAGAGTAGAGAACTTTGTGAATAGACTACTCTAAGAGTTAAGCTATACTATGAGTACTAGTTTGAGTGAGAAAGAGTAGAGAATGTTGAGAATAGCAACTCAAAGAGTAAAGAGAATGAGAAGACTCTAATAGTAAAGAGAAAGAGAGATTGAGCACTAGCGAATAAAAGAGAGAAAAGTGCTACAGAAGAGAATAGAGTAGGTTGTGCGATGGGAAACCCGTGAGTGATGAGCACAAACACGAGAGTGGGTGCTTTGTGATCCCCAGTCGTCCCTCCGGTTAGATGGGGCTGTGACATTCAGAGAGAGAGAGAATACACTCACGTGGCCAAAGGTTCCGAATCCATGCATGACCAAGTCCGATTGGCAGAGAATGAGTAGAAATCACGAAGAGTGGGTTAGTGCTTTGTGATCTCCACCCGATCGTGGCTCCGGTAAGATGAGGCCGTGATATGTAAGTGAGGAAGAATGAGCAAACATGAGAAAGAATAAAGAGAGACAATGAGTAGGGTTACGAGGAGTGGGATGAGTACCCAGCCGTGCCTCCGGTAAGATGAGGTCGTGACCTACAACAGAAAGTTAACAGAAAAGAGTTATGAGAAAGAGAGACAGAAATAGAATCAATAGAAGTCACGTAGAGTGGGAGAAGTCCCGGCCGTGCCTCTGGTAAGATGGGGCCTTGACATTCAAAGAGTGAGTTAGTAGAAATGAATTATGAGAAATGAGAATGAGATAATGGAGAGAATGAGAAAGCTTAAGAAAGAATGAGATAGAAAGAAAGAGAGTATGAGAAAGAATGAGAGTGTTTTGAGTTAGTAAGAATAAAGAGTAGAAGAAAGAAACATGCAGTTCTTTTGCATTAATTGCATGTACATCTCATATATGCATGCACCATGAGTTCTTCCATGGTTAGTGAGAGTATAACGAGAATAAGAGAGAGAACCGTGATTTTCCTTCATGGCGAGTAAGAATAAGAAAAGGAGAAAAGAGAATAAGAACAAAGAGAAAGAAAGAATAAAAAGAGCAGAACAGAGTTAAAGGAGAATAAAAGTATTAGAAAGAAAGAGAAAAACAGTGAGAATTAGAAAATAGAAGAACGATAGAGTAAGGAAAGAACCAAAGAGTGAGTTGCAGTGGGATAGGTAGTAAAGGATTTACTTATTAAGCATTGTTGTGCTCACCCCATTGTTCTTCCCTATTTTTCAGGAAATAGGAGTAGCGGTCGGATAAACGTCGAGGAGCGGAGGGTATTGGCATTATTGTCCACCAGTCATGATATTTTGTATTAAGTAGAATGTTTTTAATACATAGTATTTTGTATTTGTAAAGAATTATATTTTATTGAGTAAAGAAAAAATTTGAGCCCACTATTTTCCATACGCTATGCATATCTATAATTTACATAGTATGAACTATAAGAATAGTAGTAGAGAGCAGGTGTTACAGTAACCCTTTAGGCCATACCATAAACAATGGCTACGTATGTCAAGTGGGGCGTTACAATTCTCCCCCTTAAAAGAATTTCGTCCCCAAAATTCAAATGAACACTCCGAGTAATGGTTCTGCATACCTTGTTTTACCTCCCATACTTTCACTAGAGGGAAATTCTTGTTTTGGAGTTCCTTGATCTCTCTGTCCAATATTTAAACTGGACGCCCCTCAAACTTAGGATTCCCAATCTTCATACTCAATACTCAAAACATGGGGGATCACTTGTATACTTCCGAAGCATCGAAATATAAAACACATTATATACTCTCGTCCATACTAGGGGGTAGTGTCCAGCACCTTTCGCACTCATTATAATATCTCAAATGGACTTTTGTACCTCGATGCTAACTTTCCTCTACTATTAAACCCATCACCCGGTTGTAGTGGGAAAAATCTTAAAAACACTCTAACACCCACTCCGAATTCGATAGCTTTTCTTTTCAAATCTGCCAAATTTTCTATTTCTCTTGGGCTTGATTTATTCTATTTCTGATTAACTTTATCTCTTCGAACAATTCCTGGGTCATTTCTAGCCCAAGAACTCTATTTAACTCATCTTTCTTGCCTACACATCTCTGTACATCATACCAAGTCTCATAAAGACCCATCTTATTTGTAGGCTGAATTCTTAACATGGCAATCCTTGCAGAAATGTATACTCCAAAATCTGGCCAACTTCATTCAATCAATCCTACTCCAATTCACAACCTAAGCTCTGATACCAAATGATCCAAATCCAACCAATTTTCAACAACAAACAACACAAAATATGCCCTAAACTCAAGCTCAAATTCGGCCAAACACAAATGGAAGCAATGTTGCACTTACTTGCAAATTTTAGGTTAAGACAAGAATGAACACTTCAAGCATAAAGGAATTCTCCACCAACTTGAATCGATTCACCACCAAATCTCCTTGCCAAGACTTGGATAAAGAAATCTCAATAAGAACACAAAGTTCTCTCAATGGTTAAACCAAGTTTTTGATAATTTTCATGAACTAACCTTACAAGGAGAATAGTTGCCTTTATATAGGCAATTACAAGGTTAAAAGAGTAATCAACAAATACATTACAAGAAAATGAAAAATAATAAATATTACACAAAAATTACAAGCCTTCCATTCAAAATTAAGGCCATACCCATTTAATGCAAAAAAAGGGACATGATTCCCTAATTCTAGGGTTCATGTCTTTAACCACCCTATTAGTTGAAAAAACTCACTTTATTAGCCCAAAACTTGATCAATGATCCTAATCAAGTCTACTAATAAGGGTGCAAGAGATTGG
The DNA here is from genome assembly GCA_026229545.1 of Pistacia atlantica. NCBI lineage: Eukaryota > Viridiplantae > Streptophyta > Magnoliopsida > Sapindales > Anacardiaceae > Pistacia > Pistacia atlantica. The sequence goes on from JAPEIT010000014.1 coordinate 23,047,165, forward strand.
GCCTTGAAGATCTTGCAATTGGATCCAATAAGGGTTCAAGTGGACTTTCCCCTTTGGAATGAGAATTGGGCCGAATGGGCTTACTTCAACACTTGGGCTTCTCTCTTGGTGGACTTGAGCTTCCTTTGTTGGGCTTGGACTTGGAATGGTTTGGGCCGAAGTGCTTGGGCTCTCTCTCCCCTTGGGACTTGCTTGGGCCGAATCTCCTCCAATGCTTTCCACACTCCACAATCCAAGTGTTTTAGGACTTGGAATGAAATTCTTTGATTCAACCGAATTAACAAGTGTTTTAGGACTTGTAATTCCTTGTCCACTCATGTTTACAAGTGTTTTAGGACTTGTAAACGTATCAAGTATTTTCCTCCTTCTAAAACTTCAAGGATACGTAACGATATCACTAATTTTATGCAGATAGATAGAGAGTCGTTATAACAAAGCATGAGAAAATTACAGAGACTTGTTGAGGAAATGCCTACATCATGGATTACAAGTTTTGTTACATGTATAAACTTTTTATAATGGTTTAATTCCTGCTAACCGTTTTATGATTGATGCAGCTTCAAGAGGCACTTTAATGAAGAAGACACCAGAAGAAGCGTATGAATTATTGGATGAGATGGCTTCGAACAGTTACCAGTGGCAGTCTGACAGAATGCCACAAAGGAAGGTTGCAGGATTATATGGAGTGGATGCAATCACAACAATTTTTGCTCAACTAGAACCATTAAACAAAAAGATTGATTATATGAGTGCCCTAGTCATGCAAGTGAAGAGCATGAGTTGTGATCTATATGGAGGAGACCATCCTAGCAATGAATGTCAGGTAGGTAATCCATTTGCTAATTCTACTAAAAGTGCTAATTATGTTGGTAATTTTCATAGGCAACAACAAAATAATCCCTACTCCAGTACTTATAACCCTGGTTGGCAGAATCACCTGAATGTTTCATGGAGCAATCAAAATGTAGTGAAACTGCCACCTCTAGGTTTTCCTATAACGCCCCACTTGAGGTACGTAGTTCAATTGTGTTGTATTGCTTGAATGTTTATTGATTTGTTCTCATTTGAGCTTGCATGTTGTGATTTTCCATTGGTTGGCCCTTAGTTGGATTGATGAGTTGATTTGGTTAAGTGTTTGCCCTGATTTTGGTTGAGACTTGATGAATTATTGAAATTCAGGCTTTGCCGCGGCGACATTGGCATGAGAGTTGTGAGTTGTTTCTGTAAGTTTTCGTCGGGGCAACGAGAAGTTCTTCGCCACAGCGATGGGTCAGTTGAAAATTTTTAATAAGTTTCTAGAGAATTCTTCCTTTAGGCCACAATGACCTTTCTACCCTTAATTAGCAAGAAAAGTGGGGAGAAAAATGTAAGAGAATTTTATGAAGAATATGCTAGAGTGGGGGTGTGATTGTAATGATTTAAGGGACAATGATGGAATTCCAAGGAAGAGCAAAGGTAAAATGGGAATGAATGAAGATATTTTGAGCTAAAAAGGGGTTAAGTTTAGTAAACCCTTCGTTCACTCTTCTTCCACCGCCTCTTCCATTCTCCATTTCCTTTCAATTCTTCCTTCAAGCTTTCAAGGATTTTTGAGGGTTTTTAGTTGGATCTTGGTAGAGAATTGATCTAAGGCATCCTAAGGTAAGAATCCTTGCTCTATATGTGAAATTTACCTATAAAGGTGTTGAGGTCTTAATGTGTTATGGTTTAAAGGTGTAGAGAAAAGACATCTACCAAAGGAAAAAAGAAGTGTTAGTGGAATCACACCATCACAAGGTAAGTAAATCCCAATCCAAGTTGATATTTGAGAAATCCTTTGAGTAGTGATTTATTTATGCATGATATATGTTATGTTATTGAGGAACTTGTGATGAGATGAGTAGTTATTTTGTGGTTGTTAAATACACTTCAATTGAGAAGTGTGATGTGTGAGGAGAATGTTGTTTGTGATGAAATTGGAGGAGATTGAGAAATCTTTTTGGAAGTGTTAAGTTATGGCAGGGATTATAGCTTGGTGAGGGAGTTTTCTCCCATTTTGGATGGTTCAAGAAAGGGATAGACTTATAAATAAAGTGGAGTGTAAGTATGCACACTAGGTTGTTTGATGAAATGCCTAAGAGAAGTATGAGCATGAGTTGTGAACCTTAATTTTTGCAACATTGCATATTGGCATTTCCTAAGTGCATTAATGAACATGAACCATCCATATGCATTAATTGTGCATTTGAGAAGTAGTTTGAGAAAGAGTAGAGAACTGTGTGAATGAACTACTCTAAGAGTAGAGAGAATGAGAAGAGCACTAAGAACGGGTTGGTGCTTTGTGATCTCCACTTGATAGTTATGAAAACGGGTTGGTGCTTTGTGATCTCCACCCGATAGTTATGAAAAAGGGTTGGTGCTTTGTGATCTCCACCCGAAAGTCATGAAGAGTGGGTTGGTGCTGTGTGAACTCCACCTGGCCGTGCCTCCGGTAAGATGAGGCCGTGAAATATAACAGAAGTTAAGAGAGCTGTGTGAAAGAGAAAATAAATGCGATGAGAAAGAGTGTAAGGAAAGAATTAAGAGAAAGGATTACGGAGACAGTCGAGTAGAGAGTTTTCTTACTGAGCATTGTTTTGTGCTCACCCCATTGTTTTCTTTGTGGTTGCAGGATCTAGGTGAGAACGCAGTCAGATGGGCGTCGGCAAGCAAGGAGCAATAGCTACACTTGCCACTGTTTTAATATCATTTTGTAAAGGATATTCTGTTTTGTATAAATAATGTTTATATCTAATAAAAGAAAATTTTGGGGCCCATTTACTTTTGCTAATGTACATATATTCTACTTGATATATTTTTCTGAGTATTCTAGTATAAAGCAGTCACAACATTTTTGTATCAGAGCAAAGATTTTGGGATTTGACAGTGTACTATTCTCATCGCCACGACATCCAATAACCAACTGTGTGAGTTAATTCTTTCCTTACTGTAAGTGTTTCTCGAATTGATAAAATGTTGTTTTGTAGATGAGGTGTAGTACCCGAAAGCGTGGTAAAGGTGTGATGAATGAGGGAGAATCTTCTAACCTACCAGAAGCTATGTCCCATCCCTTGGATGAAGCTAGAGTTTGGGGGATTATACAACAAGTTATGGCTGAAACCCAAGGGAGAGTTGTAACCCCCATGCAGGTACCACCAGCTACGAATGTAGGAAGAGAACAACTGGTACCTCCCCTAATACAGAACAGAGTTGAACCAATTTATGGTCTTCCCAGTCAACATCAACCCTCAGAGTTTAAGGGTACTACGGACCTAGTAATAGCTGAAGAATGGTTTAGGTCTGCAGAGCGAACAACAGGTTTATTCCCTATAATGTACCGGGAGAAGATCCGGTATGCGAGTTTCTTATTTCGTGGTGATGCTCGAATTTGGTGGGAATCAATGGAAGAAACTCATGATGTGGCAACAATGACTTGGGAAGCGTTCAGGTAAGAGTTTGAGGCCGAATATAGAACAGAGGACCAAGTTCATCAGAAGGTCCAAGAAGGATCTAGTACCGTGAAGGAGTACTCATTGAAATTTAACTCCCTTGCAAGGTTTGCACCCAGAATAGTTAGTACTCTAGCATTGAGAAGAGATAAGTTTGTACATGGGTTGAAGCTGGGGATAGCTCAGGATATAATGACTAGTTTTGATCCCTCTCGAACCTATAGTGAGGCCTTGAGGCGAGCAATGAGGGCGGAAATCTTTGAAAACAAAATTCCCTTCATCGGTTCTTCGACAGGAGGAACAAGTGAGCCACCCACCGCCCCACAAAAATAGAAATTCGAGGGTGTGAAAGGTAAAGAAATGAAAAATCAGAAGAAGAAGTTTCAGTTTAGACAGAATAGAAGAGAGTGGAAGAATAAGCGACCCCGGATGGAAGGGTTTCCTTTTTGCCCTAAATGTGGGAGGAACCACTCAGGAGAGTGTATGAGAGACCAGAGGGTATGTTATAGATGCCGACAGCCAGAGCATTTGATGAGAGATTGTAAAGCTCCTCTTCTACCACCCGCATAGAGTTCTGGAGGTACTACAAATGCCAGAGTGTTTATAGTGGCACAGGGTGAAGCAGAGGCCAATCCATCAGCCGTTACTGGTCAGTTATTATTTCATTCTATTCCTTTGTATGTTTTAATTGATTCAGGAGCCACTTATTCTTTTATATCGTATAGGATGATTGAGAGGTTAGGTTTGAAACCTACGAGAGTGACTCAACCCATTAAGATAGAGTTACCCAATCGAATTAGTGTTGTGACCCATGAGATGTTATCAGGAGAGTTGGTAGTGATCCATGGACGAGAATTAGCAGTGGATCTAATAGTGTTTAAGATGCTCGACTTTGATGTCATATTGGGTATGGATTTCTTAGGGAGGAATGGAGTAGAGATTGATTGTCGAAAAAAGAAAGCAAGATTTAATCTCGATAATGGAGATAAATTTAGTTTTGGAAAGGGCTATCAGTTGAGCATGTTGGTTAGTAGCGTGAAGGCTAGAAAGATGTTGAAAAAGGGATGTTCGAGATATATTGCCCATGTAGTTCAGAGTGGTGATGTTCCCCAGCACAAGATTCAGAGGGTGCCAGGAGTTCGAGAGTTTCTAGATGTGTTTCCGGAAAAGTTACTGGGTTTTTCCCCAGAAAGGGAGGTTGGGTTTAGTATCGAACTAGCACTAGGAACAGCACCAATATCCAAAGCCCCTTATCAAATGGCCCTAGCAGAGCTTCAAGAATGAAAGAAGCAACTCCAAGAGCTTTTGGAGAAAGGCTTTATACGACCGAGTCATTCTCCCTGGGGAGCTCCAATTTTGTTTGTGAAGAAGAAAGATGGGTCACTACGGATGTGTATTGATTATAGAGAGTTGAATAAAGTGACAATGAAGAACAAGTACCCATTACCTCGCATTGATGATTTGTTTGATTAGTTAAAAGGAGCCGCAGTGTTTTCTAAAATTGATTTGAGGTCAGGGTACCATCAAGTAAGAGTGGCCGATCAAGATGTAGCAAAGACTGGGCATTATGAATTTGTAGTGATGCCTTTTGGTTTGACAAATGCCCCAGTAGTATTTATTGACCTGATGAACTGGGTCTTCCATGATTGTTTGGATCAGTTTATAGTGGTTTTCATAGATGATATTCTGGTTTATTCTAAGTCGAGAGAAGAGCATGAGGAACACTTGAGATTAGTGTTGCAACAATTGAGGGAAAAGAAGTTGTATGCTAAGTTTTCCAAGTGTGAGTTTTGGCTGGATCAAGAATTATTTTTGGGCCATACTGTGTCTAAGGAAAGGGATTTCAGTAGATCCGAGTAAAGTCAAGGCAATCCTTGAGTGGCAGAGGCCGAAGACCGTGAAAGAGGTTAGAAGTTTCTTGGGCCTAGCAGGTTACTACCGGCGATTTGTAGCAAGGTTCGCCCAATTGGCTAAACCATTGACAGCTCTTACCAAATAGAGAACTCCTTTTACATGGTCAAAAGCATGTGAGGAGAGTTTTCAAGAGTTGAAGAAGAGGTTAACGACCGCTCCTGTGTTAGTGTTACCACAGGAAGGTGTAGACGATGATATTTATACAGATGCCTCTTTGCAAGGACTTGGTGCTGTGTTAATGCAGTTAGATAGGGTGATAGCTTATGCCTCTTGGCAATTAACAGAGTATGAAATGAGATACCCTACGCATGACTTAGAGTTGGCAGCCGTGGTCTTCGCATTAAAGATTTGGAGGCATTACCTTTATGGTGCCAAGAGTAATTTCTACACCGATCATAAGAGTCTAAAGTACTTTTTCACTCAGAAGGAGCTGAATACGAGGCAAAGAAGGTGGTTAGAGCTGGTTAAAGATTATGAGTGTGAGATTAAGTATCAACCGGGGAAAGCCAATGTAGTAGCCAATGCCCTAAGTAGAAAAGCTTATTTGTCCCGGCTTACTAAGTAGAAAGAGTTATTAGCAGAGTTGTGTAGAGAGCAGATTGAAGTAATCCTGAGACGGATTGCTAGGTTAGAGATCCAGTCTACTTTATCGAAAGAAGTTAAAGAAAAGCAAGTGGCCGAGAGTGGTGTCAGAGAATAGTTCAGCAAGTGTATGAGGGCAAGACATCAGAGTTTTATTTAAAGGATGGCGTGCTCTATTTCAGAAATAGGTTATGTATTCCTCCAAGTGATGAGTTGAGGAAGAAAATTCTTGCAGAGGCTCATGACACACCATACACTGCTCATCCTGGAGCAACTGAGATGTATCAAGATTTAAAGAAAGGCTATTGGTGGCCAAGTATGAAGAAAGATATTGTGGAATTTGTAGCTAAGTGCCTGGTTTGCCAACAGGTGAAAGTAGAACATCAAAGGCCATCAGGGTTGCTTCAGCCACTTAGTGTTCCAAAATGGAAGCGGGAGAGCATTTCAATGGATTTTATTATAGGTCTCCCCAGAGTACAGAGAGGTTATAATGCTAAATGGGTGATTGTGGATATGTAATAACTATTGTATACTAATAAAATACATGTACAATAATAAAAGTAAATGGGCCCAAAAATTTTCTTGTATTATGTATATACATTCTTTGTACAAAAGCGTATCATTTACAAAATGCCATTCAAAATAGGGGACAATGTGGCTATTGCTCCTCGCTTGCCAACGCCCAACCGAATGCAACGTCACCTAGATCTTGCAACCACAAAGGAAAAATAATGGGGTGAGCACAAAATAATGCTCAATAAGTAAGTCCTCTACTTGTCTATCCCCGTAACTATTTCTCTTAATTCTTTCCTTACACTATTTCTGCTTTCTTTCTTTCTTTCTTTCACAGCCTTTCTTTTTATTAACCTCTACTATATGTCATGGCCTCATCTTACCGGAGGCACGGCCGAGTGGAGTTCACACAGCACCAACCCATTCTTTGTGACTTTCGTGTGGAGATCACAAAGCATCAACCTGTTTCTCATAACTATCGGGTGGAGATCACAAAGCGTCAACCCGTTTCTCATAGCTATCAGGTGGAGATCACAAAACACCTACCCGTTTTTAGTGCTTTTCTCATTCACTCTCCTCTAGCACTAGCACTTCTCATTCTCTCTACTCTTAGAGTAGTTCATTTACAAAGTTTTCTAATCTTTCTTAAGTCACTCCTCAATGCACAATTAATGCATATGGATGGTTCATTTCCCTTAATGCACTTATGAGATGCCAACATGCAATATTGCAAGAATTTAGGCTTACTACTCATACTCAAACCTCTCTTAGGCATTTCATCAAACAACTCAAGTGCATATAAAGACTTTGCTATAACAATAGCTCTATTCCTTTCTCTAACCTTCCCAAATGGGATAATACTCCCTCACATAGCTATAAATCCAGCCAAGGAATAACACTTCTAAAAAGGTTTACTCAAAACCTTCCAAACCCCATCTCAACCACATCTTCTCATCACATATCAACACTTCTCTTAAATGAAGTGTATTCAATCACAACATGGATCATTAATCTCAATTTCATAGCATATAACATGCACATAACATGCATACATAATTGCTATTAAATCTCTACTCAAGAAAGTTCTCAAATCTCAACTTGGGTGGGGATTTACTTACCTTGTAATGGAGAACTCTCACTAGTATTTTCTTTTCCTTTGCTTACTTAACTTTTCTCTACCCTTTAACAATAAAACCATATAACTTTAATATACAAATATACACAAAACCTCACATCCAAAGCAAGAATCCTTACCTTAGGATGCCTTAGCTTGATTTTCTACTCCAATCACTCCAAAAGCACTCTGAAAATCCTTGAACTAATGAAAGAAGAGTTGAGGGAAGTAGGAAAGGAGAATGGTAGTGGAGAAGAAGAATGAAAGGTTTGCAATGACTTAAATCCTTTTAACTCAACTTATGGGCAAGCATTCCCATATTGCCCTTACTCTTCCTTGGGAATTCCATCTATATCCTGTAATTCATCGCAATCACACCCTCATACCAACATATTTTCCATGAAAGTTCCTTACATTTTACTCTGAACTTTTCCCACTAATTAGGGGTAGAATGGTCAAATTGCCTTTAGGGAAGAAAATATCTAAACTTCCATAAATTTTTTAGCCGACCCGTTGCCGCGGTGAAACACTCCAACAACTCACCGCTGGCTAAAACACCTCTTCGCCGTGGCGAAGCTTCTTCTTTGCCCTGGCGAAGCCTATAACCCTAAAATTTTGCCAATTCCTCATAATTTCCAGGCAAACACTTAACCAAACCAATATCTCCATTCAACTAAGGGCCAACCAAACAATACTAATAATAAACCAACTCAAATAAGAGCAAAATAAGAAACATTAGCTACATACCTCAAGTGGGGCGTTACAGGATAGGTTAACCAAGTTAGCCAATTTCCTTCCAATAAAGGAGAACACTACTACAGATCAGTTGGCTCAGATTTATATTAAGGAGATAGTCAGGTTGCATGGTGTGCCCAAGACAATAGTGTCAGATAGAGATTCCAGGTTTGTTTTAGCTTTTTGGATGAGTTTACAGAGGAATTTGGATACCCGTTTGACATTCAGTACTGCCTATCATCCTCAGGCAGATGGCTAAACAGAGAGAACAAATCATGTGCTTGAGAATATGTTGAGAGCCTACTGTATGGACTATAGAATGTCATGGCATGAAATGTTACCTTTGGTGGAGTTTGCCTACAATAATAGTTATTAGTCTATAATTAAGATGGCACCTTACGAGGCTTTGTATGGTAGACGATGTAGGTCTCCACTACATTGGGATGAGATCGGCGAAAAGGATGAGTTGAATACAGTTCTTAGGCCAAAGATGACTCTGAAGATGCTAGAGGATGTAAGGTTAATCAGAATCAGAATCAAGCAAGCCTAAGACAGACAGAAAAGTTATGTTGATTTGAAGAGGAAAGAAATTAAGTTCGAAGTGGGTGATAAAGTGTTTCTGAAAGTTTCCCCCTACAAGCGAGTGATGCGTTTCAGGAATAAAGGGAAGTTAGCACCGAGATATATAGGCCCATTTGAAGTATTGTAATGAGTTGGAAAGGTGGCTTACAGATTGGCACTACCACCTAGTATGGACAAGGTGCATAATATTTTCCATGTCTCGATACTACGGAAGTATGTAAGTAACCACTCCCATATTCTGAGTATAGAGGCTGTTGAGTTAGCAGAGAACCATGTGTACGAGGAATGCCTAGTTCAGATTTTAGATCGAAGAATTAAAGAACTCCGGAATAAGAGTATTCAGTTAGTGAAGGTCCTTTGGAGAAATCACAAGGTAGAAGAGGCCACATGGGAGGTTGAGTAAGACATGCAGAATCGTTACCCGGAGTTATTTGTGTGAATTTCGGGGACAAAATTCTTTTAAAGGGGGAGATTTGTAACCCCCCACTTAAGGTACGTAGTTCAATTGTGTTGTATTGCTTGAATGTTTATTGATTTGTTCTCATTTGAGCTTGCATGTTGTGATTTTCCATTGGTTGGATTGATGAGTTGATTTGGTTAAGTGTTTGCCCTGATTTTGGTTGAGACTTGGTGAATTATTGAAATTCAGGCTTCGCCACGGCGACGTTGGCTTGAGAGTTGTGAGTCGTATCTGTAAGTTTTCGCAGGGGCGACGGGAAGTTCTTCGCCGCGGTGACAGGTCAGTTGAAAAATTTTAATAAGTTTCTAGAGAATTCTTCCTTTGGGCCACAATGACCTTTCTACCCTTAATTAGCAGGAAAAGTGGAGAGTAAAATGTAAGAGAATTTTATGAAGAATATGCTAGAGTGGGGGTGTGATTGTAATGATTTAAGGGACAAGGATGGAATTCCCAAGGAAGAGCAAGGGTAAAATGGGAATGAATGAAGATATTTTGAGCTAAAAAGGGGTTAAGTTTAGTAAACCCTTCATTCACTCTTCTTCCACCGCCTCTTCCATTCTCCATTTCCTCTCAATTCTTCCTTCAAGCTTTCAAGGATTTTTGAGGGTTTTTAGTTGGATCTTGGTAGAGAATTGATCTAAGGCATCCTAAGGTAAGAATCCTTGCTCTATATGTGAAATTTACCTATAAAGGTGTTGAGGTCTTAATGTGTTATGGTTTAAAGGTGTAGAGAAAAGACATCTACCAAAGGAAAAAAGAAGTGTTAGTGGAATCACACCATCACAAGGTAAGTAAATCCCAATCCAAGTTGATATTTGAGAAATCCTTTGAGTAGTGATTTATTTATGCATGATATATGTTATGTTATTGAGAACTTGTGATGAGATGAGTAGTTATTTTGTGGTTGTTAAATACACTTCAATTGAGAAGTGTGATGTGTGAGGAGAATGTTGTTTGTGATGAAATTGGAGGAGATTGAGAAATCTTTTTGGAAGTGTTAAGTTATGGCAGGGATTATAGCTTGGTGAGGGAGTTTTCTCCCATTTTGGATGGTTCAAGAAAGGGATAGACTTATAAATAAAGTGGAGTGTAAGTATGCACACTAGGTTGTTTGATGAAATGCCTAAGAGAAGTATGAGCATGAGTTGTGAACCTTAATTTTTGCAACATTGCATATTGGCATTTCCTAAGTGCATTAATGAACATGAACCATCCATATGCATTAATTGTGCATTTGAGAAGTAGTTTGAGAAAGAGTAGAGAACTGTGTGAATGAACTACTCTAAGAGTAGAGAGAATGAGAAGAGCACTAAGAACGGGTTGGTGCTTTGTGATCTACACCTGATAGTTATGAAAACGGGTTGGTGCTTTGTGATTTCTACCCAATAGTTATGAAAACGGGTTGGTGCTTTGTGATCTCCACCCGATAGTTATGAAAAAGGGTTGGTGCTTTGTGATCTCCACCCGAAAGTCATGAAGAGTGGGTTAGTGCTGTGTGAACTCCACCTGGCCATGCCTCCGGTAAGATGAGGCCATGTGTAACAACTGCTGTAAACTAGTACAATGCATGCATAATAACAATAGAAAATGGGCCCAAAACATTTCCTTTGTATTATAAGTCATATGTCTTTTATACACAAAGAACGTCATTTACAAAAATGCCATTTTTAAAAGACAAAACAGGGGAAAACAGTGTAGCTATTGCTCCTCGCTTGCCAACGCCCCTCCGACTGCATCATCACCTAGATCCTGCATCCACAAAGGAAAATAACAAGGTGAGCACAAAATAATGCTCAGTAAGTAAAACCCTTTATTTGTCTATCCCCGTATGTATTACTCTTAATTCTTTCCTCACACTTTCTGTTGTTTCCTACTAAACGTCATGGCCTCATCTTACCGGAGGTACATCCGGATGGCGTTCACACAGCACCATCTCACTCTTCATGACTATCGGGTGGAATTCACACAGCACCAACCCGTTCTTAGTGACTACCGAGTGGGAATCACGAAGCACCTACCCGGTTTTCGTAACTATCGGGTGGAGACCACATAGCACCTACCCGTTCCTCATTACTTTCATGTAACGATCACCAAGCATTAACCCGTTCCTAATCACTGTCGGGTGATGATCACAAAGCATCAACCCATCTCTAATAAATATCGGGTGATGATCACAAAGCATCACCCCTTTTCTAATAACTAACCAGGTGATGGTCACAAAGCATCCACCCGTCTCTAATACTTATCGGGTGATGATCACAAAGCATCAACCCATTTCTAATGGCTATTCGGGTGGTGATCACAAAGCATCAACCCGATTCTCATAACTGTCGGGTGATGATCACAAAGCATCCACCCATTTCTAATACTCTTCTCATTCACTCTATTCTAGCACTTCCCATTCTCTCTAACCTTAGAGTAGTTGCATCCACAGAGTTCTCTACTCATAGAGCAAGTGCATACACAAAGTTTCCTACTCTTTCTTAGGTCACTTCTCAATGCACAATTAATGCCTATGGATGGTTCATCTCCACTAATGCACTTATGAAATGCCAACATGCAATGTTGCAAGAATTAAGGTTCACTACTCATACTCAAACCCCTATTAGGCATTTCATCAAACAACTCAAGTGCATAATAAAACTCTACTATAACAATAATTCTAAATCTTTCTCTAACCATCCAAGACGGGGAGAAACCCCCTCACATAGTCACATATCCTCCCAAAGAAAGACACTTCCAAAAGGATTCCTCAATACCCTTCAATTCCATCTCAAACTACCTTTCCAACCCACATCTCACTTTTATATTTGCAATGTATAAACAATCACAAGGCACTAGAAATCTCTATTTAAGCCTCAATAACATGGCATATAACATGTATATAAAATACATACATAAGTGCTATCAAAACCCTAATCAAGAAAATTCCCAAATCTCAACTTGGGTTGGGGTTTACTTACCTTGTTATGGAGAGATTTCACTAACTCTTCCTTTCACTTGGTTTGCTTGACTTTTTCTCTACTCTTAGACAAAAGAACAAAAACCCTCAATATTCAATATATACAAAAACTCACAAACCTTCACAACCAAAGTAATAATCCTTACCTTAGGATGCCTTAGGTTGATTTTCTACCCCAAACCACTCCAAAAGCCCTTTAAAACTCCTTGATCAAAAGAAAGAGAATTTGAGAGGAAGCAAGAGAGGAGAGTGGCGATGGACAAGAAGAATGAAGGGTTTGCAATGACTTAATTCCTTTTAATGAAATTTATACACAAGCATTCCCATTTTGCCCTTACTCTTCTTTGGGAATTCCATCTATATCCTTTGATTCATTACAAACACACCCCCATAGCAACATATTCTCCATGAAAATTCCTTACATTTTACTCCCCACTTTTCCTGCTAATTAGGGGTAGAATGGTCAAATTGCCCTTAGGGAAGAAAATATCTAAAACTCAACAAACATTTTGGTCGGCCTATCGCCGCGGCGAGGAAGCTTCTGTCGCCATGGCGAAACTGTCCAGCAGCTTCCCGTGGCTTCAACACCTCTTCGCCACGGCGAAGATTCTTCTTCGCCCCGGCGAAGCTTGGAACACTGAACTTCTTCTATTTTCAACCAATTTGAGGGCAAGTATTCAACATAATACTCAATCAAGGGTCAATCAAACAATATTACCAAGAAACCAACTCAAATAAGAGCAAAAGAAGAAACAATAACTACGTACCTGTAATACCCAAGATATCAAAGGTATGTTCCTAACTCAAAATAGTCCTTTAGATGTTAATTTTATGTTAAAAAGCATAAAATCTAACTAAGGGCAAAATAGTCAATTCATTTGGAACGGTATGAATCAATTATCCATAGAGAGGCTTAGGGGCAAAATTGTTATTTTGCCTATGGATAAGCATTGAAAAAGTCAAGGATGAGTAGGCTTCATTGCATTTAATGGCATTAATTAAGTAATAATAATGTCTAGTGTGAAATGACCAAAATGCCCTTATATGAAGAATTAAGGACTTATGAGTTATACAATTAAAACAATTGGGCCAATTGGATAATTTTGGAAAATAAATGAAATATTTTCCTATAAATGAGATGAAATTCGTTCAAGCCAAAGGAAAGAGCCTTTCTTCAACATTTCTTCCATTTTCTCTCAAATCTTCCATGAAACAAGCTTTCTTTCTCTAGGTTTTCAAGGAGTTTTGCATAATTTTTTCAAGGAGAACAAGATAGGAGCCTTGGATCTTCAATTAGAAGGGTTTAAGGTAAGGATTAAAAACTTTAGTTTTGATGTGATTTGAAGATTTGAAGTAGATGTTGAGGTATAATGTTATATATGTAGGATTAAGGTGTAAAAGAAGTCAAAGGCAAAGGATTTGTTGGAGGAAGTCTTTAAAAAGGTAAGGAAGAACCTCCCATGACTTTAGGGTTTATGCTAGGGTTTGTAGATTTTTATGAAACCTTAAATTAAAGCTTTAAGGCATAGAATTAGTTGATGGCAAGTGTAGTTGAACTCATTTATTCTACTTATTGCCTTGAATTCATTATACATGAAGTTATTGCTATTTATGTTTTATGAGTTGTGATGTTTGATTGAAGAAAATGAAGTGTGGATACTGATTGTGGCAAAAATTGTAGTATTGGAGGCCACATGGTGTTGAATGTTTGCTATTAGAAGTGTTGGTGTGTTGTTTGCATTAGCTTACAATGTTATAGCAATAATGGATGATTATGGGAATGAGATTTTACACTTCCTTTAAGATGTTAAAGACTATTAAGGGGAGGTTTATTTGATCCATAAGTTAACCTATTGGTTAATGTTAATAGGAATTGATGTGGCATAGTTAATATGAAAATTCGGATTTAGTGAGCTTGGAGGTTTTGTTAACCCTGCTTCTGTATTTCGACCATAACTTGAGTTATAAAAATCTAAATGATATGATTCTTGGATCATTAGAAAGCTAAGACACAGACCTATAACTTTTATGTTTATTCCAAGAGCCAATTAGTTTGAGAAAAGGATGGAAAATGGCCTGAAGCATAAACTGGTTATTAAAGTTTAAGATTTAACATGATCAATTCTTATGATTATGAATTGATTATTAATGTATTATTGTAATTATGCCATGTACTAATGTTTACCCATTGGTTAGATGATCTTTGAAAGATATACATGGTCATGATGTCAATGCATGATTAATGTTATGAAATGGCATGAAGATGCAATGTAATACATGTTTTAAGATGATGTATGTGAGCAAGAGGTAATGTAAATGGATTGATAATCCATAGATGAATTAAAAGTATTAAGCTCACCAAAATATGTATTTACATGCCATAAGATGTTAGAGATGCAAATAGACATGATAGAGATGCATATAGGCACGATGGAAAACGCGTAACCATATCCTCGTATACCGGTTGAGGAAAGATGAATATATTCTTTAGATGCTAAATAACGCGTAAGCACGCCTCCCGATGATATGAGCTCTAGATGAAATTTGAGGCTAGATGATATGAAGTGCTTAAGATGCTACGAAAGGTCCGATCGGCTAAACGTTAAACGTTTCATATGCATTTAGTTGCATTACATGAGTTATGATGTTATTTACATCATGAGATGATTTATACTCATGTTAGATGATTTTAGATGTTATGTCATGATATGTGATGTGTGTGTACTATATTTACATACTCATTTGTATGTGTACACATTGATGTTTATATAGCCATGGGATAAAATGATGAAAAGCATATGAATTAGTAATAAAAGGGGAAGTATCCCCAGATGTAAAAGATAAGTGATGTGTTAATAAATATGTTTAAATAAAGATCAAATAGTACATTCAGAATAAACGAAATGATCATTCCTTGCGAGCGATTAGCGTTCACCCTTTCATTGTTGATTGCTTTGCAGGTAGACTAGAAGCGAGGGATGCTAGAGACAGCGGGACTACACGTGAGGGGAGATGATTTATTGTCATCTCGATGTTTTTATCTTGATGTAAATAATGTAAATGATAAATATTTGTGAAATACCTTTGGAAGCTTCCACCCTATAAATATGTTTTGATTGTGTAATTTCTTTAAGTTTGTAAATTATAAGTTTGGATCCTGCGTGACATTTTATATGCATGTTTTGGATATTATTATTATTATCCTTACACAGATTTTTTCTAAATACAACTCGTTCTCCATACATGTATCCTCAGGATTCTCATTGAGGGATATTCAGAGGATACCTGACTGGAGGGGGGTTTTACAGTACCTCAAGTGGGGCGTTACACCGTGGCATATAACAGAAGTTAAGAGAGCTGTGTGAAAGAGAAAATAAATGCAATGAGAAAAGTGTAAGGAAAGAATTAAGAGAAATGATTACGGGGACAGTTGAGTAGAGGGTTTTCTTATTGAGCATTGTTTTGTGCTCACCCCATTATTTTCTTTGTGGTTGCAGGATCTAGGTGAGAACATAGTCAGATGGGCATCGGCAAGTGAGGAGCAATAGCTACACTGTCCACTGTTTTAATATCATTTTGTAAAGGATATTCTGTTTTGTATAAATAATGTTTATATGTAATAAAAGAAAATTTTGGGACCCATTTACTTTTGCTAATGTACGTATATTCTACTTGGTAGATTTTTCTGAGTATCCTAGTATAAAGCACTTACTACATTTCCTCAAGAAAAGAAGCCCAATTTAGAGGAACTAGTGACAAAGTTCTAAGCTCAAATGAAACAAGATTTTAGAATCAAGAAGCATTAATAAGAAATTTGGAGACTCAGATGGGGCGGTTGGCGAATTTGATACCAGAGAGAGCTCAAGGAGCATTGCCTAGTGACACAGAGAAGAATCCCAAGGAGCATGTGAAAGAAATTACACTAAAAAGTGGCAAGGAAATTGGGCATAAAGAGCAAGAGAAAAAGGAAGCACCTAAAGTGCAACTAGACAACATTGCTGAAAAGTTGCTTGAAACTAAGACGATAGAGATTTAGCCTTTTTTCCCTCTTGCATTGAAGAAGCAAAAAGTTGATCAACAATTTGCAAATTTTTTAGATATTTTTAAGAAATTGTATATTAATATTCCATTTGCAAATGCTCTTCTTCAAATGCCTAGCTATGCAAAGTTCTTGAAGGAGATCCTTTCTAACAAAAGAAAATTGGAAGAGCAAGAAACAGCAAAACTCACTGAAGAATGTTCAACAATTTTGCAAAATAAATTGCCACCAAAATTAAAAGATCCAGGGAGTTTTACAATACCTTGCATTATTGGTTCACTTTCATTTTCCAAAGCTTTACGTGATTTAGGTGCTAGCAGTAATCTAATGCCTTTATCTGTTTTCAGGAAATTAGGACTTGGAGAACCAAGGGCCACCACAGTATCTCTATAGCTGGCTAACAAATCAATTAAATATCTAAGAGGTATTGTGGAGGATGTGCTTGTCAAGGTAGATAAGTTTATTTTTCCTACAGATTTTCTTGTGTTGGATATAGAAAAAGATGTTAAGATACCTCTCATTCTAGGACGACCATTTTTAGCCACAAGTAAGGCATTGATTGATGTACAAAGAAGTGAGTTAATTCTTAGGGTACGAGATAAAAAAGTAACGTTTGATGTTTTTAAACTATGAAACAACCTTTAGAAGATAACACGTGTTTCAGAATTGATGCTTTTGATCCTTTGGTTCTTGAATATTTTCAAGATAACAGGTATGAAGATCCATTGGAAGCTTGCTTGGTTGATTAAAAAGAATATGGGGGGAAGAATAAGCACTTAATTGAGATTGTAGCAAGTTTGGAGGCCAATCCACCTTATAAAAGGGTCATGCGACAAAAATTTGAAACATTGGAAAGGCCAATATTGTCTCAAACAAAGCCCTCAATTGAAGAGCCACCAAATCTTGAACTAAAACCACCTTTACCTACTCATGTAAAATATGTATTTCTTGATGAGTCTTCTTCTTTACCTGTTATTATTTCATCTTCTTTGACAGGTTTGATGGAAGAGAAATTATTAAGGGTGTTAAAGGAGCATAAAGAAGCATTTGGGTAGACAATAGCTGACATAAAGGGAAAAAGTCCTTCAATTTGCATGCACAAAATTCTCATGGAAGACAACTACAAGCTGACAGTTTAGCCTTAGAGGAGACTCAACCCGAGCATGCAAGTAGTGGTAAATAAATAGGTGATTAAACTACTCAATGCAGGTATTATCTATCCTATCTTAAATAGTTCATGGGTAAGTCATGTTCAAGTAGTACCGAAAAAAGGAGGTATGGTTATGGTGAAAAATGAAAATAATGAACTGATACCTACTAGGACAGTCACAGGTTGGAGAGTGTGCATAGATTATAGAAAATTAAATGATGCCACTAGAAAAGACCACTTCCCTTTACCCTTTATTGATAAGATGTCAGAAAGACTTATTGGGCATGAGTTTTATTATTTTCTTGATGGGTATTCTAGGTATAACAAAATAGCTATAGCTCCAGAGGATCACGAGAAAACCACTCTCACTTGTCCTTGTGGCACATTTGCATTTAGGAGGATGCCATTTGGTTTATGCAATGCACCTGCCACTTTTCAAAGATGCATGATGTCCATTTTTCATGATATGGTAGAGGAATTTTTGGAAATTTTAATGGATCATTTTTTAGTTTTTGGTTCCTCTTTTGATGCATGTTTGAATAATTTGGCTTTAGTTTTGCAGAGATGTGAAGAGACTAACCTAGTTTTAAATTGGGTGGTGTAGGAAGGAATAGTTTTGGGTCATAAAATCTCCGAAAAGGGGATTGAAGTGGATAAAGCAAAGGTGGAAGTGATTGAAAGATTACCCCTACCTATATGAGTGAAGGTCATGAGGAGTTTCCTTGGAGACACAGGATTTTACAGACAATTTATTAAAGATTTTTCTAAAATTTCAAAGCCTCTATCTAATTTATTAATTAAAGATACTCCTTTTGATTTTAATGCTAAATATTTGCAGGCCTTCCTCACTCTGAAGGAAAAGCTTGTCATAGCACCAATTATGGTAGCACCTGATTGGAGTTTGTCATTTGAACTGATGTGTGATACCAGAGATGTAGCTATTGGTGCCATCCTCAATCAGGGAAAAGACAAGGTATTCCAAACTATATACTATGCTAGTCGGACCTTAAATGTGGTCAATAGAATTATGCAACCACTGAAAAAGAACTTTTAGTGATAGTATTTGCATTTGATAAATTTCATTCATACCTTGTTTTAAGTAAAGTAATTGTCTACACTAACCATTCAACCCTAAGATATTTACTTGCTAAGAAAGATGCCAAACCTAGGTTAATTCGATGGATTTTGTTGTTACAAGAATTTGACCTAGAAATTAGGGATAAGAAAGGTGCAGAGAATGTGGTTGCTGACCATTTATCTAGTACAGAGGACAAAAATCCTGAAAAAGGAGATGAAATACCAATAAGAGAGGAGTTTCCTGACGAACAATTATTTGCCATTTTAAATGTGTCTATTCCATGGTATGCGCAATATGCAAATTATATTGTCATGGGTGTTCTTCCTTTAAGTCTTACTTTTCACCAACAAAAGAAATTTTTGTCTGATGTTAAGCATTATATGTGGGAATGTAACAACTACTGTAAACTAATACAATGCATGCATAATAACAATAGAAAATTGGGCCCAAAAACTTTCTTTTCATTATAAGTCATATGTCTTTTATACACAAGGAGTATTGTTTACAAAAAGTCATTTTAAAAGACAAACAGGGGAAACAGTGTAGCTATTGCTCATCGCTTGCCGACGCCCCTCCGACTGCATCAACACCTAGATCCTGCATCCACAAAGGAAAATAACGGGGTAAGCACAAAATAATGCTCAGTAAGAAAAACCCTCTATCTGTCTATCCCCGTATGTATTACTCTTAATTCTTTCCTCACACTTTCTGTTGTTTCTTACTAAATGTCATGGCCTCATCTTACCGGAGGTACAACCGGATGGCGTTCACACAACACCATCTCACTCTTCATGACTATCGGGTGGAATTCACACAGCACCAACCCGTTCTTAGTGACTACCGAGTGGGGATCACGAAGCACCTCCCCGGTTTTCGTAACTATCGGGTGGAGACCACATAGCACCTACCCGTTCCTCATTACTTTCAGGTAACGATCACCAAGCATTAACCCGTTCCTAATCACTGTCAGGTGATGATCACAAAGCATCAACCGACTTCTCATAAATATCGGGTGATGATCACAAAGCATCAACCCCTTTTCTAATAACTAACCGGGTGATGGTCACAAAGCATCCACCCGCTTCTAATACCCATCGGGTGATGATCACAAAGCATCAACCCATTTCTAATGGCTATTCGGGTGGTGATCACAAAGCATTAACCCGATTCTCATAACTGTCGGGTGATGATCACAAAGCATCCACCCATCTCTAATACTCTTTCTCATTCACTCTATTTTAGCACTTCTCATTCTCTCTACTCTTAGAGTAGTTGAATCCACAAAGATCTCTACTCATAGAGCAAGTGCATACACAAAGTTTCCTACTCTTTCTTAGGTCACTTCTTAATGCACAATTAATGCTTATGGATGGTTCATCTCCACAAATGCACTTATGAAATGCCAACATGCAATGTTGCAATAATTAAGGTTCACTACTCATACTCAAACCTCTATTAGGCATTTCATCGAACAACTCAAGTGCATCATAAAACTCTACTATAACAATAATTCTAAATCTTTCTCTAACCATCCAAAATGGGGAGAAACCCCCTCACATAGCCACATAACCTGCCAAAGAAAGACACTTCCAAAAAGGATTTCTCAATATCCTTTAATTCAATCTCAAATTACCTTTCCAACCCACATGTCACTTCTTATATTTGAAAGGTATAAACAATCACAAAACACTAGAATTCTCTATTTAAGCCTCAATAACATGGCATATAACATGTATATAACATACATATATAAGTGCTATCAAAACCCTAATCAAGAAAATTCTCAAATCTCAACTTGGGTTGGGGTTTACTTACCTTGTTATGGAGAGATTTCACTAACTTTCCTTTCACTTGGTTTGCTTGAATTTTTCTCTACTCTTAAACAAAAGAACAAAAACCCTCAAAACTCAAGTATATACAAAAACTCACAAGACTTCACAACCAAAGCAAGAATCCCTACCCTAGGATGCCTTAGGTTGATTTTCTACCCTAAATCACTCCAAAAGCCCTTTAAAACTCCTTGATCAAAAGAAAGAGAAATTGAGAGGCAGCAAGAGAGGAGAGTGGCGTTGGAGAAGAAGAATGAAGGGTTTGCAATGTCTTAATTCCTTTTAATGAAATTTATACACAAGCATTCCCATTTTGCCCTTACTCTTCTTTGGGAATTCTATCTATATCCTTTGATTCATTACAAACACACCCCCATAGCAACATATTCTCCATGAAAATTCCCTACATTTTAGTCCCCACTTTTCCTGCTAATTAGGGGTAGAATGGTCAAATTGCCTTTGGGGAAGAAAATATCTAAAACTCAACAAACATTTTGGTCGGCCTTTCGCCGCGGCGAAGAAACTTTTGTCGCCACGGCGAAACTCTCCAGCAGCTTCCCCGTGGCTTCAACGCCTCTTCGCCCCGGTGAAGCTTGGAAAACTGATCTTCTTCTATTTTCAACCAATTTCAGGGCAAGTATTCAACATAACACTCAATCAAAGGTCAACCAAACAATATTACCAAGAAACCAACTCAAATAAGAGCAAAAGAAGAAACACTAACTACGTACCTCAAGTGGGGCATTATAGGGAAGAACCATATTTGTTCAAAGTTTGTGCAAATTAGAGTATTCGACAATGCATGCCTGAGGAGGAGATGACATCCATTTTATATCAATGCCATGACAGAGAGGTAGGTAGCCACTTTGGGGTAACCATGATAGCTACAAAGATACTACAAGTAGGTTTTTATTGGCCTACATTGTTTAAGGATGCTTATGCTTATGTAGCGTCTTTTGATAGGTGCCAAAGAACAAGGAATATAGCTAGGAAACATGAGATGCCCTTGAACAATATTATTGAATGTGAATTATATGTTGTTTGAGGGATAGACTTTATGGGACCTTTTCCTAATTCATTTTCCAATAAACACATCCTTGTGGTAGTCCACTATGTTTCTAAGTGGGTGGAAGCTGAGGCATTTAGAACAAATGATGCTAGGTTGGTTGTTAAATTTTTAAAGAAACAATTTTTACTAGATTTGGCACCCCTATTATTAGTAATGGTGGGACATTTTTGCCATAAAAAGTTTGATAATTTTTTAAACAAATATGGGATCACACATAAGGTTGCCACTCCTTATCACCCACAAACTAGTGGTCAAGTAAAGGTATCTAATAAGGAACTGAAACAAATTTTAGAAAAGTCAGTTAGCTCTATAAAAGGTTGGTCTTTGTGGTTAGATGATGCATTGTGGGCATATAGAATAACTTTTTAAAACCCCCATTGGTATGTCCCCATATAGACTAGTTTTTTTGGAAAAGCATGCCATCTCCTTGTTGAACTTGAGCATCGTGCATATTGGGCTAAAAAAATTCTTAACTTTGATATGCAAGTTGTAGGTGAAAATAGGTTGCTACAATTGAATGAGATGGATGAATTTCAGAGTCGGCTGATGAGAATGTGAAGATCTATAAAGAGAGAACAAAAAAATGGCATGACAAGCATATCACGGAAAGAGAGTTCGTAGAAGGGGAAATGGTGTTGCTTCATAATTCTAGACTCAAACTTTTTTCAGGTAAGTTAAGGTCCAGATGGTCAAGACCCTTTACGGTCACCAAAGTGTTTCCTTCTGGCAAGTAATAACTCTCTCTAGCTAGGATACTTTGGCAAATAAGATATAAAATTACTAAATATGATATAGAAAACATACAAGCATATAAGCATAAGATAATGCGCCCAAAAATTTACTTTACTTCCATAAAGAAATCCTCTACATTAGGTCAAAAGTTATATACATAAGCTTAAAATATAACTAGGTAGTCGTGCCATTCTCTCCTGCTTCTCGACGTTCCCTACGATTGCTTCTCACCTATTACCTACAAAAATAGTGAAATTAACAGGGGTGAGCACAAATGCATAAGAGATGCATTTTCTTTACTGTTTTTCTGTTTACTTATTCTATTTTTCTTTCTGTTTCTGTTTCTCTTCTTTCTCTTCTTTCTTTGCTTTTCTATTCTTTTCTTTCTTTTTTTGTTTATATTCTTTCTTTGATTTTCTATTATTTTCTTTCTTTCTCCCTTTCTATTCTTTTCTTTATTTTTTATTCTTGTTTGCCGATTGGACTCGGTTGAGGCATGGATTCGGAACCCCGGCCATGTGAGTGGTGTTAGGAAACGATCCATATACGCAGCGGAAAACAAAAATCATAATACAAGGATGGTTCCAAAGAGCCAAAATCAAAGGTTATAATTTTACAGTTTATATTAAAGTAGAAATCTGCAGAAAAATTAATCATGAGTTTAGAAAACATACGCACGTTTGGAGGCTCCTCCAAATTTGTCTTTGAACGTTTTTGCTACCGACTCAAGTGTAGGATCGAACCGACGTAGTCCACACGAAGACAATCACAAAGAACTAAGGAGGGATTTGCTAGATCCTCCTTAGCTTTAGGATTAAAGAAGAAAAGAAATGTTTTGTTTTTCAATCAAAAACAAATCTGCCATGGGAGAGGAAATATGGGGCTGCTGTGTTTTTCTTTTTCAAAAAGAAAAGTGAATAATGAATTAACACTTACCTTTTACAAATATCTCTTTTCTTTTATATTGAAAACTTAGCTGCCCTATTCCCATATGGAATAGGCTTGGGCTCCAACCCAAACACCCCATGTTATCCAAACATTCCCAATTAGATATTTATTTTTATTTCATCAGTATCTCAATTAAAATCAGTTAATATATATTTAATCTATATATTAACATTTAACAATAATGATGATTTAATTAAATATATGCGAACACATATTTAAACGTAATTTCACATTATTTAATTTTTTTTATAAATTAAATAAAGGCTACGACCTTAGCAAATTTAATTGCACTATGAAATTACCAAAATACCCTTTTGCCTAAAAAAACGAAAACACCCTTCTTTCTTCTTGGCTCTTAAATTATCTTTTATGTGTGTGACCCATAGGCTCCTCATCATACCGGTAGTGTATAGTATCGCGATTAACACCAATTAATCGTCTCACTATACATAGACCAAGATTGGCCCCTAGCAAGGCATCATGGCCACCCGATAGATTCGGATTCAGCAAAGTAGCTACCTGTCAATGATATGGTTACCGTAAAATTTGATCCTTTGATCATACATTATCTCGACGAGACAAAGACATATAAATAGTGTCAATCTTCGGTTACTCTTGATATTATGTATTCAGGTCTGGACCAATGACCTGTATTATAAATTGGATAGAGCAACAACTCAATCCCATTGTGGCCACAGTTTTAGTGTCATTGCCATATACTGAATTGCACTGTGAGATAACTTCTCCCGTACCCAAGAGTGATGAATCTTTTGTCTATCCACCATAGTCTTGATACACTCCTCGATACAGCCAATCACTACTGTACTGACAGCTCTGAATAGAACTGTGTTAGGCTAGTGTCAAACTGCACCAATCGATGCACAAGGTGCTCCAGTGATCTTAAGTCTAAGGATCACATGCACCATCATTCGTTAGAGGATTTGTTCTATAGACACTGGGGTTACCATCCATATGGAATCCTTTGGTGGGTTAGTCCAGTGAACTTGTTGTGGTGTATTTGCCTATAGCAAGCACCCATGTGTTGCACCAGGTTGTCACCAAACAACCTTGACAAGTGAGATCAATCACTGCCTTTCGACAGGGTCGTTCAATACTATGATAGCCTTACCGTATTATCTGTGCCCTTACTTCAGAATAATACTAGGGCTACGAACGTTTCTAGAATGGCCACCATATATGCTCATAGGGTTCTCACTATCAAGATTTGAAACACTTGATACCGTCGTCACGGTTCTACCATTCTAAGGACATTTATCAATACATATTGCAATAATAATGATTCACGCGATATAGAGTAAAATGCCTTTTATTGATTAATGAACATTATTACAAAGAGTCAATTCTACAATAATTGATTGGCTCTAGGGCATCTACTCTAACAATCTCCCACTTGCACTATAGCCAATCATTCATGTATTTAATACCAAATGATCTCAAGTGCCTTTCATGCTTCTGCTGTGACAGAGGCTTTGTTAGTGGATCTACGAGATTGTCGTCAGATGCACTTTACTAATCTGGACATCTTTCCTCTCAACTATCTCTCTGATGAGATGGAATCGTCTAAGTATGTGTTTGGATTTATGATGAGACCGTGGTTCCCTGGCTTGAGCAATTGCTCCATTGTTGTCACAATAGATGTCTATAGGATCAACAATCGTGGGAACCATACCAAGTTCAGTAACAAACTTCTTAATCCAGACTGCCTCCTTGGCTGCATCTGATAATGCAATATATTCAGCCACCATTGTAGAGTCCGCTATAGTGCTTTTCTTGGAGCTCTTCCAGCTCATTGCACTGCAAATGAGACAAAATACAAACCCTGATTGTGATTGATAATCATCTTTGTCCGTTTGGAAACTAGCATCACTGTATCCTCTTATAGTGAGCTCATCTTCCCTTCCATAATCCAAGAACATATCTTTAGTCTTTTTCAGATACTTAAGAATATTCTTGACAGCCATCTAGTGACGCTCACCTGGATCCGATTGATATCTACCACAAGTGCTCAAAGCACATGAGGCATCAATTCGAGTACATAGCATGGCATACATGATGGATCCAATTGCTGATGCATATAGGATCCTGTTCATCTTATCTCTTTCATCTTGTGTTCTAGGACACAATTCCTTAGAGAGATAAACACCATGTGACATCGGAAGAAATCCCTTCTTGGATTCTTCCATACTGAATCTTCTTAGTGCCTTGTCAATATATGCACTCTGACTTAGGCCAAGCAACCTACACGATCTATCATGATAGATCTTTATTCCAAGGATGTAGGCTGCTTCCCCTAAGTCCTTCATGGAGAAGCACTTTGATAACCAAGTCTTTACCGACTGCAAGTTTGGTATATCATTCCCGATCAGAAGTATGTCATCGACATACAACACTAGGAATACTTCTGCGCTCCCACTCACTTTCTTGTAAACAGGCTTATCTTGTTCTTGATAAAACTGAATTCTTTTATAGCTTCATCAAAACGAATGTTCCAACTCCTTGAAGCTTGCTTGAGTCCATAAATAGATCTTTGCAACTTCCATACCTTATTAGTTTGACTATCAAGAACGAAACCATCAGGTTGTGTCATATACACATCCTCCTCAAGGTTTCCGTTAGGAAAGCAGTTTTGACATCCATTTGCCAAATCTCATAGTCATGATATGCAGCAACTGCAAGCATGTCCAGATGGATTTAATAATGGCAACTAGCAAAAAGGTTTCTTCATAGTCAATGCCATGAATTTGTTTGAAACCTTTGGCAACCAGTCATGCTTTATAAGTATGCATGTTGCCATCCATGTCAATCTTCTTCTTGAAGACCCATTTACACCCTATGGGTTTTACCCCTTCAAGTGGTTCCACTAGAGACCATACTTGAATCTGGTACATGGAGTCCATCTTAGATTTCATGGCTTTAAGTCATTTAACGGAATCTAGATCCGATATAGCGTCTTCGTAGGTTTTGGGTTCATCGTCTTGGTAGATTAGTACGTCACCATGTTGAGTCACGAGATAACCATATCTCTCAGGCTCATGGCGTACTCTCCCAGATCTACGTAGCTCCTTTGCTAACTGAGGTGGTTCACTTTGATCCAAAAATTGTGGAGTAATCTCCTCTTGATGTTCAACCACTTCCTGTGGCACATCATCCCGTCCTTCGTCTAGTATATCTTGTAGTTCTAGAACTTCATCAAGTTTTACTTTTCTCCTACTAGTACTTCTTAGAAAATATTCCTTTTCTAGGAAGACACCAGATCGAGCAACAAAAATTTTTCACTCTTCTGGGTGGTAGAAATAGTATCCTTTGGTCTCTTTTGGACACCCCACAAATATACATTTACAGGATTTTAGGCTTAGCTTGTTCGAAGTCAATTTCTTAACATAAGCTTCGCAACCCCAAATCCTTAGATAAGACAAGTTGGGCTTTCACCCAATTCATAGCTCATATGGAGTCTTATCTATAGACTTTGATGACACACGGTTCAAAACGTGAGTCGCAGTCTCTAGGGCATAACCCTAGAAAGATGTAGGTAAATCACTAAAACTCATCATGGACCTAACCATGTCAAGTAAGGTCGTGTTCCTTCTTTCTGACACTCCGTTGTGTTGGGGTGTATAAGGAGGGATGAGTTGTGATACTATCCCACATTCCTTCAGGTATTCTAAAAACCCTAAGCTTAAGTATTCACCTCCTCGATCCGACCGAAGAGCTTTAATACTTTTGCCCAAGATATTCTGTACTTTCATTCCTGAATTCCTTGAATTTATTAAAGGCTTCAGATTTATGTCTCATAAGGTAGACATAACCATATTTACTGAAATCATCAGTAAATGTGATGAAGTATGAATATCCACCTCTGGCCTCAACTGTTAGTGGACCACATACATCACTAAGGATGATGCCTAATAGCTTAGTAGCCCTTTCACCTTGTCCTGTGAAAGGAGACTTGGTCATCTTGCCTAACAGGCATGACTCGCATACCTCAAATGACTGAAAGTCAAAAAGGTTCAAAGCTCCATCCCTTTGAAGTTTTGCAATGCGAGTCTTATTAAAATGAAACAATCTACAGTGCCAGAGATATGTCTGGTTTTGATCGCTATGTTTAGCTTTCTTGGTTTCAATATTTAGAATATCTTTATTGTTTAAATCAAGAACATATAATCCATTATATAACCTTGCAATTCCAAATAGAATACCATTCAAACTAAAGGACAACAATCCATTAGATATCTCAAAATGATACCCTATATAATCCAAAGCAGATACTGAAATAATATTTCTAGAAATAGAAGGTACGTGATAACAGTTATGTAGTTCAAATAACAAGCCCGTAGGCAAAGATAAATAGTAAATCCCTACAGCTAATGTAGCCACATGTGCTTCATTTCCAACTCGTAGGTCCACCTCTCCCTTGGCGAGCACTCTACTCTGCCTTAGTCCCTACACATTAGTACAAATGTGAGTACCACATCCTGTGTCAATGACCCAAGATGTTGAGGGAGAGAAATTAATCTCAATCATAAAAATACCTGAAGTCGTAGCATCTGACTTCTTCTTGCTTGCGAGGAAAGCCTTGCAGTGTTTCCTCCAGTGGGCAGGCTTGCCACAAAAGAAGCAGACTACCTTGCCCTTCCCTATGCCACTCTCAGGATCAAGAGCAACCTGTCCTTTGGGCTTGGGCTTGGGCTTGGGCTTGGGCTTGGGCTTGGGTTTGGCCTTGGCCTTACCCTTGCCGTTACCCTTTGCTTTACTGGTAGTAACCAGTAAAACAGGCTTAGACTTTTTCAAGTCCCTGCTTTGCAATCCTCAGCATGTTCAAAAGTTTCGACAGGGTTTTCTCCATCATGTTCATATTGAAATTCATTATGAATGGATCATAAGAGTCAGGCAAGGATTGTAGAAGTAAATCCATTCGTAATTCTGCATCCAAGCCATATCCTATGAGGACCAACTTGGGCTCCTTCAGTTAGACGACTCCTAAACAGTGCTTTTGACACCTTGTACCTCTCATGTTGAGCATTTGTTTTGAAAAGCTCCTTAAGGTGTAGAATAATGGAAGAAGCATGCATATTCTCATGCTGCTTTTGCAGCATAGGTGTCATCGATGCTAAGATCAAGCATTGAACTCTATCAACATCATCAAAGAACTTTTGATAAGTATCCTTAACTTTCTAAGTGACATCAGGATCAGGCTCAACCATGTATGGCTTTTCAAGGATATACAATTTCTTTTCTGACTTGAGTATAATCTGAAGATTACGATACCAGTCTGAGAAAGTGGATCCATCCAACCTGTTTTCTTTCTCAATTATCGGTCGTAGGTTCATAATGCTCATTTTGGTGAATCTACAATTGCAGAAAAATAAAGTCATTATAAAGTTCATTATTATTTAATATGGTCTTTTATTAAACGATGCTCCCACTATTTTACTCAAGTCAATAGCCCTCACTATTAACTCGGGAAAGCCTGTTGACTTTCCTAATGGACTGAGATCCCATCCGACCCATTTCAAACCTTCGCTTTGGCGAACAAGCCAAAATGAGTTGATTAGGTAGGCCAACAAACTTAATCCACACCAGTTGATAGCTCTTACTATCAACCTCAAATGTGAAAAAGCCAACAAGCCAATCACACAATCCAATGGCTCCAACCATTGTCCTCAAGTGTGATTCTCAGTATCAGTAGAGTGGACACTACATGTCACCACGTACACATAATATGTGTATGGTAGTGTGCCGAATGCACCAAATTAATTAACCTTGCTAACCTTAACTACTAAATTGTATATAGGGTGAACAAGGGTCGATCCCACAGGGAATGATTCGATTAAATCCTATATTCTATGCCAATAGCCACAATGAAAACAACATAATAAAACCCTAAACAGTGAACAAGACAACACAACAGAGTAATGAAAGGGGTTTGTAATCAAGGCAAACTAAAGTAAAACAAACAATGGTAGAAAATATCAGATTAAAAGCAATCAGTTCTCGGTTCAAGATCCACCTAAACACCGTTCTATCTCGTTTTTATGGAACTATTGACCCCAGGAAACAACAAGCTCTGTTACTTGAATGCTCCCTTAATCGTCACTACTGAAATAAGCTCTTCAAGTAGATCCTAACCCTCGAACAACCTAGAATAAGCTCTCTAAGTTTAATTCAATGGCAGCTTTAAGAATTAGGAAAATAGATCAATCTAAGCAACAATCACACAAGCTCGGATTATTTAACTTAGGTTATGTTATTCAAGATGACAGATGAAAACTTGTCCATAATCATCTGTCATCATGTGTTACCCATGGAATAGAAAAAGGACAATTATGGATCACAATTCCTAATTCTAACAGATAAAATTCCGATTAAACAATTCAGCAGGCCATTACTAAATCACCCAAACATAAAATTATAAACAATTAAAATAGAATAACATAAATAATTCCAATAAAAACGAGATTAAGAATAATGTTACTGAAGTTAGGTTAAACAAATGACATGAATTTAGGCTTCAAAATCCCCTTGAACTGAAAAAGAAAGATCAGCCTCACATCTTGACGTAGAAAGTAAAAGAAAACCGAAAAAAACTAAAAACTACTACTGTTCTATTCTCCTCTCTTTTTAACCTAACAACTCATCAATAAATAACACATGTTTTCCTTAATTCTACCCCAAGAATCACGGAATTTCTTTCCTAGACGTTTCCTAGAAGATGGACTTCCAGATTTGTCAAAATCTTATGAGATATGGAAAACAGAATTCGTCTCCAACTTGCACTAGGATTCTCGCAATGTAAAAGATATTTTCTAGGCTCGGTCACTTAGTAAAAGTTGTATTCCAGGATGTGTAGATGAATTTGGGTTTTGAATCACCCGCTTTCGATATCTGACGCTCTAGTTAGGCCCGTTCGAAGATTCAATAGTTAGCCAGGAAATCCTTCCGCGACTAAGATTCCAGGTCCTTTTTTGCAACAACTAATGAAGACCCAAACAAACTCAGATTCTTGCCCATAATACCTTCTTGGAAATTTTGATTCGTCAACTTTACTTTTTCTGAAGAACACTTTTGCAATTGAGATATCTGACTCCATGAAAAACTTGAAAAACGCAGCACTGGTCAGAATAACAAAAATCTGGAATTTCCTAATCTTTTATCACTTATTTCCTAAAGTTTATCCAACTTTGCCAAACTCACAAAATAAACTCTAATCAACTCAAATAGGCATAAAACATAACAAAAAACATAATATGCAAGGAATAAAAATATGTAAATTACACTTTTATTAGTGTACTTCTTTACTATGCCTATGACACGTTTATCAACCTTTGCTTTAGCAAACAAGCAAAACCATCATTTTAAGTCGACTCATCACTATTAAGGAAAACTCCAATGCATTTTAACCTCCCATTGGTACAAGTGTACCCTTCACTTTCGCGAACAAGGTTTTGACGAACAGTGGTTTGATTAAAACCATGGTGATGGAAGGCATTCATTACTTAGTATACTTTAATTAAGGGTTTTTTATTTAATGTCTCATCAGATTATTATCTTTGTTAGAATGACATTGTTTGGCATGTTATTCAACATTCAACCTTAGCATGCATTCTAAACATAATATAAAACGTGTCAGTACATGGCCCAACTAAAACTGATTTCCTTGAGCCTAGAGGAATCGGTGGGTCACCTAAGGGTCCTGTAATAAACATCTTGAGTCTTCAAGTATGGTTGCCTCGTCCTTTGCTCCGTCTTCAAGTACATTACAAAAAATATCATTCTAAATTTACAATAAAATAATTATACAAATTCTTTACATCAATAAATTTAGAAACCTCGATTTACATTCGAGGGGAATGAGATGAGAAGAGAATGTACATTGAGAAGAGGAGAAAGGCAGGACACGCAGGCCCTATTTAATAAATTTACAACAATACATACCCAAAAAATTTTAAAACATTCACCCTTAGGTCTAAGGCTCATGTACCGGGCACCATGCAATATGCAAACAAGTACAAAGCATACATGTAACAACTGCTGTAACTAGTACAATGCATGCATAATAATGATAGAAAATGGGCCCAAAACTTTTCTTTTTATTATATGTAATAAGCCTTTTATACACAAAGCGCATCATTTACAAAAAGCCATTTACAAAGACAAAAACAGGGGAAACGGTGTAGCTATTGCTCCTCGCTTGCCGACGCCCCTCCGACTGCATCATCACCTAGATCCTGCATCCACAAAGGAAAATAACGGGGTGAGCACAAAATAATGCTCAATAAGTAAACCCTCTATCTGTGTTATCCCCGTATGTATTTCTCTTAATTCTTTCCTCACACTTTCTGTTGTTTTCTACTAAACGTCATGGCCTCATCTTACCGGAGGTACGGCCGGATGGCATTCACACAGCACCATCTCACTCTTCATGACTGTCGGGTGGAGTTCACATAGCACCAACCCGTTCTTAGTGACTACCGAGTGGGGATCACGAAGCACCTACCCGGTTTTCGTAACTATCGAGTGGAGACCACAAAGCACCTACCCATTCCTCATGACTTTCAGGTGACGATCACAAAGCATCAACCCGTTTCTAATAACTAATCGGGTGATGATCACAAAGCATCAACCCGATTCTAATAACTAATCGGGTGATGATCACAAAGCATCAACCCGATTCTCATAACTGTCGGGTGATGATCACAAGGCATCAACCCATTTCTAATACTCTTCTCATTCACTCTACTCTAGAACTTCTCATTCTCTCTACCCTTAGAGTAGTTACATCCACAAAGTTCTCTACTCTTAGAACAAGTGCATACACAAAGTTTCCTACTCTTTCTTAAGTCACTTCTCAATGCACAATTAATGCCTATGGATGGTTCATCTCCACTAATGCACTTATGAAATGCCAACATGCAATGTTGCAAGAATTAAGGTTCACTACTCATACTCAAACCTCTATTAGGCATTTCGTCAAACAACTCAAGTGCATAACAAAATTCTACTATAACAATAATTCTATGTCTTTCTCTAACCATCCAAAATGGGGAAAAACTACCTCACAAAGCCATAATTCCTGCCATAGAATAGCACTTCCTAAAAGGATTTCTCAATATCCTTCAAGTCCATCTCAAACTACATTTCCAACCCACATCTCACTTCTCACAATTGAAGTGTATGAACAACCACAAGCAATAATAATCTCCATTTAAAACTCAATAACATAGCATAAAACATGTATATAACATACATACATAATTGCTATTAAAACCCTAATCAAGAAAATTCTCAAATCTCAACTTGGGTTGAGATTTACTTACTTTGTTATGGAGAGATCCCACTAGCTCTTCCTTTTGATGCGTGTTTACTACAACATGCAAAACTAGCAAGTGCACTAGTCGCTCAAGTAATAGAGTGATGGGTAGGATATCGTTCCCACGAGGACTGGTAGCAAAACACTAAGTTTCCTAACGTTAACAAGTTGAAGCAATCAAATATCTTGGATTGGTGGGAGCAAATTGTAATTGAAAGAAAACAAAAATAAAATTTAACAAAGAATTAATTCTTAAATAAGAAAGCAAATGAAACACAGAATATCAATTTAAGTAAAACGGGTAGGGTTTTGACTTCGTTTGGATTTTTATGGGTTAAACCTAAGAGTTACACTATTTTCACATTCACGTGCAATGGTTGTAAATCGGATTCACTAATATGTTAACATACCCTCTCGGGCTATGTTTTCCTATTCATCCTTATTAACATTCCGCACCCAACAAATTGAAGGTTAATAATTCTAAAATCATGAAGCACAAGAATCCTAAATTGATTTCATTAATTCTTGAATCTATCTCTAGCATCCAATACTATAATGGTTATTACCCAAGAAGCTTAACATGAATTATTTCTCAATCTCATCATGTTCATCACATACAGCATTTAATTTCAGAGTAACACACAACCAAAGCTTATTCACATGGAAATAACACAATCAAATACTTAACCCATTTCAATTCCAAACTACAATCAAAACCCTAACCCATAGAAGATTAGTTCATAGCTAAATTAACAATACAAAAACGAAAAATAGAAATAACCCCAAAAGATGAATCTTCTAGTCAAAATCTGAATCTTTCCTTGAACAATCCGAAAAACTCAAGCTTTTTCTCTAAGGAAAATGTAAAAGACGGCTAAACCTAACAGCTCTCCTCCTCTCGCAAAAAGTTAAGTTTTTCTTTTATACTTAGTCCAAAAACCCAGCCAAAAACACGCACACACGAAACTGTGCGTTTACAAAACCGAAATATTTGAGCTGCCGCGGTGAAGAATTCTTCGCGCGGAAGAATGAAAAATTCCAACTCTCTCGCCTAACTTCGCCGCGGCGAAGACAATTTCTTCGCCGGGGCGAAGCTCCTTCAAAAGTTCTGAAATTTACAGAACTGCCACTCTGCTTGCATCTTCGTTCGATTCTTCGATTTTTGGTTCTCTTCCTTGGAAACAAGCTTCATCGTGCGTTGTCCTGCTCCAGAACTCTCCTATCTTCTGAAATCCGCTCAATTCTGAGTCAAAACTATCCAATTTTGTCTTTATTCGCTCAAAAAGTCCATTTTAACCCGAAACACGAAAAGTAAAGAATTAAGCACCAATTCAGGTAAAAATGCACTAGAAAGTACCTGAAATTCCGACAAAAAGATCAAATAAAAACTGTATAATTTACGGATTATCAACTACCCCCAAACTAAAGAGATGCTTGTCCCCGAGCATACAGTACAAAACTAACGAAAATAAAGACAACAACGAAAAACAAAAACATGAAAACATGCAAACAAACTGAAAAACCCAAATCAACAAAACTCAAATGCCACAATGAATTGCCTAGAAATTGCACAGGTCTCAAAAATTGTTGAAAGTTTATTATCAGGAAATGTTCGACATTCCAAGAAGTTATAAGCTACATCGACTGTCTTCCTCAATCGGTCCACCGAGTAGGTAATCCCCACTTCAATCCACATTCCAACTTCCCGGATTATTTTATGCAAAAATTGTAAAGTTTATCAAATGGTGGCAGACTCCATAAGCCTAAATATCAAACTACTCTCCACTAATGAGGACTAAACACAGATGAGAATCAAAAGGTCTTTAAAGGCTTGTAACGTTAGGCTCGGGTCATGGGCTCCAATAAAAGGATAGGAAACAAAGTAAGAGAACTCGGTCGTCCTAAAGCAAAACTCAAATCACATCGAAACCCACACTTTCTCAACACCAATCAACATGTCTACTAATTCACCGCCTTCAAACGTGTATTCTTAAACTTTTGGATACCATAAATGCAGGGGACACTCGTTTAAGGTGTACGTGGCGTTGTTAAACCCGAGGTCGCCAAATACTGCTAGGCAGTTTTTAAGGCGGGTTCTTGTTTCCAGCCAGTATACCCTTAAACTAGGCAGCATTTTTTTTTTTTTAACACAATACTAGAATTGAATTGAGGTGACTACCTCCTTTGTTTTCATTCTTTTCTCTCAACCCCAGATCATTCTTTTTGGTCTCCTTCTTCATTTTTCTTCTCTTAACCCCCAAACTAATCTTTTACTCAATTGTACAATCGTTTTGTTCTCGGTTTTGCACTAAGACCGAATTCTCCTAAAGGTATGATAAAGTGTTTAGGGTAAAGGAATTTACAAATCTGTTGTTTTCTAAGAAAAATAAAGCAAAGTTCACATGGCTCAAATAGGTGACTAGTGAAAATTTCAATCATGGGTTGGCTAGAAAGGCTCAAACGTTCCAAAAAATTGCCTAAATCATCTCCTCAACCATGTTTAATCCTAAAATTTCGCCTCAAGCATTTCTCAACTAGGTTCTAGAATCCACCAACATTCTCAAGACTTTGCCTAATCGCATAAAATGAATCTAAGCATGCCGAAAAAATGAAAATCGTGGTTGAACCACTCAACAAACCTCAATCAAAATCCAGTTAATAAACGTAAACTTGAAACAATGCTTAACATTTCTCAACAATAAAAATTCAACAATCTTATTCTCATCATTGATTTATACAACTCATCATCGGCAAAACAGAACAACCAAAAGAAAAATACAACACAATTTTTTTTTTTTTTTTTTTAAGGTGTACGCGGCGTTGTTACCCGAGGTCGCCAAGTACTGCTAGGAAGTTTCTAAGGCAGTTACTGGTTTCCAGCCAATATACCCTTAAAATAGATTTTACAGTTTAAGGTGTACGCGGCGTTGTTAAACCCGAGGTTGCCAAGTACTGCTAGGCAGTTTTTAAGGCAGTTACTGGTTTCCAGCCAATATACCCTTAAAATAGATTTTACAGTTTAAGGTGTACGCGGTGTTGTTAAACCCGAGGTCGCCACGTACTGCTAGGCAGTTTTTAAGGTAGTTACTGGTTTCCAGCCAATATACCCTTAAACTCAAAATCTATTCCCTACCCGCAAACTAAATATTACATTGTCCCCAATGTTCCATTATGCATAAGTCAGGAATAGAGAAAAACAACAAAGGACAAACAAATGAACAATAAAAAGGTACGAGAATGCTCCCTGGTTAAGTCATGAATTGTCGCTCTACAATGTTCACCCGTTCTCGGATTTTTTTCATCATCCAAAATCTGTCAAAACAATAAACTGTGGTGTCCCTCATGTTAGAACGAGTTCACAACTAAATTGAAAGTATTACAACCTATCTCGCCCTTTTAACAATTACTAAAAAAAAAAAAATTCAACTAAACAACGAATAAAATAAACACAATCATAAACAGGTGCTCCGGTTCAGTGTTCTTCTTCCTCGTCTTCCTCTGATTCCGGCCAGTCATCTGAGTTCCAGTCAACCCATTGATATGCGGAAGTGTCAACATTCAGATCCTTGAAACTGTTCGTCAGCAATTCATGAATGTTCTGTGTCCGCTCCATCATCCAATCCTGTCGTCTCTTTATGTATTTCATCATTCCCATCATTTCTTTCTGAGATCTGTGGAGCTGGATGATGTGGCCATGCTCGTTCTCTGCCTCTTCACCCCTGCCCTTGGTTGGGAGCTTCCGTTCGGTCAAGGTGTTTCTTGAAATAGTCGTCATCTAGAGTTGGAGCCGGATGAATACGCGACTCATCATCTTGAACCTTTACCTTCGCTTTTAGGCACATGGCTATGATGAGATGCGGGAAACAGTAGCTTGATCGCCCCTTTGTGGATGCTACCCTGACACTCTCATAAATGATGTCCCCCACATCTATACTCTTTCCTGTGGCAATAGAGTAAAGCAATAACGCCTTCTCATGAGTCACTGTGCGGTAGTGCGTCTCCGGCATTAGTTTAGCACAGACAAAGTACTGCCACAGTCGAGCCATTGGTGTCAGCTGTGTTCCTTTGAGTGTCTTTTTCTGTTTTCTAGACACTTCCCATGCTGCCCCAGGTTTTGCAATGACTGGCAAGATAATATTATCCTCAAAGGTTGATCTTTTGAACTCCACATACTCATCAGTGAAAATTTCGGGCAGGTTGAAGAATTTGTTGATTTCCCTTGCTGAAAATGGCACATCCTCCCCTCGTACAAACACAATCTCATCCTGACTTTCCAAGAAGTTGGCATAGAACTCTCTCACCAATGGTTCTACTGCCGGCTTTTCAGGAGCACTCATGAACATGGCCCAACGTCTACCCCTACTCCAATCCACAGATTGTTTTGCTGTCAATCCACGTTCAGGGATGAAGCCCTTATCCTTTTGTGTGATCACCTCCTCATAACGTTTACGGGCTGCCTCGTTCACAAACCGGTTGTCAACGTTCTTCCCCTTGCTCGTATGCTTAATTTTCGGAGCCATTGATTCACTGAAATTCAATCCAAACTGTTAACCCCAAGGAATTAGCCCTATAAAAACATAGCCATGTCCAACCTGCAAAAACAATTCACCCTTCCAAAAATTCGCAATTCAACCCCCAAACTACGATTTTTTATATTTTAAGGTGTACGCGGCGTTGTTAAACCCGAGGTCACCAAATACTGCTAGGCAGTTTTTAAGGCAGTGACCGGTTTCCAGCCAATATACCCTTAAAATAAATTCCACGTCAACATTGCAAAACAATCCACACTTCCAAAAAAATTCGCAATTCAACCCCCAAATTACGATATTTCAATTCAACACAAACACTCCAAATAATCAACACCCACACTTCTAACAATCAAATGGCTCACAAACTTCTCAACATTAATCACAATAACAACTCAACAAACCCAAAATTTCTCAAGTCAAAAGTTCACATAATTCTTAGATCTATAATTATAGACTAAAATTTTTCCAAAATAAAGCTTTGGGTTTTCGAGATCTTACCAATATGAAGGAGTTTGCACCACCAATTGACCCGGAAACGATCCAAACAAGAAAACCTCAAATTTTTGATCCAAAAATTTTTGTGAAATTTGTTGTTGAAAAGGGTTGTTTTGGTGTTTAGGAATGTTGTAGAGTGATTATTTTGGTTGGAAAAGCAAAATAGAAGTGAAAGATTGAAATTTGGAAAATTTTCTCTCAACTCAAGATGCAAGGCGGCGTGAAAATGAGAAGAAGAAAAGTTGGTATATATAAAAAAAGCTCTTCGCCGCAGCGAAGTTCATCACGCATAAACCCTAAAAATTCCCAGGTTTCGCCGCGGCGAAGAAAAATTCTTCGCCGGGGCGAAAACTTCCCAAGAGTTCAAGGCTTACTTCGCCAATTTTGACCCCAATTTAGTTCATAGCTAAATTAACAATACAAAAACGAAAAATAGAAATAACCCCAAAAGATGAATCTTCTAGTCAAAATCTGAATCTTTCCTTGAACAATCCGAAAAACTCAAGCTTTTTCTCTAAGGAAAATGTAAAAGACGGCTAAACCTAACAGCTCTCCCCCTCTCGCAAAAAGTTAAGTTTTTCTTTTATACTTAGTCCAAAAACCCAGCCAAAAACACGCACACACGAAACTGTGCGTTTACAAAACTGAAATATTTGACTGTCGCCGCGGCGAAGAATGAAAAATTCCAACTCGTCTCTACCTAACTTCGCCGCGGCGAAGACAATTTCTTCGCCGAGGCGAAGCTCCTTCAAAAGTTCTGAAATTTACAGAACTGCCACTCTGCTTGCATCTTCGTTCGATTCTTCGATTTTCGGCTCTCTTCCTTGGAAACAAGCTTCATCGTGCGTTGTCCTGCTCCAGAACTCTCCTATCTTCTTAAATCCGCTCAATTCTAAGTCAAAACTATCCAATTTTGTCTTTATTCGTACAAAAAGTCCATTTTAACCTGAAACACAAAAAGTAAAGAATTAAGCACCAATTCAGGTAAAAATGCACTAGAAAGTACCTGAAATCCGACAAAAAGATCAAATAAAAATTGTATAATTTACGGATTATCACCTTTCTCTTGGTTTGCTTGACTTTTTCTCTACTCTTTAAACCAATGAACAAAAACCCTAAATATTCAAATATACTCAAAATCTCACAAAACTTCACATCCAAAGCAAGAATCCTTACCTTAGGATGCCTTAGATTGATTTTCTACCCCAAATCACTCCAAAAGCCCTCTAAAAATCCTTGAACAAATGAAAGAGAATTTGAGAGGAAGTAAGAAAGAAGAGTGGCGATGGAGAAGAAGAATGAAGGGTTTGCAATGACTTAATTCCTTTTAATGAAATTTATGCACAAGCATTCCCATTTTGCCCTTACTCTTCCTTAGGAATTTCATCTATATCCTTTGATTCATTACAAACACACCCCCATATCAATATATTCTCCATGAAAATTTCTTACATAATAGTCCCCACTTTTCCTACTAATTAGGGGTAGAATGGTCAAATTGCCCTTAGGGAAGAAAATATCTAAAACTTAACAAACATTTGGGTCGGCCCGTCGCCACGGTAAAGAATATTATGTTGCCACGGCGAAACTGTCCAGCAGTTTCCCGTGGCTTCAACACCTCTTCGCCGCGGCGAAGATTCTTCGCCCGCCAAGCGGAATACTTGAACTTCTTCTATTTCAACCAATTTCAGGGCAAGTATTCAACATATCACTCAATCAAAGGTCAACCAAACAATAAAACTAATAAACCAACTCAAATAAGAGCAAAAGAAGAAACATTAGCTACGTGCCTCAAGTGGGGCGTTACAATACATTTAAAAAACAATCAATTTTTTAAATTTGTGGGTTAATTTTTTACCCCCTGACAATTTGCAGATCCGCAATTTGGTCTAAAAGTTTTAAAACTTTACATTTTAGCCCCTGCACACTCGGAAGTGCGCTCGTTGCAGCGATGAGTTAGATCACCATGGCGTGCGTTGGTTATGCTAACGTACATGCTCTAAAGACAATCGCCACGGTGAGCGCTGTTTTGTACAGTGCTCGTCCAAAGAATGATCGCTGCGGCGATGCTTTATATTGCTACAGGGAGCGCTGGTTTCATCACCAGCATGAGTGTGAATAACGCTCACTGCGGCGATGGGTTATATCGCCATGGTGAGCGTGCACAAATCTGTAGCTCCGGATCTATTCATACAGTAACCATATACACTCCAAACGGATTTTCAATCAATCATACACATTGATTTTAACAAAAATCCATCAGCCATTATTCCAAACTTGCAGATCATCAAGAAATTAAAATTAATTGTTTAATATATTTCTTAAAACATGCTTTCAAGTTAGATTTTAGGCAGATTATATAAGGT